>APFE031339950.1:41244-151370 GCA_000404065.3 Pinus taeda
AGAATCTAGCTTTTCTAGGTGTTATTCTGACAATACTGTCTACACTAAGAAAGTGGGGAACTCTCTTATCATCCTTGTTCTTTATGTTGATCATCTTATTCTTACTGGTAGTGATCCAACCTTATAAACCATGTGAAGTCCAGCCTTAAAAAGAAATTTGAAATGACAGACTTAGGACACTTACACTATTTTCTCGGTCTTCAAGTCTTGCAATCCAAGGAGGGTATTTCCCTTTCCCAGTCCAAGTATGCTTGTGATATTCTTCATCATTTTCACATGGAAGATTGTAGCCAGCTCCTTCTCCCTTTCAGTCTGGAGTCAAACTTTCAGTCTCTTGTACTTCTCCTGAAGTTGATGCTACCTTATACCGTCAACTTGTAGGAAAACTCTTGTATTTAACCCATACTCGTCCTGACCTTTCCTTTGCTGTTGGCCTTGTTGCTGGTTTTTTGCAAAACCCCCGTGAAAGTCATTGGAAAGCAGCTAAAAGAATACTTCGTTATGTTCGAGGTACAATACAGTTTGGGATTCATTACAGTGCCAAAGCAACTCCTCTATTAGTTGGTTTCACTGATTCTGATTGGGCTGGTGACCCTGATGATCGGAAGTCTACTGCCGGTTATGTCTTCACTCTTGGTTCAGGACCTATTGCATGGGCTTGTAAGAAACAGGCTGCCATTTCTCTTTCGTCAGCAGAAGCAGAGTAGCGTGGTGCCGTGGAAGCTAGTAAGGAAGCCTTGTGGCTTCGTCAGATCCTATCAGAATTGGGCTTTGAGCAGCAGCATCCGACTACACTTTGGTGTGATAATCAAAGTGCCATTCAGCTTTGCAAAGATCCAGTTCAGCATCAGCACAACAAACACATTGAACTACACATGCACTTCATCAGAAAGCTCATTCATGACCATGTTCTTGAAGTGCAATATTGTTCAACAGATGATCAGGTTGCAGACATCTTCACAAAGGCTCTCACAGAGGCGAAGTTCACTAAACTTCGATATATGCTTGGAGTTCAGGAAGTTGTCACTAAGGGGGGATAGGCTCTAGTGCCTCCTTCCTTCTCCTATTGTGTCATATATTTGTAAATCCTTCAATCCTATCCCAAGTTGTTCTTAAGGGGGGATGTTAGGATATTCCGACACATAGGAATAGTTAAGTATAACTTGGTCTAGTATAGAGTTAGGTAAAGTGTGTTTCTTTACTATGTACATTTGTAACTTACAATCCGACGGTCACGATATGTAGTGATCCGACGGTTCATTCTCTCCTCGGTATTACCGACACTTGATCCGTGGCTTGACACCCGATTGGTCCATGAATTCTATTTAAAGCGCATGGAGGGTCATTTGTAGGTTCACCGTGCATGAGAGAAGCTTATGTAAATTTTCATTCTTTTATTAATAAATTGCCTGTAGTAGCCACGTTGGCGCAGGCCGTCGTGGACTGTTTCCCTCTTTGAGGGTTTTAACCACGTCAAAATACTGGTGTATTGATCTGTGATCTGTTTGTGAGTGGTGTCCTTTTGGTGTTCTGTCTGAGGAACTTACCCTGTAAATTCTTACAGTATGGGTTTCTCTATTGGTGTGAGTTGTTCAACAAAGTCTGATGTGTCCAATAATGGTGGAAATTATGGCCGAAGGTAGTCCACATTAAACACTAGGTGCGAGCCAAGGAATGGTGGAATGTTGAGCTCAAAATCATTGTCTCCCGCAGTAAGGCCCATATCAAAGTGGTCTAAGCTTTTGATGGGATCTGTTAAGGAGTTCCGAATACAAATGAAACCAAACTTTGTCACCTAACTAAAACTTGTGTGGCACCCAATGTTGAGCATGTCATTTATTGTACTTGGCATTGGACTTATCCAAGATGTCATGCACCTATTGGAGGATTTTTTGGATGCATTCAATAAATCAGTTGCTTTATGAACCTTGGAATGTACATATGTGGATTTTGTCTGTGCAATCGCATGAGGCATAACAACATCAATTAGACACAATGGATGAAAACCCTGACCCACTTGAAAAGGATTGCAGTCAGTCGATTTATGGAGAGCTCTGTTATTACTGTGTTGCACATAAGGAAGGCTCTCATCCTAGGTTCATGGATACTTGGAGTTGTACACACATAGTATGTGCACTATCATCCTATTGACGAACTCTATCTGGCCATCAGTATAGGGATGGAATGGAGTCGACTTGTTATGAAACCAGCTCACAAAAAGAGACCTTAGTTTCTAATAATGTCCAGAAGCTCAACCAGAATGTGCTCAAGAACCTGCTATCCCAATCTACTATAATTGTTTGCAAGATTCCAAAATGTACCCATACTCATTCAAAGAAGAGTTTGTTATTTTCCTCTGCTGTGATACTCTTCTTGCAAGCCGCCAATATAGCCATCTTAGAAAATCTATCCACAACCAAAAATACATAGTCATTACCATGCTTGGTAGAAGGGAGGCCCCATAGATAGTCCATGGAGATGGATTCCCAGGGTTGGCTAGAAGTAGGAATAGGAGTGTACAGGCCTTGCTTCTTGATGGTTGTCTTGGCCATGGCATATGAATTGCAAGATCTAATATATTTTCTAACATCATGTCATACTTTTGGCCAATAAAAATTCTTTTGTGGTACTGCCAAAGTTTTCTCCACACCGATGTGTCAAATGACCGAACTGTAGTGTGCCTCCCAAATCAACTTTGCATGCTCTCTTTAAGGAACATAAAGGTGGCGTGGGTAGCAATATAATGCATCCTGTAGGTGGAAATATGGAATGTTCTTTACATCCACTAACATTTGGTATGTGGTGGAAAACTTTGGATCACCTTTTTATAATTGCAACCATTCAGAGGTCTCGTGGCCACAAGAGTTGATAATAGTAGTCAATCTTGCAAATAGGGTCCCACTGAGGCAATCTGCAACATGATTGGTGTTTCCCTTCTTATATTTAATGTTCAAATGGAATTGTTGTAGATATGGACACCACCTTTGATGTCAATCGTTTTTCAACTTCCTTTGTGTCTAGATAAACTAAAGAGGCCAGTGATATGTGTGGATGACCATCTCCTTCCACATATTGTAATGTTTCCATTGTTAGCATGCTTGCATGACGGAATGCATCTCTTTATCATAGGTGAGGTATTTTAGAATTGTATAGAAAATTGTATCACTATGATAGGCCATCAAATTCCCTTGTTGGGTGAGAACTACACCAATGGCATAGTCAAAGGTGTCTATCTCAATTTCAAATTGTTGTTGCAGGTCTTGAAATGTGAGTACAGGTGCATAGTAGAGGCGGTCCTTCCACTCAATGAATGCCTTCTATTGGGACTCGAACTAGAAAAACTTTACTTCTGCTCCACCCTTGGTAACCTGACTTAGAGGCCAATTGAGATGAGAGAATTCCAACATGAACCTCTCATAAAAATTGGCAAGGCCCAAAAAGTTGTGAAGCTCTTTTAGAGTGGTTGGGGCTAGCTAATGCCAAATGACTTAGATCTTAGTTAGATCCACATGCACACCTTGCTCATCAATGATGTAGAATAGATATTAGACCTGACTCATGCTAAATGTGCATTTCTCTAGCTTGGCACATAGTTTGAGTTGTCGTAGGGTTTGAAGGACCTGTCGAATGTGTTGTAGGTTTTCTTCCCAAATCTTACTGAAGATGAGGATTTCGTCCAAATATAAAACCACGAACAAGTTGGTGAAGGGCCGCACGATGTCATCCATTAGCCTCATAAGAGTTGAAGGTGAATTTTTTAACCTGGAAGGCATGAACAACCACTTGAAAAGGCCCTCCTTGGATTTGAAGGAAATTTTCCATACCTCTTTGGGTTATACTAGCACCTAATGATAGCCAAACTTCAAATCGATCTTGCCTAAATACTTAGCCCCCTTGAGTTGGTCAAGAAGGTCATCAATATGTTGTATTAGATATCTATTCCTGAGAGTGATTTTGTTTAGTGACTAATAATCAATGTAGAGTCTCCAGGTTCCACATTTCTTTTGTACAAGTACAATTGGGCTCCCACAAGGTGAGGAACTTGGTCATATGTGTCCTTTTTGAAGCAACTCCTTGTTTTTCCTCTTGATCTCTTCATTTTCCATAATGGAGTGGTGGTATATCAGCCCATTGGGTAGAGGTGCTTTGGGAGTCATATTGATCAAATGCTTGACCTGACAATGCAAAGGTGCCCCTGTGGGTGAGGAGAAGATGTCCCTATATTCTTCCACGACCTTATTCAGCTACTTTTGTTGTGTGGGGGAACCCTTCCTGGGGGCCATGGATGTGGCCACTATCTTCCCCTTGATTTGAGAGAGAATTAGAAAGAAAAAAAATTCCTAGTTTGGGAGATCATCTTACTACATTTCTTAGCAGAGATGAAAGAGATGGCAGTAAGAAAGGCTACCTCTGGTATCTTGTACAACTTATTACCCAAAGTAATAATAACAATGCGAGGCCTAGACTCAAACATAACATGATGATTCCACAAGTGTGGTTGGCCTCATAACACATCACAAACTTCAAGAGGAGAATTATCACAAAATACCTCATCCAAGAAGAGCTTGATGTTGTAGGGAAGGTGACACTACTGGATGACGTGGATATCTCGTCCTTGGTGAATCCACTCAATAGTGTAGGACTACAGGTGTGGTGTGGTTGGTAGGCCCAACCGCTTCAGGACCTCTACTGAAATGAGGCATTAGGGGAATTTTGAGGTCTAAAATGGGCTTCCTAAGGAAATTATAAAATAATAGTGGAAATAATAAAATAAGATTAAATTACGTCATCAAATTTAGAGGGGAAAAAGAAAACACTACTTTTTCAACTCGTATTTTCAACTTATCTCCCTAAGGGTTTACTTAAATTTCAAGAGGAAACACTCATTGGATGCATAATTTGATTCCTCGTCAAAGGAGTACCCATGTTGCATACTTTTGATGGACCCTACTACACGAAAAATGATAAATACTTGAAAAACGTGATTGTAGTCATGTTTTTCATATATTTCTCATTTTTCGTGTAGCAAGGTCCATCAAAAGTATGCAACATGGGTATTCCTTGGATGAGGAATCAAATTTTGCATACAACAAGTACTTATGCTCGAAGTTTGAGTAAAACCTTAGGGAGATAAGTTAAAAATATAAGATGAAAAAATAGTTTTGTTATTTTATTATTTTTTAATGTTTTTACTTTTTTACCCCAAAAATGGTAAAACATCCCCCACGGTTGACATTGTCATCTTGAATATTAATATTCTTATAAATTTTATTTTGGTTGTAAATTTTCTTATGATGCCCATTTTAGACCTCAAAATTTCTCTAATTTTCTTTTGGCTCCCGCTGTTGACAATGAACTGCAACAGAGAACCCTTCACCCACATATGTGAGTGGAAGCGACACTCCCCCTCCTCTTGATCTTAGGGCTGAATCTTCTGGACCTTGGTGGTGGAAAAATTTGCACTGGGTTTTGCATCAATAATCTATCTACCCTTGTCATTCCCCTTATGGGGTTCTGGCTCAGAATCAGAACATGCATTTGATTCTGAGGTTTTCAACTCGGCCACCATTGACTACTTGGCACACCACTCATTTGTGTTGTCAGTGGGGCTCTTGTGGAACTCGCACCACTTCCATGTGTCCTTCTTCATCTTCATGGTGCCATTATTTGCTTGAGGCTTCGATGGGTTGTCTGGGGTCGCTCCATCTTGGCTATGTCATTTGTCCTATGGTTTAGGGGTGCTCTTTCCCTACTTCTAATTCGCAGATCCAAAGTCATGCTTCTTTGGTGTAAATTTTTATTCAATCTTGGCAGCATATTGGTATGTTGCACCAAGCGAGGACATGTCTAGGAACTCCATTTCTACCTAAATGTATTTGTGCAAATAGTTGTGGTACTTGAGCACCAGTTGTCACTTAGAGTATTTGACACCCAACTTTATGCGTACAGTATGAAAATATTTGTGAGCTCATGCACATCTTGGTCCCTTTGTTGTCATAGTGTGGTCCATTATATGTACTTGTCCTCATATCTCCCCACAGGATAATATTGCTCCTTGACAGCGTCTCAGAAAGAGTTCCAAGAGGAGATGGTTGTAAACAGAGAAGGTTCATTAGTTGTGATCTCACAATAAGTTTCTCGTCAATCCTTGACATGGGGAGAAGCCTTAAGTGGTGCAAAAAAAATTTATCCCTGTCGGAGAAATTATGGACCAAAAAATAACCTTTCAACATATTCAACCATTTATCTACAACATTTGCATCTATTTGAACTTCAAATACAGGGATATCGAAGTTCACTTGTACCTTTAAGGGGGCACCACCTCCAAAGTGATTGTTGGATGAAGATGTGTCACCGGTGGGCATCAACCAAAGGATCAAGGAAAAGTTATGCATCATCACATTCCTTTCCCACTCAAGGGCTTCTTCGAGCAAAAGTTTGATAGGACCCCCTGCTCCCTCATCTTTCTTTTCTTCTGTCATGTGAGGTCATCAATGTCAGTGGGGATGGTCTTACAAAGGCTCAACCAGTTCAAGACCCAACTCCTTATACCCCAACTTCGTTGGGGACATGCACAAAAAAACAGAGAAAGAGAAGACCGCTCTTATACCACTTATCCATATTTGTGAATGAACAAAATGGAAATGCAAATATAAACAAAACACATAAATACAATGAAAACATATCTTCAATTCATTAATAAACTAGCAGAATGGAAATAAACTAGCTCAGGCAATGGTAGTTTATCTCCAAGAAGAGATGTGGTAGCTACATGCCTTCTTAAATGTGTTACAATGAGGCTCAAAATCCTATTTATTATTTAAAAACAATGGAAAACCCTAAACATCTAAAAACCTAGCCCTAGGAGATGAAGCGCCAAAAGTTTGTGGGCCCTGTTGGGGTAAATTGGTATATCAACTTCTTAGGGTCGTAACTTTGGCATACGATCTATGGTTGATGCGTACGATACCTTTTTAGAAAGACCTCTATGAGGAATACAACTTTTGACTACAAACCCATCCCACAAGCTATTGTTTTTCCCGTTTTCCAAAAAACGTCGTTTAGGGCCTCAAAACGACTTCAGAAGTTTAGGACCCAAAAAACTACCAAAAATAGTAAAGTATCCTACAATTAAGGAAACTGAAAGAAACAATAGTGGGGGTACAAGTGGAATAGGTGGGTGGCCACCAATATCCCCCTAGATCACTCCTCTCATTATCTAATTATTTTGTTCACTTATGAGTTACTAAATTGAAATTATATAAATCTAAGAAAGGAGATTGATACAATATCTAAAAGAATATGATAGATTTTTAGAAAATCGGGATATGATATAGCTAGACCACATATACATACATACATACATTGTAATGTATGTGTATATGTATATGTGAAAAATACTCTAACTCTACTTAAAAATATAAAGAAAGCAAGTTCGATGACACCAACATTGTACACCCTCACAAACAATAGACATGACATCATGTTGTTAAGCACGGTGGATACTCATCATGTTTTCCTCTTCAAGGGATGTCCCTTTATGAAACAATAACACTACTTTCACCCAATTTTCGAGCAACACTCTTAAATAAAATGTTTTTCATTTAAAACCGAGAGATTATTACATTATTTCATTGGGAGTGGACTACACGTTGGTTTAGAAGAAACATGGAACGAGCTCCTATGGGAAAGTAAGAGATGATGGTGCATGCATAAATTCCACATTTTTTTTTACATAACTCTACTTTCACCCAATTTCCTAGAAACACTCTCAAAGGACATGTTTTGCACTTAAAAACACTCTCAAAAGACATGTTTTGCACTTAAAGCTGAGAGAATATTACATTCTTTCATTAGGAGTGGGCTACCCCTAGTTCAATAAAAAATTGAAATAAATTGATTTAGAGAAGGAAGAGATGATGATATATCCATAAATTTAGTATATTTTTCACATTAACCATCATCACTAGATTAATGATTTTTGGTATCCTCCTGTAAGAAAACTGATTGATGTCAAGCAACATGTTGCGTAAAGTCTATTCTAATTCTTTATTTAACTAATATTTATTCTTAACTTCAAATTTCCAATTTCATCACCGACTTGTATTATAAATATCTACTCATGGTTACAACAAGGACATTAGAGATACACACTTTCCTCCTCTAATTATCCAATTATCCTATTCTCTTATGAGTTGGTAAGTTGGAAATATGGAAATATCAACGAAGAAGAAAAAACAATGGAAATATCAATTGGGCCTCAAATATCAACGAAGAAGACAAAACGATCAATTAGTGAAGTTGGAAATAACAACCATGAAGACAAAACGATCAATTAGAAGTTGGAAATAGCAATAAAGAAGACAAAACAATCAACTAGTGGAAAATGTGGCTCATGCCATTCATAATCGTCAATTAAAGTAAGTGGCTTATTTGGTGGATTTGTTTTAATTTTCTTCTCCGCGATATAATTAGAAAGCTCATTTCCAACCAATATTATCAAAACCACCGACAGACCGGAGCCAACAGACCGGAGCCAGCCAATATGAAGTACTTCATATTCTAGAATCTATGCCAACCGCACAATTATCTGAGGACGAAAATTTCCCCCTATTTATTTTACACATTTTTATTATCTTTGTTTTACACATTTATTATTATTTTACATATTTTTATTACTTTTGTTTTATACATTTTTATTATTAATACTATTTTTATATGACTAGGGTAAAGGAATTGTGCATTACAGATTAGGATTGTTATTATTGATAGTTTATTTATATATAGGATGTACATTAGTATTATTATGCTATATACTAATTACTTTTATTGGTGTGTTTTTTTGGAATATGGTTTTTAGATTTTTATTTTAGTTATTGTTAATTATGAATTTTAATTTAATTATTAAATAGATGGTAGAGATTATCCTCCATAAAATATTTTAGGATATTTTTAGTAGTATATATAAATTAAAGGTTAATATTTCTTTACAAAATAGTTAGTTTTTTTGTCCTTTCTAATTAAATTGATTAATTAAAAAAATCATATGAAATGAATCATATTTTTTTGGGCATTTGGTATTTATAATCCATGGTATTGCCCTATGGTATTGTAACAAAACTTATTTGTAGATTAAAAATCTCCATGTTAAAGTTTGGTTGAATCTCCATGATTAAGAATATTGTTACATGGTTTTTTAAAATGTACATATGTTTAATTTATATATTATTTCTTTTTTATAAATAATAATAATCATAATTTTAAGTCTCTTCGTGGGACGAGGGGGTGGTTGATTCATTGGGATGCTATCCCCTCCACCCAATTTGAAATCCCACTAGGGGACACTTTTGGCCCCTTATGATAAGGCTCAAGGACTAAGCTGCCCTTATGGCTAGAATCTTAGCTCTTGCTAAGGCATAGGTTTCTTGTATATCTAAAGTGTAGGCTATTGGATATACTAGTGTTAGTGGCAACCATTAAGTTTGATCCTAGATGTTATCTAGATTACTCCAACAAATTATCAATTCACCATAATTAATATAATAATAATAATTTTAATTAAAATATAATTCAATTAATTTTATGATTTTTTTAAATTTAGAAATAATAAAATATATTATAAAATAATTATTTTAATGTTTATCATAGATTATGTTTATTAAAATTTATTAATTATTTAAGTGATAGAATTATTATTTAACTATTTTAATATCGTTAAAATTGATATTATTGCTTATTATGAAAATAAAATATTTAATATTCTAAATAATTTCATTTAAACTAACATTTTGATATTAAAAATTTTGTTTTATTTGAAATGTAACTTGGATTATAAGATTTATTTTATTACTTATTTTGTTTTGTGCACAATTCCTTATTCAACTACTTATTTGGTTGTGTGCATCTCGGAATTGTGCATTAGAGATGATAGATTGTTATAATCGATGCTGCGTGAATTATGTATGTGTAAGCTATTCATGCATATATTGTGCATACTATATTATTATGTTGTATACTAATTAATATAATATTATTGTTTAAATTGGTTTGGGTATGTGTATATTTTAGTATATTAAAAATAATATTACGGTTTATTATGGACAATTAAAATATTTAAATATTATTTATTAGATTGTTTACTTAAAATAATTAATATTATTGTTTATTATAGAAAAATAAAATATTTAATATTATTTATTTAATTATTTTAATTTAAAATAATATTTTGATATTGGAATTTTTGTTTTTTGAAATATAATTTAGATTTCACATGAATTGATTTGCAAGGGTTATTTAATTGATTCTCTTATTATTAAGTAGATTACATGTTCAAGGGGAATCATGTGAAGGAAATGAAAAAGTGAGTGAATCTCTTAGGTATAAAGGGGATACAAATTACAATTATTTTTTCTCCCAATGCTAGCCCTTCATCTGAGTTGTTATCATTTTTTATTAAAAGAAAAATTACAAAACAACCTATTGTTATAAAAACAAAAATTTAAGAACTAAAGATAAAAATACACCATAATTTCTTGATCCAATCTCGAGGTTCCATATGTACTCTTTCATTTGAGTTGTTATCATTTTTTATTAAAAAAAAAAAATTACAAAACAACCTATTGTTATAAAAACAAAAATTTAAGAACTAAAGATAAAAATACACAATAACTTCTCGGTCCAATCTCTAGGTTCCATATGTACTCTTATGTTGTAGAGGTTGAAAAATTCAGGAAACCAACTCAGTCAATCACTCCCACTTCGGTTGAATAATTATATGACACGATCTTTCTATAAGCTTCATGTGAATCAGTGTATTTCTAATACGTAGGAGTATAATTGGAAAGCAGTAGTCTATAACGCGACTTTTTGAAAGTCTTTCCGGCTGATTTTTCCGGTCAAAATCCGGCAGCAATTCATTGGAATCTCATGTTTGATAGCTAGTTTCTGCACAATCAATGGCTCCCAGGGGTTTTTCAGGGCGCTGAATCCAAATATGCAGTTAAAAACCATTTTAACTGCTAAAAATCAAGATTTAACCTCATTTCTTCCGCTGGATTCCGTCACTGAAATCTCCAAAAAGTCGCATTATAGACAACTCCAATTGGAAATAACATTTTAACTTGGCAATGAATATAAATATTCCAAATATGCAGTTAAAAAACCATTTTAACTGCTAAAAATCAAGATTTAACCTCATTTCTTCCGCTGGATTCCGTCACTGAAATCTCCAAAAAGTCGCATTATAGACAACTCCAATTGGAAATAACATTTTAACTTGGCAATGAATATAAATATTATCCGCGAATTTATCAACAACTACTTATCCTTATCAACTACTTATCCCTAACTTTGATAAAGATTCTTTATACACATCAAGAAGTAAAAATATTCCATTTGCATCCCAGCATGAAGGCCTTCCCACACCTTTTAAAATATTAAACTTAGCATCGAATTAGCCTATCTCCTTTTGGACTAACTTGCATTTATCTTGTACCTATGGCATAAATTTCCTATGGGTGATAACTTTGTTAAATTTCCTCTATGTGATAACTTTGTTAGTCTCTATTATCATATTAGTTGTGTCACTAATCCCTCCTCAGTTGTTATTTGCCTCTGAAATTAAGAAACTTAAAACTATTGGATTGTTTCCCATTCAAATTGGATTTCATTTGTAGCTTTATTAGTAATTATCAATAATTAGAATTATTCTCCAATTACTACAATTGATTCCTATAATTCTAAAATAAAAAGAGATTATTACATAAAACTATTAGATTGTTTACCAATTCAATTTGGATTTCATTTGTAGCTTCATTAGCAATTATTAACAATTATAATTCTTCTCCAATTACTACAATTGATTCCCATAATTCTAAAATAAAAATAAAAAAGATTATTTCCTTCCATAAAAGCCTTATTGTCTCAATTAATGGTTGAGATCCAACTATTTGTTTCAGTGTACCACTCCGCTTGACTTTATAAAGTAACATTTTTCTTTTTCTCATAGTGGTATTTTTCTTTTCCAAATCCTCTTTGACTTCCCTTGACTCATTATTTTTATCTGAAGTATCTTTTTTAGATTTTCATTCTCTTAGTCCTTGGGATTAATTGTTGACATTATCTTAGTCAAATTTTCTGAAGTATCTACCTCTATAACTATTACCGTAGATGGAATTGCTACACAAATATTCTTAGCTTTTTATTTTAGCAAACTTACAATATGTTGTTCTATTTTTTCAATTTGTTATTATGTTCTATCATCAAGGAAATCAATTACTCCTTATCCTTCTGCATGATTTCTAACTCTAGATTTTGCACATGTTCCAGAGCTATAATTTTGAGTTTTCTTTTGAGCATTTGAATGTCTATGTCTTCTAATTTTATTAAAGATTATATCACAGCAGAATCACTTGGATATGCACCCAATTTTATTATAATCTTCTCTAGATTATCAATCGTCATTTTCTTTGTCCTGGTAGAAACCATCTTATTTTTCAGCTAATTAGTCACTTTATTTCACATATTTTCCAATTTAGCAACATTAGTGTTTGTAATTACTAAGCTTATACATAACATCTCCCCTTCTCCCTATGGATATACCTTTGATCAACCAGATGGATTTGCTTCAAGTCAAAGGGGAACCTAACAACTTTATAATCTTCTGGAATTTTAATAACCTAAGGCTTAGGTTCTAAAATTTCCATATGTAGCTATCCTTTTTCATAGCACAAGGTTGTAAGTAATTGTGTTTGTGATATTGTGACCTTCTTCCATAATTCATTAGAGGCATTTTGGTTTAACTTCCTATTTTGTTCTTTATTTGCATGAATTGTGAGAAAATGTTATCCTGCTTAGCAGTTGTAGTAGGTGAAATACTAGAAGATGAGTTTCTGGTTTAAAAGTAGTTGATGGTAGAATATCCACATTAAAAACATGATCAGTTGATATAGCTTCATTAATGGAAACCTATGGTTCTTCCAATCTATACATCTTTTATACTCTATACTATGTATTTTTTATTGTGAGGTTGATTGTTGTGTCTCTAAAAAGACTCTTTTGAGTTCTCTTTCCCTTTATTGTGGGGTATCAATAATAATTGATTTTGAAGGTTGATCATCTCCTTCATGCACTTGTGCAACTGTTATGGGATCTTGCTCACAATCTTGTTTGCTAGCAAATTGGTCAACTTTTGGCCTTGGTGTAGGTCCTATAGCGAGTTAAACCTTGCTCTAATCTTTTATTGAACATAATAATGTGAGGATCACAGTGCCAAATTTCTCCCTATGAGAACTTCATATCCTATAACATTACCTCAATCTATTGAGTTATTACTCTTATATTAACCAAAAATTGTCCCACATATTATTTTAATTTGAAATGAGCATGACATGTTTTAGACACAAACTGAATTTGATCTACACTGAGGATATATCTTATGAATTCTAGTGCAAAATCTTCATAGGTAAAAAAACAGGAAGCCTATAAGGAGGCAATTCACAACCATAAACCATGACTTTAGTGAAGTCTTTATACAAACACTAATCTCCAATTTTAATCCCCTCACTAAGTTGCGATATTCTTTTGACTTCTAGGAATATCCTTGGAGGTGATATATCATACAAAAGAATGGAGGGGACTGTTAAGAATTATTAACAAAATATTAAAAGGAAAAATCCTCATAAATTTTCCTCACCATAGATATCTACTAAATTAAGTCAGAGAGAACATTCCCACTAAAATCATGCTTTGGCTAGGCACACTGGAAAAAATTTCCACTTGAAAGTAAAGAAACAAATAGATAATGATTAACTCATACCTAAATGACTTAGTTAGATTGAAATTGGCAAATTGGCCATTTATGACATGATCAACTAGGTATTTACTAAAACTAAACCTAACAAAGGATTTTTTGGCTAGTGATAAAGATTTTAGAAACTCTAAGATAGTATCTACTAATTTGTCATTATCATACCCTAACATACAATAAATCATAGAGATAATTTGTCTACAAATTTCAAGAAAAATGTTGAATGAATAGGGTGGGTTACTTTCAAGTATCTGAGCATTAATGGTCAAAAAGGATTCAAGAACTAAAAAAATTTCTCCAAGGGTCAGGGCATTATCTAAATGACTAAATGAATCTTCATTTAATGTCTATACTTGATTAGGAATTACAATATTCAACATCTATAAAATTGACTCAGAGTTGATATAGTATAAGACTATTCCACTTTTTGATACAATTTACTTAGGAGGTACCTCTCTAAACACCATGACACAAATTCTGTGTATGAGTGAGTTTAGGGGATAATAAATTGGGCTAAATAAGACTCTCATACCAAAGATATGTCATGAAGGTACTCGAAGCATTGAAATGCCCATTCTCTAAGCTTAAATAGGTCAAAATCACATCGAGTTTCATGTGCAACAACTTCTCTACCAATTTATGGCAATTCATAAAAAATTATTTAGGTTTCTACAAAGGGATTAGCTACTTTGGATTTTATTTTCAATCAACAAGTACAAATTCAGTCAAATGTATTAACAAGAGTTACCCAGAGTGGATGGACGACAAAATTCAAGAGTTGTGTGCTTGAAAAGACTTATGTAAATCTCCTTTGTGCTTTAAATGTTGCATGAAAATGAAAAAATGGCCCTTTTCCCCTTTATGTTTCCTTTGAACCATGTGAAGGCACATTTCTTCATTTTATTGAATAGTTTCTTTATTTATTGCATCACTTGTACAAATTTTTTCGGCCCCACATCTACATTAGGAAGGAGGTATCGCTTCCATCAAGAAGGTGAAATCTGGGGGAGAAATATGCCTCAATCCCTACCACATCACAAAGGCTTTTTTTACTAGTCAACAAAAATTGCACACTCCGTCCCATTAAAGCTTGAGAGGTCGACGAGGGGGGGTGTGAGGGGGTGGGCGAGGGAGAGAAGGGAGGAGGTTTGGCGAGACGGGGGATGGAGGACTGATATTTTGTCATTGATCTCAATAAAAGGTGTGGGTTATTTACAATAAGATTAGTATTTTATTCCAAAAATAAATTTAAACTTTATAAAGGATAAATAAAGTTTCAAAACAATATTTTTTTAATTAAATATTTACATTTTTTTAATTTGAAAAAATAAGGTTACAACATCAACTCCATGTATGGATTGAATCTCCTTGTGGGATTCTGAGAACCACATCTAGTGCCTTCATCTTGAGCTATGGATTCAAATGTTGTAGAAAATGATCACACTTGCACTAGAAAATTAATTCACCTAGGTTATTTACAAAGAAAATGAGATAAGAATCCTTAGATTCTCCAATATTGTATGAAATTCTTCAAACACTACCCATTTACAAGTAGTGATAAGATCTCATAATCCAAATTTTGCAAAATGAATGTGTTGCTCCCTTTGATTTCAACAATTTTGAAAGGACTTAAATAAACATTATTAAACTTTCTATGTTTTCATTTTTCTTGTCTTCTGGCATCCCACCTAAGCATTAGATCACTTTGATTGAATTATCATTCTTATGCCTTCTTGTCAAACATTGTCTTCATTTTGTCTTGGTATTTTTGTATCTTAATGATCCAAATGGATATTGGTGGCCATCCGCCTATTCCACTTCGACCCCTAGTACTATTTCTTTCAGTTTCCCTAATTGTAACATAATTTACTATTTTGGTAGTTTTTCGGGTCTTGAACTTCCGGAGCCATTTTGAGGCCCTAAACGATGTTTTTTTGGAAAACTGGAAAACACACAATTTTTCAATGAAAAGTTGTATTCTTGAGATAGATCTTTCTAACGAGGTATGCTACATATCAAACAGAGATTGTATGCCAAATTTACGACCCCATGAAGTTGGTGTACCAACTAATCCCAACAAGGCTCACAAACTTATGGAACTTCATCTCCTAGGGTTAGGATTTTGGATGTTTATCGTTTTCCCTTGTTTCTCAATAATCAAAAGGCATGTGAGCCTCATTGTAACACGGTTTAGAGGCATGTAGTTACCGCATCTCTTCTCAGAGATAAGCTACCATCGCCCAAGCTAGTTTATTTCCATTCTGCATGTAAACAAATTTCAATATTTTGTTATTAATGAATTGAAGTTCAATTTTCATTGTAGCTTTGTTTTTCTGTTTAAATGTGTATTTCATTTCATTCATGTATAAATATGGATCAGTGGTATTAGAGTGGTCTACTCCTTCTCTGTTTTTATGTGCATGTCCCCAACAAGGTTGGGTATAAGGAGTTAGAACTTGAGCTGGATCAACCCTTGCAAGACGAGCCTCACCAACCCCGATGACCTCCCATGGTAGAAGAAAAGAAGGATGAGGGAGCAGGAGATCCTTTCAAATTTTTGCTCAAAGAAGCCCTCAAGGAACAAAGGAACGAGATGATGGATAAATTTTCCTAAATCCTTCAGCGAGTATCTGTGGGCGAAGCATCTTCATCTAGAAGCCACCTCATAGGCACCACCCCATTCAGGGTAAAAGTTAACATTGAAATTCCTATATTTTAAGGCCAAATAGATGCAAACGCCATAGATAAATGGTTAAATTTGTTGGAAGTACATTTTCTGGTCAATTTTTCCAACAGGGAAAATATTACTTTTTCACTCCTCAAGGTTTCCCCCCTATCAAGGAATGGTGGGAAACATATTGTGAGCAGAGGGACGAGAGGTAATCCTCAATATTTTCAATCGCACCCACTTGGAATTATTCTTTCAGATGTTGTCAAGGTATTACCCTATTGGGAGCTATGAAGATAAGTACATAAAATGGATGACACTATGAGAGGGAAGGGACCAAGACATGCTGGAGTTCACAAATATTTTTCATACCCTTCGCACAAAGTTGGGTATCGAGGATTTTGAGCATCTTATGGTACTCAAGTACCATGGCTATCTACACAAATACATCTAGGATGAGATGTAGTTCTTGAACATCTCCTCGCTTGGCACCACATATCGATATTTTGTCAAGATTGAGCATACATTTAAACAGAAGAAGCGAGGCTTTGAATTTGCAAATCCGAAGCAAGGAAAAGGTGCCCCCAAACAATAGAAAAAAGGACAGAGCTAATGTGGGGTGACCCAACACAACCCATCAAAGCCACAAGCAAAGAATAGCGCCATAAGTACAAACAAGGACGTAGGAAAGTGGTGTGAGTTATATAATATCCCCACAAAAAACACAAGTGAGTGTAGAGCCAAGCTGTCACCAGTGGTCGACTTGAACGCTTCATGGTCATATGCATGTTCTGACTCTAATTCAGAACCTGGAATGGGGAATGAAAAAGGGAAATAGATTATTGATGTGGAGCCTAGCTTCACGTTTGTCACCACCAAGATCTAGAAGATTGAATTCGAAGATTCAAAGGAAGCGGAGTGTCTCTTCCACTCAAAGATGGGTGAAGGGGTCTCCACTACAGTTCATTGTCAACAATGTGAGCCAAGAGAACCTCATCTCAGCAGAGGTCATTAAGTGGATAGTCCTACCAACCACATCAAACCTGCATCAATACACCATCGGGTGGCTCCACCAAGGACGAGATCTTCACGGCAGTTAGCAGCGTCACCTTCTCTATAGCAACAATCCCTTCACAAATGATGTACTATGTGATGTTTCTCCTATTGAAGTTTGTGACACGTTATTAGGCCAACCATACTTGTGGAAGCGACATGTTGTGTATGAATTGAGGCCTCGTACTCACTAGATAAATATTGATTTATAAAATGGGCTTCCTAAGGAATATTATAAAATAATATTTTAAAAAATAAAATAACATTAGATTACATCATCAAATTTTAAAGGGAAAAAAAAAACTATTTTTTCAACTCATATTTTCAACTTATCTCCCTACAATTTACTCAAATTTCAACTGGGAACACTCATTGTGTGGGGAATTTAATTCCTCATCCAAGGAGTACCCATGTTGCATACTTTCGATGGACCCTGCTACATAAAAAATGAGAAATACATGAAAAAATGTGACTGCAATCAAGTTTTTCATGTATTTCTCATTTTTCATGTAGCAGGGTCCATCAAAAGCATGCAACATGGATACTCCTTGGATGAGGAACTAAATTCTGTGTCCAATGAGTACTCCCACTCTAAATGTGAGTAAAACTGTAAGGATATAAGTTGAAAATACAAGTTGAAAAAGTAGTTTTTTTATTTTTTTATTTTTTAATCTTTTTGTTTTATAACTCCAAAAATGGTGAATCGTCCCCCATGGTTGACATCATCATATTTAATCATATTGGTCTTGTAAAGTTTATTTTGGTTGTACATTTTTTTAGGCCCATTTTAGACCTCAAAATTTCCTTAATGGTTATTATTACTTTAGGCAGTAAGTTATACAGGATAATGGAGGTAACCTTACCTACCACTATTGGGGTGAAGTAAAATTCTAAGTGCAGACATGAACAGATTCCTCTAACCCGATAATGGGTCTAGCCACAACAGACACATTCTAAGGAAGATTTACTTAAGTTAGAGTCAATCAAGAGGGCCTACCTCTTGGTCTGCTTATCCTACTTGATGATGTCCTCACTTGCTCGTTCCAACTATCTCTCGCTTCTTTCTTCAAGCTCCTGAAACAAGTAAACAACAACAAACATGATAATAGACAAATTGCAATTCAACCTACTTAACAAGTAAAGAAACATTAAGACACGAATATTTAATATTACAAAACATGTAGGAAATCAATCGATAGTTGCATATATTAATATCAAAGAGAGATTACAAATATTCATCTTGACGTTGTAGTCCTCCTCTGACAAGACCAAGTTCCCACACACTTCTGCTATCATTCCATGATGACCTCAATCAACAATAGTTTTGAGGCTCTTCTCTTTAGGCTTCACTCCAAACCAAATCACACTTCTCCCTCACACAACTAGATAGCTACAACTAGTAATAGCTTACTTGTCTACTCCAAACCAAAATAGCATCAACACTCGACCAAAAACTATGACTGCAACTAGTTTGTGCTTGGGAAGAAGGGAGGTTTATATAGGAAATATGGATGGGAGATGGATCCTCTTCTCATGGGAGAAGTACTTATCCCTTGAGGTATTTCCATCATTATAGGGGAAAGGATCCCAAACTATCATCCTCGACCCCATCCGGCTATACCATTTGAAGCTTCTAGAGCTGGAAGCTTCGGCTCTAATTTAAAAAAAACTTTCCATAACAGGATCAGCACGATTGAAACACATCTCAGTCGCTTCAGTTAGTGCAAGGAGTAGTGCTAATCTATGCACATCGACGCAGGGGAGACAAAGGCCATTATCGTCGGTCTTGTAAACTAGGCAAAACAGAAGTTTTAGGGGAAATGGTGCAAAAGGGAATTTATCTGCTCATGAAGAGGGACAAAATGGGAGATTCTTCATGAAGGAAAAGCATGCAAGGTTCACTGTAGAGGTCCTCCAGGATCAAGGAATGGGGAGTATAGGGATGGTGAAAGAATGTTGTGTAACAGATGCCCCCTAAAGCGTGAACGTCAAGCGAGAGTGAGGGATGAAATGATTTATAAATCAACGTGGGGAACCGGTCTGCCATCAGAAAACATGCAAGAAAGTATAGATACATATACATAGACTGAGATCTCTGTCAAATGATACATCAATCATGGCATGCACACATCCATCCAGAGAATGATCATGTAAATAGATCTAGGTATGGGCGCAACTATCCGTCAAGGAGGATCATAACAAAACCAAGGTATGGTCTCAGCCAGCCATCTGAAAGAGACATGCATATCATCATAACCATGTCACACCACATCGCAACCTAGACTTTTGTGATCTGACTCCAAGGTCTTGTGCTCCAACATGATTCGACCAAAGTACAGATTCTAACATGTGAATAAATGTGTTGACGTCGAACATGCTAGAAAGTCACTTGATTACCAGTCAATGATGTAAAGTGTTAATAAGTGTGAGAGAAACTACCAATAATGAAAATGGTCCTCAAGGTACTATCAGCATAATCCACAGAATGTGAGTAGAGGAACTGAGGTTGAACACCCGTGAAATCACTCGATCGAAAGCCAATAATTTGAACTTGTCATCGAGTGCAAAGAACTTGCCATTAGGTCATGCAAGCTCTTAGGTACTGGAAGGGAGTCTCTCGGTCAACTTTCCGAATAATGAGTTGAAGTCGACAGAAATCGACCGTGTCGAAGGAGGGCCATAATGAATCTCACATCATTGACGCAGGACGAGAGGATGCAAAATGATTTTAGATGATACAGAGAATTAGAGGTAAGTGTAACTATAGAAGGACAACTCTTGAACATATCGACGACACAACTGGAAGTTTGGAAATTTTTGGATCCATGGGATCAGTGGTCATGATGACGTGGCAGAGATCAAAATGGAAGGCAAAAATGAATGCCCCAAACCTAGGAAGGTCAACGATACAAAAGAGGATGTCCCAACCCAACACAAAGCAAAAAGTGTCATGTTCAAGAGTGAGTTGCTGACACAACTAACAGATTTCCAAATTTTCCCCCACCATTTCTGGTAGCTACCCCAATTATTTTTTAATCACAAGCTTGAAGGGGATAGCATATTCTTGCACTATAAGTTCGTCCTTTGGATGATTCCAACCTAGAAAGTAACATGAGACCTAGGAAGGAGAAACTCATGTTCGTCATGGTGAGGAATCTGATGTCATTTAATAGTTTAATGAGTCTGACAAAGGTGTAACTCGGTATCTTTTTCATGGTTAGAGAGTTTGAAAAGACACAGAAAAGAGAAATCCTCATGGTCCCTTTTCATACGTTTGTGTCTCTCGAGCCCAAAAAGGTAGAAAATAATACTTAAGAGAACCGATCAACCATTTCAGTCAAGGATTACCTTTTTTGTAAATAGTGCCTCCCAGCCTGAAAAGGGGTAAACTTATACTGGGCACATGATGTTTTGCATCCGTTAACAAGTTCAAAATGACATGGGCTCAACCGTCTTTTCATTTTTAAAGGGTTGGAAAAAAGCTGAAAGAGGACCCCCCATTTTATTTTCTTTTACGAGTCAAAAGGGAAAAATGCTCGGCAACCTTTTCATGTTTTATGAGTCACGAAAAAGCTTTAAAGTTGACTTGTCCTAGAGGAATGAGTGGTATAAAGGGTAGCAACTAGTTCCACCAATGGAGGAACTGCTCAAAGCATGTAATGGTCAAGGGGCTAGCTTACAAAACCACTCATCGTTGTGGTCCCTCCAGAAAGGAATAACAACCAAGTGAAATCATTTGATCAGCCAAAGAGATGGTGGTGACAAAATGAAACAACCAAGGCTCGTTTAGCAAAAATTAGCTGAAAAATGGAAATCATGAGATATATATTGGGCATGGGTTCATTTTTACACAAGCTTGAACCATGGAGAACTCTGCTTGGATTTAGTTTCATGTTTACACAAGCTTGAAATGAAAAACTATGCTTGCTATAAGTTTTCATGCCCCCAGCATAACAACTCAATCCATATTACATGCCCCCCAAGCTTCATTTCAGTCAACTAGGTAGATGAAATGAAGGTTCACTTTCGAGATCCAGGGAAGAATCAACTAGGATTTTATAAGATCTTAATCAAAGACTCGATTTGGAAAAGGGAGTTGCTTCATTTTTTACCGAGGTTGACACGATAAAGAACTATCCTCAAGACCCTTGTTTCATTTTTTAACGAGCTTGACACAAGAAAAAAAACTATGCTCATGATTGATCTTATGAGAACATGGCTCCCAAGATATCTTCACTATATGGAAGAACCACGCTCTGGGAAGAATACATGTCATTTGGTACCATAGACAGATCAGGTTCCAATGCCCCGAGTACATAATGTACTATACCATCTGTGTGATCATCAACAGATGTGGAGACGAAACGGGTAGCCACATAACTGACCTGTGGCGGGGAAGGTACTGCTTTCAAACAAGGACCAATAGGGGAAGATGGTTGCATAGGAGGCACCTGGTGACCAATGAATGAGAGTTGATCAATAGTCACAATTCTCCCTTCGTGCGGAAAGCAAACCACATAGAAAAATGAAGAAACAAGAGCTCCCATGACATCATAGTCACGTCCAAGGTGAAGATTGAAATCTAAGGGACCTTGGACTACCATCACGTCTATATAGACAGTCTTTCCTCCCAAAGTAATAGGGAACTTTGGAAGGACCCTTAAGGGTTGATTGGTTCCTCTGTTGAAAGGCAACAGATTCTAAGTGACAGACACAAGTTTCGAGGAACCCAAAACTTGCCAGGTAGTAGAAGACATGATGCTAACCGACGTGGCTTCATCTAATATAGTGCCATGTACTACCATATTATAGGCTTGTATTGTAATTTGGAAAGGCACATAAGATGGGAGGTGGAAAGTAGTCAAGTGACTCTAATCGAAAGACATGACAGAACTACATGGTGGGGGCATCATATGATTGCCCCCATGTTGTACAAGAATATGAGAGGGACTCTCCTAAACAACCAGTATGAGAGGGTCACTCTTTGATTCATGAGAATCTGAGGAGATGAGAAGAACATGAGAAGTATGATCATCACTACTCTCTTCAAGAATAGAGTGAAAAACTGAAGGCAGAGCCAAGTCGACACTCTTTTCGACCAATGGTCGATCGGGAATAGACATAAGAGGGTATCGCTCATGAAGAGTAGGATGGGAAAGAGATGAATCCAAGTCAATCGATTCACCAATCAGGAGAGGGTCAGAAGAAAACCTTTGATAACCAGCGGGAAGTTGGGGTTGAGGAGCTGCAAGGTTTTCCAAAACTTTGGAAGCTTTATCCATAAGAGGACAAAGGTGAAGAAGATTCTCTCCTTCACATAACCTACAGGGGAATCTATCTTCCCTTTCATCTTACCATCATTAGCTGAAGGCATAACATCGACATGATCTCCAGAGGTCGACGGGGATGGTCGATTTAGGTGTTTAGGCCATACCTCTAAGACTTTGGGAATGTCAGGACAATCACGAAGGAGATGGTCACCCTTACATAGCTTGCAAGGGAATTTTACCTTCCATGAAGGATCAAAAGGTTTGTCAACGGGGAGTACATTTGGAGTCACTTATTTGACTTATTCTTCTTATCCTCCTAGTTACTAGATTTGAAACTTTCACTAGGCGAAGTAGAAGAGGAGGGTGAAGAAATGGGGGAAGAAGGCGAGGGGTCAACCTTAGAATCATCATGACATGATTCCAATGAAGGAGATGGTGGGGCAGGATTTGGGACACTCAGGACCACCGAGGTTGAAAACAACTAGACAGGTAGACTAATGGTTAACCCAAGAAGGGACAATGTTTCCATATAAGGAGCACCAACATTTCCAAAAGAAGGAAAAGGACCAGGATTCCCATCTGAGGGGAACCCTTGATCGGAAGACTCTGGGAATGTTGCCATTGGAACCGAATCTAAAGAACCACTAAATAATATAGCTTTAACCAAGAATATTTTGTGGGAAGTTAATTTTAAGACACTAAAACAAAACTTGACCTTTTCATATTTTAAGAGTCGATAAAAGGGCAAAAGGTGACTCTAGTCGCTTTCGGAGTTAATGAGCTCGAAAGGACAAGTGCTCGAATGATATTTTAAATTTAATGAGTTAAAAATATCAAATGACTGCTCTGGATGATCTAGGTAAATAGGATTGCCAAGCAACCGTGCACTGCCGAATACCTCTCGGCGAACCGAGAAGTATGAGCAAGCAATCTCCCTGAATGTTGTGTTCACTGTATCATGTTTGCAAGGTGGCTAACTCTACTTCCTATGGATAAATGATTGTAGCATAGTGGGGTCTCCCATCATATGCTCAATGGTACAAGGAGCACAAATCCGTATTAGTGTTGTCTAGTGCCGAAGCGAATGACAACTGCTAGTTTTAAAGACGTCGAAACACGTCTCCAGCCTAGACCACTAAATGTGAGTGTTAAGTTTCAATGCTTCCTTAGGTTAATTCAGTAAATTTTAATGGTTGATTATGAATTGGGTTTCAATTACAAGGCCCTACCGCTGTCATCTGACAAAAGCTGCTACATGCAGTGATATGAGAAAATAGATTTTAGTCTTTGATGAAAGTTATCACTAATTGAGAGATAGAGAACACAAAACCAATGCAACAATCAAAGAATGAAATCTTTCTCTAATAAATCTTCTAAATGCACTTAATCTTCCTATAACAACATAAGAAGTTTCATTTCATTTCCAATGCTTATGATGACGCAAATCTAGCTTCTTAATAATGCTACTAATGCAATATTTTCGCTTAAGTAAACTAGAATGATGTTCTCCTTTTCATAAAATGCAAAATGAATCTTTCACATAAAGCACTTTAATGAAAATTTTCACATTTCTGAACAAACAAGCATCAATCAAATCCAAAGCATTATAAACGAAACTAATAGCAACTTCTTCCCTGAATCTAACAAACCAAAGACATAAATGCTTCAATTGACAAACCAAGCAATGTAATCTATGCTTAGAAAGAGAAAAGAGACACTTGAAATAAGAGAACAAAAAAGGCTCTTTTACTCATTCAATTGAAAGCAAAGCATCCTAGTCACTTCTGGGAGGAAGAAGAGAGTCTGAGGGTCAAGGCACACTGGCACTAGAATGGGAGAAATTCTGATTTTTTCTAACCCCTGAGACCGGAGCAACTTTTTGGCCAAAAGTAACGCTGATCGACATGACTAACCAGTACTACCACTGGCGCTGATGCCTGATTGTCACGACTTTTTGGCCAAAAAATGGCCGATCGAGGGATTCAAAGAAAAAATAAAAAAGAACTTCACACAGGGCCAGACTTAACACATCAGAGGGTGGGTTAAACCAAGAAAGCACAAAGCAAGCTAAATGAAGCTTTCTAGTCAGGGAGAAGACAATCCAAAAGGCTTACAGGGTCAAAATCACAAGAGTAAAACACACTGGCCAGGATTGGGGTCAAACCCTAATCTTCACTTACAGGCATTAACACAACTGCCTAACTGACAAAAAGTGCCAAAGGCTGGTCAGCACAACTATTTCTCAGCAACTCGTGCTGGTCAGCATGACTGTCAATAGATTAAGCGTGTTGATCGAGGTAGCTAAGGAAAAAAAAATCAAAACAGGGACCAGATTTTCTACAATGAATTTTAGACATAGACCAGTAAACAGGAGAAAAGAAACAAAGCTAAAGGGAAAACATGAAACTAGAAAAGTTCTCACGAAATCATGAAATCCAAGACAAACAAAAGGCTTGGATCCCCAGTGGAGTCAACAATTTTTGGTGAAGTAAAATTATAAGTGCAGACACGAATGAATTCCTCTAGCCTGATAATGGGTCTAGCCACAACAGATACATTCTATGGAAGATTTCCTTAGGTTAGAATCAATCAAGAGGGCCTACCTCTTGGTCCACTTATCCTGCTTGATGATGTCCTCACTTTCTCGCTCTAGCTATCTCTCGCTTCCTTCTTCAAGCTCTTAAAACAAGTAAACAACAACAGACAAAAAGCATGATAATAGAAAAATTGCAATTCAACCTACTTAACAAGTTAACAAACATTAAGACATGAATATGTAATATTACAAAACATGTAGGAAATCAATCGATAGTTGCATATATTAATCTCAAAGAGAGATTACAACCATTCGTCTTGACGTTGCAATCCTCCTCTGACAAGACCAGGTTTCCACACACTTCTACTAGCATTCCATGATGGCCTCAATCAACAATAGTTTTGAGGTTCTTCCCTTTAGGCTTCACTCCAAACCAAATCACACTTCTCCCTCACACAACTAGATAGCTACAACTAGTAATAGCTTACTTGTCTACTCCAAACCAAAATAGCATCAACACTTGACCAAAAACTATGACTACAACTAATTTGTGCTTGGGAAGAAGGGAGGTTTATATAGGAAATATGGATAGGAGATGGATCCTCTTCTCATGGGAGAAGGACTTATCCCTTGAGGTAGTTCCATCATTATAGGGGAAATGAGCCCAAATTGTCATCCTCGATCCCATCCGGCCAAACCATTTACCAGATTTATGTTACAAAGCTTCTAGAGCTAGAAGCTTCGGCTCTAATTTTACAAAATTTCCATAACAGGACCGGTGCAACTAAAACATAGCTCAATCATTTCAATCAGTGCAAGGAGTAGTTCTAATCTCTTCACATCAGCGTGGGGGAGACAAAGGCCATTAGCACCGATCTCGTAAACTAGGCAAAACAAAAGTTTCCAGGGAAATGGTGCCAAAGGAAATTTATTTTCTCATGGAGAGGGGCACAATGGGAGTTTCTTTATGAAGGAAAAGCATGTAGCGTTCACTATAGAGGTCCTCCAAGATCAAGGAACGGGGAGTACAGGGACAGTGACAGAATGACGTGTAACAACTATCTCTTTGATCTTTTCTAAGATATGTAGTAAGATCATCTCCTAGACCAGGAAATTTGTTTTCATTTTGATTCATTCTCAAAGTAAGGGAAAGATCATGGCCAAATTCATGGCCCTCACAAAGGGTTCCACTATGTAGCAGAAGATGGTGGATAAAGTCGAGGAAGAATATAGGGACATCTTCTCCTCGCCCACAGCTGATCCAAATTTATGAAGGAATGAAATGAAATATAGATATGAAAATAAACACATAGATACAATGAAAACCCAACTTCAATTCATTAATAACAAAGTACTGAAAATTGTTACATGCAGAATGGAAATAAATTAGCTCAGGCAATGGTAGCTTATATATGAGAAGAGATGTGGCAGCTACATGCCTTTTGTTAGTGTAAGTCAGTTCAGGCTGTCACCAGTGATCAAATATGCTCTTACAAGGTTTTGTTAGGGTATCAAGTCAAATTTCTGTCATTTCAGTGAGTCTTCAAATAAAAATTTGGTCATTGGTTGTTGTGTTTAGGTAACTGCTACTCCCTTCACTTACTCATGGTATTCATCACTCATCATGGTCATTGTATTCTTTGAGGTATCATATCTTTATTTAAATGTCTTGCGTCATGAAATGGTTAAATTCCTCATTTTAGGTCATGCTCTAGGGTTTCACTCCATATGTCATCATGAAACCACATGTCAAAACAAAACATGCACATCAATTAATTCAGTGGGTAAATGGTGTTATCATTTTAGGGAAATCAAAATAAAGGTAAAGGTAATATTTAATTTCAAATAAGACAATGTTTCAGTACACTACCTCGCCTCATCATTCCTCATAGTGACATGTTTGCTTTAAACTATGATTCTAACAAAATGGAGAATAATTTTACCAAAGTGAAAGAGGTATTTTTTCCATTATAGTCCAAGGAACAAAAACCTCCTTCATTTTATGCACAGGTGTTATGATTTGAAAGAAATGCCCAAAATACAATTCCTACAGGAGAGTTGTTGTACTTCTGGACAGCTTGACTTCAAGGCATTTTTCCAGGAGTTTGGAGCAGGTTTTGGAAGTGCTTAAGGACTCTATTGTGTAGAATACATACTAAGATTTCCAATGGTACCTTCAACTTGTGATTTGGATTAGTGGAAGGCATCAAAAAGTAATCTACAAGTTGGCATTGCGCTCTTCTTAGAGAAACTCTCAATTTTTGGAATGACCTTTGGAAAATCAATTTTTCTCCCTCATGGAGTGTCCAAATTACATGCTTGAGGTTTCCATCTTATATCCGACTTCAAGATATTTCCAACGAGCTATCAATCACGCAATTTGGAGCAGTTTAAGGCCTCCAAAAGTGGTTTTGAAGACGAGTGCTACGCTGAGGAAAAAAGCATTGTGCTTAGAGTAGAGGCGTTGTGCTACGCTTGGGATAGAGTATCTAAAATTGCCTAAAGCTCACCTAAACTCAAATTTTAAGCTTGCTCACTTGTTTTATTCCAATCTTAAGCTGATCTACAAGATTTTGTGTTATCATGGAGGAAAAATCTTTGCCAAAGAGAAAAAGACAACATAAAGGAGGGAAGATCCTCAAATATGAGCCATCAGACTGCAATGTAATTAAATCCTATCCTTTCATCATATAATGCTTCGAGGATGTACATTGCCTAGAATTTTGCAAAAGAGTGAGTGAGGTGGGATTTCATGAAAATTTAACAGATTGGGTGGCAACTCAACTGAAAGGTGAAATTTTTGTCATCGCTGATGTTGAGTTTAGTTTTTCAGTGACCTCCATCTCACTTGCAACAGGGTTACCGGACAATGGCAAATATTGGTTCAAAGGAATTAGCCTAGATATTGAACACTACAAGCCTTTCTTAAAGATGTCATACAGAGAAACACATACTCACCTTATGCCTTTCATATATTTATTGGAGAAATATGCCCCTTTGATGAAGACTGTCATGAGGTTGTTCACTTATGAAGGTAGATTCTCCAAGTTGTATGCTTATCATATCCACCTCCTGATGCATTTCACCTCTCAAAAGCCACTCAACATGTGTAACTATCTATCCAGGAGCATTTCTAAAATGTCTGAAAAAATTCAATTGAAGGACAAAGAGCACTCCCCAAGCTTGTTTCATCATAGTCTAATAAAAACCATTGTCCTTTACCAGCTGGTAGAGAAAGGTATGGCTTGGGAAGCCTTTTTGGAAATAGCCTTGAAATGGCATGAAACAAATGTAGCATCTCAATCTCCTAGTGTGCCAAAATAGAAAACAGAGGTGGATTCCTCTAGCAAAACAGTGGAGAATACTCATCTACCCAAACCTGAGGTGACTAAAGTGTATAAGAAATGACAGAGGCTTGTGTTTTCTTCTCATGGAGAGAAAGGGGCCAACCCTTCTTCATTGACAAAGCAGAAACCGACAGCAAAAGAGAAAGACACAATTGAGCATGAATTTGAACTAGTTGATTAAGAGGCTAGGGATTAGACTTCAGACATGTGATAGACAATCAGGGATAAGGATTATCAAATCAAGGAGCTAACAATAAATTTGGAAAGAGAAAAATATGTCATATCATTCCTTGAATAGGAAAATAGCCAACCCAAAGCAAAGGAGTTGATCATAGAAAAGTAAAAAGCCAAGTTATTGTAGCAAGTTGGAAAATGCAAGGATATCATAGAATCAAGTGAGTCTGAAGCATCAAAGGGGAAAGGAAAGAGGAAAATACCAAGAACAAGAGGCCTCAAGAAAGATCTACAAGAAGAGAAAGAACACATTCTATTGAATGAAAACCTTGACCTAGAGGATAGGATTTCCCTTGAGGTTCATCAAGATAAGGAATATTGGCTAAATAGGGTAAATGAGCACTTGGAGAAGCTCCTTGAAAAGGAAAATAGGGATAATCAGTTGCTTAGACACATGGCACATCACTCTCAAGCTCAAAACATGATCGCTAATGTCAAAGTAAAGCAACTTTAAAATAAGCTCAAGGAGTCCAAAAAGGACCAAAAGGATGAGGGGAACTTGGAGATGTGGGTTGAAGCATCTATGAAGATATAAAAAACATGTTTTTACCCCTTCCATCCAATTTTGAGCAAATTCTAAGCACATTAAGTTTTTTGATAAATTTTGGTGTAAATTCAGAAATTTTGCTGCTCCAGAAGCACAGCGCTTTGGCATTGCGGTTTTTCCTCAGGCCTCCATTTGAGGAAAGGTCTACATTTTTGGAGATCTCTTTCCATCCCTTAAAAACCCATTTTCTCAAATTTTGTAAAGGTGGCTCAATTTGGAGAAAAATGCAAAAAAGTGGCAAAAAATAGCATTATGTACCATTTTTTGACAGGCGCTACGCTTCTATAGCAACCTTGGGAGAATGGATATTTTAAGGCCTTCCCATGGTCAAAATTCAGAAATTCAAACTGTTATAGAAACTAAACTTGAAGGGCTAGTTTACCATACTCTCATTTTTTCATTTTGGCCCTTGGATGGCACGTGAAAATCAGCTCAAAGTCAAAGTTGCGCTTCTACACTTTTCTGTGTTTTAATTTGTAAATTTCACTGTGTAAATTTCTTGTTTCTAGTTTGACTTAGTCAAAGTCAAGATTCTCTATGTAATGGAACTATTTTAGATGCTAGGTGATGTAGGTATGAATACATGTACACCATAAGTTGTTTTTTTATGTTTATTAGGCCTCATAAAAGAAGCAAACTCCTAAACAAACTCTCCATGAAGTGTTTGTGTTTCACCTTCTCACTCTCACTTGTTGGTTGAGAGAATCTTGGAGTCAGTTCCTCCACCAAGGAATTCGACTCCTGAAGGTACGCAAGTGGTATAGGAGAGTATATATGTATGATTTCTCTTGAGGAGAAGAGGGTTGAACTATTTGTGAAGGAGGCTCGCATGTAAACAACTTTTCAACTAATACAAAGACAAGTTGCAACTATTTTCAAGGAACTCTAGCCCAGTGAGTTCATGGTGATTTTACTTCATTCCACTTGTTTTATCATGGTTTAAACATATTTATCTACATTATATCTCTTCTTTCTATGGATGTCTTACAATGAAATATACATAATTCTTGTTTTTCAAGCTTTGTTATCTGGTTTTCGTAGTTATGTTTATGTATTCCTAAGCTAATGAAATCATGTTTACTTATCCTCATTAGTTTCTTATACACTTTCTCCTCTATACTACACTAACAATATTCAAAATAAACCATGGCTTCTACCATCTGGCTCCTTCTCATATTTTCTCCTGCACTCCTAACCCCTAGACCTATTTGTGGCTCCAAACCCTAAGTTCAACAAACCCTAAAACTCAAATTTTCACAAACAAACAAACAAATACGCCTAAGATTCATTTGATTTATGTCATATCAATAATAAGAGACTTAGAGAGATCCCTCTCATGCTTAGTAGGGCTAGATATTGAGCTGAAGTGGTTTGAGGTTACTCATCTTGATTTCCTTCTCAGCCTAGGAGATTGTAAGGACTAACACCTTCTAAATTGTGTTACAATGAGGCTCAGAGGCCTTTTTATCATTATGAAATAATGAGAAACCCTAATCATCCAAAAACCTAACCCTAGGAGATGAAGCATCAAAAGCTTGCGGGGCTTTTCGGGGTTAGTTAGAATGTAAACTTCTCAGGGTCATAAATTTTGCATATGATCTTCATTTGGATATCAAGGCCAATAATATATCACATTATAGACATAATTATAAAAATAAAATGGGCTTAAATCTTCCTTTTGGTTCTATACCGTTCAATGATTGGTGAAAGGATTCAATTGCATAGTGTCAAAAAACCGAGCACCAACAACAATAAGGCAAGTGCACATCTTTGCTAGAACAAACCTACAAAGACATAATCTACCGATAATTAACACACCTAACTTTGTTACAAAATCTCATTTTGATGCTCTTTCTATATATACCAGCCAGTATAAGAACCTGACAAGCATCATAAGAGCCTTTCTATCAGTCAACATTTGATACCACACCTATGGCAAGTGATCCCTTGTTTCAAAGATCTCCAAGAGGAGGCCAAAAAAGACCAATACATTGGTTTTTATGTTTTTAGTCTCACTAATTTTCCAAAAAACACCATTTAGGCCCTCAAAACAGCTTCGAAACTTTAGGACCCGAAAAACTGCCAAAAATAGTAAGTGTGTTGCAGTTAAGGAAACTAAAAGAAACAACGATGTAGGTCCAAGTTGAATAGGAGGGTGGCCACCAATACCCACCTGAATCACTCTGCCCCCCATAGGAAGCAATGATCCCTGGTGAGCCACTTGCTTTGGTGTAGGAGTTGGCCAACTCTCACAACCTGATACAATTGGATCTTCTATTGGTGAGTGGTCTTGATCTATGTGTCCATAATCCGATTAGTTTTGGTCTCTTACATGTAGTTTGGGTTGATTTTTGTTGGTGTTAGTTGTTCTACAATGTTTTATGTGTCCATTAATGGTGGAAAGTATGGTCGAAGGCGGTCCACATTGAACCCTAAGTGCAGGCCAAGGGATGGCGGAATATTGAGCTCAAAATCATTGTCACCCACAACATTGGTGATGGCGTAAGGCTTGTATCAAAGTGGTCATATCTTCTGATGGGATCTAACAAGGTGTTCTTTCTACAAATGCAACCAAACTTTATCACCCAACTAAAACTTATGTGGCATTCGATGTTGATCATGTTAATGCATGTACTTGGCATTAGACTTCTCCAAGATGTTGTCAACCTGTTGGCAGATGTTCTAGATTCGTTAAATAAACTTGGTTAATTTATCAACCTTAGATTGTATATATGTGGATTATGTTTATGTTGTCACATGAGACATGGCAACATCAAACAGACATAATGGCTAAAATCCTAGACCCACTTGAAAAGGACTACGGCCAGTAAATCTATGGAGAGATTTTCTATAGTTGTGTTGCACATAGGGAAGACTCTCGTCCCAAGTTAATGGATGCTTGGCATTGTACATGTTGAGTATGTGCACTATCATCTTGTTAATTACCATTATCTGACCATCAGTCTGGGGATGGAATGCAATTGACTTGGTGAGCTTCGTGTCCAATATTGTCCAGAGGCTTAACCAAAATGTACTCAGGAACCTATTATCCCATTATGATATAATGGTCCACGGGATCCAAAAATGTACCTATACTCATTCAAAGAAGAGTTTGGCAGTTTCCTTTATTGTGATATTATTCTTGCATGCCGCCAATAATGCCATCTTACAAAAAAATTTCCATGACCACAAATACATAGTCATTACCATGCTTGGAAGAAGGGAGGCTAGACAGATAGTCCATGGAGATGGATTCCCAAGGCTGGATGGGAGTAGGCAAAGGAGTGTACAAGAATTGCTTCTTGATGGTTAGCTTGGAGAAGGCACAGATAGTGCAAGATCTGATATATTTTCAAACATATTGTCAGAGTTTTGGCAAATAAAAATGCTTCTGTAGTACAACCACAGTTTTCTCCATACCAAATTGTCCTATGACCTGACTGTAGTGTTCCTCTCAAATCAGCTTATCACTCTCACTTGAAGAAACACAAAGGTGGCCAAGGTAGCATAATGATGTGTCCTGGAAGTGGAAATCTAGAACTTGTTTTCCATCCACTAGAAGTCAGTATGTTCTGGTGAACTCTGGATCATTCTTATATAGTTGCGAACTTCTAGAGGTCTCATGGACAGAAGAGTTAAGAATAGTAGTCAGTGCTACAACTGGGGATGGATTGATGCAATTTTCAACATGATTTGTGTTGCTCATTTTGTATTTAGTGTTCAAGTCAAATAGTTGCAAATATGTAGACCACTTCTAATGGAGACTATTCTGCAACTTCCCTTGTGTTTGTATAAACTGAAGAGGTCGGTAATCTGTGTGGATGGCCGTCTCCTTCCCTTGACTTTAATGTTTCCATATTGAAAATACTACATGATAGAATGACTTGGAACAAAAAGAAAACAAATTTCCTAGTCTAGGATATGATCTTACTGCATTGCTGAGCAAAGATCATAGAGATGGAAATACACAGGGCTACCTTTGGTATTTCTTATAAATTACTGTCCAAAGTAATAATAATAGTGTAAGGCCTCAACTCATACACATCATGATGCTTCCACAAGTATGGTTGGCCTAATAATACATCACAAACTTCAAGAGGAGCAACATCACATAGTACCTTATCCATGAAGGGCTTCATGTTGTAGGGAAGGTAGCATTGTTGGCTGACGAGGAGATCTCGTCCTTGATGAAGCCACTCGATGGTGTATGGTTGCGGGTGTGGTGTGGACAATAGGCCCAACTGCTTCATGACCACTACTAAAATGAGTTTCTTTTAGGTCCCATTGTCAAAAATGAACTGCAGTAGAGACCTCTTCACCCACATCTATGAGTGGAGGAAATGATCCCCTTCCTCTATATCTTCAGGATCAATATTTTGGATCTTGGTTGTGGCAAAGGTGGCATTGAGCACCGAATCAATAATCTTCTTCCCTTTTTCATTCCCCTTTTTGGGTTCTAACATAGATTTGGATGATCTAATATCATTTGCTTATAGATGTGTTAAAGAATTACATGCATAAATTGTAGCTTAAACATAGAAATTTAATGTGCACATGAGTGAAGAGGAGAAACACATAAAGCATGAAAGAAGTCAAGAAAACTTGATAATGGAGTTCGACCAACTTTGACTACATCTCCGGGCCCTGCTCGATAAATGGGGAGGCCTTCATTCATTAAGTGGCATGAGAAAGAAGAGTACAAGCATCATTTACAAAAAAGGAGTTTTATACCTCCATACTGAAAAATGGCCGAAAAATGTAGAACTCTAATGGAGAAACGGGTAGCGCCATTGCATTCGTGGCATCAAGAAATGTTGAAACCATATAAAATTTGTCAAAATCTGACAAAGTGAAAATCTAATCCTCTTACAAAAATCTGCCTCAAACTATGTGCACTCCCACCTCTGCCTTGTGTGCACTGATAAATTTCATTTAAATAATAATTTGGAGGGTGGATTACACAATAGTTAGTTGTGGCATAGTGGTTATAGATCTGGTTATTATGGAGGAGGTCGGGTGGTCAAACCCCACCTCCTCCTTTTTTTACACAACATAATCTTAAATGGGAAGGGAGGTCAGGCTAGGCCTGCCTTGGGCATCCCACCCACCTCACCTATCCACTGCTCCACTTCATTTGTGAGGGTGGTTGTATGCTGGGTCCGCACCCCAAGGGCCAACCCATGTTTATTAGCAACAATGATTTCCATTTGGTGGTTGGGTCCGTGCCCCAAGGGTTGGCCCACCACCTTAATTTGTGTTTAATGTTATGGTGGTTACATGGGGAGGGGCCGCGGGTAGTGGCCTACCCCTCCATTCCGTGCTTATAATGCAGATTGGGGTGGTGAGGTTGGTGGCCCACCACCCTTTTTTTATAATTTTTTTTTTTGTTATCAAAAACAATATGCCCCTTTTGAAAAATCAGATTTTTGACTGAAGGAGTCATTTTAACCAAGCAACAATTTCACCCAAAATCTGGCCAGAGTTGGCTAGATTCTATCCGCCAGAAAAAGTCCAAATTGTGCCTTCATTAATCTTACCGAGTCAGCAAAAGTCAACCCAACTTTGACTGCCTCTATCTTCCTCATCTGGACTCAGACTGGAGTGTTGTTTGCACCGTTATAATCAAGGTGATGAGCACTTCGATCTAGTGTCAAGTTAATCGTCTTTCCGCCACTTTTAATTTTGAGCCTTTTCCATGCCACTGGTGTCTAGAGATCCACCTAGATCAATCCTCCCCATTGGGAGCTTTTGGACAGCCAAAAGCTTTATCAATCAATTGGCAAGTGAAGGAATTGTTCCCTCACTCTTTTTTTTCCAGCAATTTTTCCTTGCTAGGGTGCATCCCCTTGAAACCAACTTGAAGGTATTCCATATCTTCCTGTTGTGAAGTCCTGGTTCTTCTATCAAGGATGATGTATTCAAGTAACTCATCGAGATACTCTGGTGCAAATTCATCAACTATAGGAACTATTCCCACTTCGTCGGTGTCCATAATCAATGGTGGCTCATACAGCTTTAAATTTTCCACATTCGCTATGGAGTACATTTGCATATGTATCAGCAAATCGAGATGGAAGGAATTGGTTCATATCTTCTCCAAGATGGTGAATGGACCATACCGGATTGGTCGCAACTTCTTCCCTTCTCCCATCATCCTATCCTTGCTGGTATGGAACCACACTTTGTCATCCACTTGAAATTGATGGTCGACTCGGTGTTTGTCATGTCCAGCCTTGTACCAGGCTTGACTTTTCGCCAATTTCTCCTGTACTACTTAGTGAATCAACTGGATCCGTTGAATGAACTACTACGCTTTTTCCCTATCATCACGTTCACTGGAGTCATCTTCCCTTCCAAAGACCATATCAAAAGGGTTTTTGACAAGTAGACGAAACATGTCTCAAATGATGAACAATGCGTAGATGAGTGCACTACTCGGTTGTAGGAATGTTGCACATATGGAAGATGCTCATCCCACAACTTAGGATGTCTCCCATAATAGCCTCGCAACAAGTGTACCACAGTGCGATTGACAACCTCTATTTTTCCATCAGTGTGTGGATGAAATGTTGTGCTTATTTTCAACTTGGTGTCCATCATCTTCCACAAGCTGGTCCAAAAATCTTCAAGAAAGTGAGTCTCGATCTGACACAATCGATGTGAGAAACCCAAAATGGACCCAAACATGTTGAAATAAAAGATAAGAAGTCTGATCTACAGTGATATGCTTTTTACAAGGCATTAAAATACACATCTTACTAAAACAATCAATGATGACATACAAATAGTCATGACTTTTTCTAGACAAAGGAAAACCACCTACAAAATCCATCGACACACTTTCCCATGAATGACTCAGAATAGGGAGTGGTGTGTAGAGCCCAAGTTTTGTATTAGAGGGCTTTGAAACAGAACATATCACACATCCCTTTACATAGCGAGTCACAATGTTCTTCATATGAGGCCAAAAACAAAATCTTTGTACATGACACAAAGTTTTTTCAATACCAAAATGACCAGAGACAAGGGAGGTGTGGGCCTCCCAGGTTACATGTACCCTATCTCCTTTGGGTATGCACAATTTACTAAGCTGATACAATAGTTTCCCCTACAAGTGATAGTTGTCCACCTGTGAACCATGGGTTAGTTTTGCATAAATCTCCTTAAAGTCATCATCATTAGCATATTATTTAGCATAACTTTCAAAAGATAATTAAGCATTATGCAAAATAATAGAAGCAGAAATAGGAGGGAAATATAGCATATTGGCCACTTTGTTGCTAATGCTTTCTTATACTTTATTAATAGATGAAACTATTGAAGAAAAGCCATCCACCTGAAATGACAAGATTGTTGCAACTTGGTTTGTGACTGAAGATACTGCAAGGGCTGATGATCTATGTGGATGATGGTCTCCTTGCCAATTAGGTAGTGTTTCCACTTTTTCACACTCTAGACCAAGGCATATAACTCCTTGTCATCAATGGGATAGTTTATCACAGCCTGAGAGAACTTCTCTGAATGGTAACATATCGGCTTCTTTTGCTGCATCACTACAGCTCCCATGGCATATCTGTTGGCATCTCTCTTGATCTCAAATGGCTATTTGAGATCTGGTAAGGCCAAGACCAGTGTGGTGCTGATCTTTTCTTTCAATGTTTCAAAGGACTTCCGCTACTTTGCTCCCCATTGAAATACTTTCTTTACACTTGTCAATGTGTGTAAAGGTACTGCAATAATAGAGAAATTGGCAATAAATCTCGTCCAATATTGTACTACACCAAAAAAGCTATAAACCTCGGTTACACTAGTAGGCTTAGGCCAATTTACAATTTCTTCAACTTTAGAAGAATCAAATTTTAGCTGACCATGACCAACAATATGACCCAGGTAAACCAAAGAGGTTTTCCCAAACTCACACTTTGACAATTTTACATAGATTTTTTTGTTTTTCAATACATCAAGCACTTTCTTCACATGGCATACATGTTCATTCCAACTTTTACTAAAGACAAGAATATCATCTAGATATACAAGAACAAATTCATCAATGAAAGGCCTAAAGAGATCATTCATGACCCTCATGAAAGTGGCTAGAGTGTTGCAAAGTCTAAATGGCATAACCATCCATTCGAACAACCCCTGTTTGGTCTTGAATGCAGTTTTCCACACATCTTACTCTGTAATTCGGACCTGGTGATAACCACTACCCAAATCCAATTTGATGAAATAGATAACATTATTTAACTGATCTAATAAGTCATGAATGTGGGGAAGAAGGTAATGATTTTTCATTGTGATTTTGTTTAGTGCTCAGTAATCCATGCACATCCTCCATGTGCCATCTTTCTTTGGCATTAAGGCAATCGGTGAGCTACATGGAGAAGTGTTTGTTTTGATGACCCCTTGGTTCAATAGTTCATGCACCTGCTTTTTAATCTCCTCCATCTCAACGGTTGACATCTTGTACATGCTAATATTTGGTAAAGGATCGTCATGCTACAAATGTATCTCATGTTGGATTTCCCTCTTTGGAGGTAATCCCCTTGGTTCCTAAAACATCTCATCATAGTTAGAAATTAATTCACATAATTCCTTTTTATGCACATGATCACAACCTTGGAAAGCATCGGATAATTCTGCATCTTTCCCCCTTAAAACCATAAACATGCAACCCTTACTGGAATTCACCAACCTCTTCATTTGTCTGACACTTACAAGGGTTGCATTGATTTTAGTTTGATGAGCCCTTACAATATATTCTACCCCATCTTTTGTGATTTGGTATTTGTTTTCATGATGGAGAAGATTGCCTTTCTATCATATAGATATGGACTCCCTAACACCATGCCATAGATATCCAATGGTATCACATCAAGTTTTACCTCATCCACTAACTTAGAAGCAATCACAAATTTAACCTTGTACTGCTTAGATACATTCATTTTTGCTTTATCATGTATCCATCCGAGTGGGTAAAGTTTTGGATGTGGTTTGGTTTCCAAGCCTAGCTTCTTTACCAAGGACTCTAAAATTAAGTTTTCTTGGGATCAAGTATCAAATAGAGTTTCCACTTTCATATAATTTATGATAACTCTAATATGAAATAGCTCAATTCTCTTTCGTTCATTAGGAAGAGACTCATCTATTGAAATAGTGCCTTCATGTGATTGAGAATTAACATGAGGTGTAAGAGTACCTTTTGTTCCTGCTGCAGAGATCAATGCTTCATCTCCAGAATCGAATCCAAGGTCTTGTTGCACAGTTGCCACTATCTTCTCCTTTCCTTTTCCTCCATACTTATTTGGTCTCTTTTTCGAGTACAATTTCCAACAATGATCATCATCATGACCTTCCTTTTTGCAGTGAGTGAAATAAGGTCTTTCTCCTTCATCTTTCTTGGTTGATGTCGTCCTCTTCTCCTGTCCTTTTCCTTTCACTTTGGGTTTTCCATTTGGAGGTTTGAAAGGTGGTTTCTTGAAATGATCATCTCTTTCATTTTTTCCCCTGTTCTCAAGATGAATTGCCTTTACATTGGTTGAATCAGTAGTGGTTGGTTCAAACAATAATAATGAATGTCTAAGGTAACTATGTAATGATCCAATATACTTAGTTACTACTTCAGGTGAGTCAAGTGAAATGCCCAAATTAAGTGCTTGTTCTCTAAATTCCTCTGTAAATCTTTGAACATCCTAACCTCTACCTTGCCTTATGTATTTCCAAACCATTAAGGCTTTTTGTTTATAACGCAAGGGATAAAATTGTTCCTTTAATGAAGAAATGAAGCTAGGCCATGAGGAAAGAAGATTACCCACACTCTTACTACTTCGCAATTTTCTCTCCCACTAGATGAGAGTGGTTCTACTCAACTGAAGAGAAGTGAGTTGAATCTTTGCCTCGTCCCCTTCGATCTACTAAATCCTGTAGTAGATTTCAATCTGCCTAATCCAATTACTAAGCTTTTTTGTATTGCTTTCATCGTTAAACATGGGAAGATCAAATTTGACATCTAATTTGAAGAAAGGTTTCTTAGATGCATCCCTTAAATTTCTATGATGATGGTGATGAGAGGAAGAATATCTTTCACTTGTGAAAGGAGAAGGAGGGGGTTCTTCTCCACCATTTCCATGCACTAAACCTTGTTCTTCTAGATTTCTCTCTTTTGCTTTCTCCAGCCTTGAAAGCAATTGGCCAACATTTTCTGCCATTGTATAGAAGGTTTTGCAAAAATTGCACTCCTCTTCATGACGAGCCTCTTCATCTGTGATGTTTTTCCTTCGATGTGCATCCCTCGCTTCGGGATCGAAATACTTTAGCTTCCCTTCGCCTCTTCAGAGCCTGTATCTTGTTAACATACAAACATGCAATTCATATCTAAAAAGACCTGCTCTGATGCCACTTTATCCAAGATCTTTTTCTTATACATGTGTCAAATAATTACATGCATAAATTGTAGCTTAAACATAGAAATTTAATGTGCAAATGAGAGAAGAGGAGAAACACATAAAGAATGAAAGAAGACAAGAAAACTTGATAACAGAGTTCGTCTAACTTGGACTATGTCTTCGGGCCCTGCTCGATCAATGGGGAGGCCTTCATTCATTAAGTGGCATGAGAAAGAGGAGTACAAGCATTAGTTACAAAAAAATGATTTTTATACCTCCATACTGAAAAATGGCCGAAAAATGCAGAACTCTGATGGAGAAACTGATAGTGCCATTGCGTTCATGGCATCCAGGAATGCTGAAATTGTATAAAATTTGTCAAAATCTGACAAAGTGAAAATCCGGTCCTCCTGTCAAAATCTACCTCAAACTACATGTGCTCCCTCCTTTTCCTTGGGCGCACTGATAAACTACATTTAAATAATAATTTGGCAGGTAGATTACACAACAGTTAGTTGTGGCACAGTGGTTACAGATCTAGTTATTATGGAGGAGGTTGGGCAGTCAAACCCCACCTCCTCCTTTTTTTACACAACATAATCTTAAATGGGAAGGGAGGCCTTCGGAAACCTACCCACCTCACGTGTCCCCTGCTCCACTTCATTTGTGAGGGTGGTTGTATGCTAGGTCTATGCCCCAAGGGCCAGCCCACGTTTATTGGCAGTAGTGGTTTCCATTTGGTGGTTGGGTCTGTGCCCCAAGGGCCAACCCACCACCTTAATTTGCGCTTAATGTTATGATGGTTACGTGGTGAGGGGCCAAGGGTAGTGGCCCGCCCCTCCATTCATTACTTATGATATGGATTGGGATGGTAGGGTTGGTGGCCCACCACACTTTTTTTTTAATTTTTTTTTGTTATCAAAAACAATATGCCCCTTTTAAAAAATCAGATTTTTGACTGAAGGAGTCAATTTAACCAAGCATCAATTCTTCTCAGAATTTGGCTGGAATTTGCCGGATTCCATCCACCAAAAAATGTCCAAATTGTGCCTTCATTAATCCTACCTAGTCAGCAAAAGTCAACCCAACTTTGACTGCCTCTATCTTCCTCATCCGAACTCGGATTAGTGTGTCATTTGCACCATTGGAATCAGGGTGATGAGCACTTCATTCTGATGTTAAGTTAATCATCTTTCTGCCACTTTGAATTTTGATCCTTTTCCATGCCACTGGTGTCTAGAGATCCACCTGGATCAATCCTCATCATTGAGGAGCTTTTCGACCACCAAAGGATTTATAAGTCAATTGGCAGTGAGGGAATTGTTCCCTCACTCTTTCTTTTTCCAACCATTTTTCCTTTCTAGGGTGCATCCCCTTCAAACTAACTCAAAGGTATTCCAGATCTCCCCATCGTGAAGTCCTGGTTCTTCTCTCAAGCATGATGTCTTCAGGTAACTCATCGAGAAAATCTGGTGCAAAGTCATCAACTGTAGGAACTATCCCCACTTCTTTGGTGTCCATAATCAATGGTAGCTCATACAACTTTAAGTTTTCCACATTCACTATGGAGTACATTTGCATATATATTGGCAAATTGAGACAGAAGGCATTGGTTCCAATCTTCTCCAAGATGGTGAATGGACCATACCAGATTGGTCATAAATTTTTCCATTCTCCCTTCATCCTGCCCTTGTTGATATGGAACCACACTTTGTCGCCCACTTGAAAGTGATGGTCAACTCGATGTTTGTCATGTCGAGCCTTGTACCAGGCTTGAATTTTCTCCAACTGATCCTGTACTTCTTGGTGAATCAACTGGATCCACTAAATGAACTGTTGCGCTTTTTCCCTATCATCACATCCACTGGAGTCATCTTCGCTTCTAAAGACCATATCAAAAGTGTCTTTTGGCAAGTAGCCAAAACATGTCTCAAATGGTGAACGATGCATAGATGAGTGCACTGCTCGGTTGTAGGAATGTTTCAAATATGGAAGATGCTCATCCCACAACTTAATATGTCTCCCAAAATAGCCTCGCAACAAGTGTACCGTGATGCGGTTGACAACCTCTGTCTGTCCATCAATCCGTGGATGAAATGTTGTGCTTCTTTTCAACATGGTGTACATCATCTTCCACAAGCTCGTCCAAAACTCTCCGAGAAAACGAGAGTCTCGATCTGACATGATTGATGTGGGCAACCCAAAATGGACCCAAACATGCTGAAAGAAAAGATAAGTAGTCTGCTCTGCAATGATCTACTTTTTACAAGGCACTAAAATACACATCTTACTAAAACGGTCAACGATGACATACAAATAGTCATGGATTTTTCTAGACAAAGGTAAACCTCCTACAAAATCCATCGACACACTTTACCATGGACGACTCAGAATAGGGAGTGGTGTGTAGAGCCCATGTTTTCTATTAGAGGGCTTTGAAACAAAACACATCATAGATCCCTTTACATAGCAAGCCACAATGTTCTTCTTATGAGGCCAAAATCAAAATCTTTGTACATGACACAAAGTTTTTTAAATACTAAAATGACCAAACACAAGGGAGGTGTGGGCCTCCCAGATTACATGTACCCTCTCTCATGTGGGGATGCACAATTTACCAAGGTGATACAACAGTTTCCCTTGCAACTAATAGTTGTCCACCTGTGAACCATGGGTTAGTTTTGCATAAATCTCCTTAAAGTCATCATCATTACCATATTGTTTAGCATAACTTTCAAAAGATAACAAAGCATTATGAAAAATAATAGAAGCAAAAATAGGAGGACAAGATAGCATATCGGCCACTTATTTTCTAGTGCCTTGTCGACAAAATAAACAAAAAACTGTGGATAATCCGGATCATGACACTGCAGATGAAACTACTGAAGAAAACCCATCCACTTGAAATGACGAGATTGCTGCACTTTGGTTTGTGATTGAAGATACTGCAAGGGCTCATGATCCATATGGATGATGGTCTCCTTGCTGATTAGATAATGTTTCCACTTTTTTACACTCTGGACCAAGGCATATAACTCCTGGTTAGAAGTGGGATAGTTTATCACAGCCTGAGAGAACCTCTCTGAATGGAAACATATTAGCTTCTTTTGTTGCATCAGTACAGCTCCCATGGCATATTCGTCGACATCTGTCTCGATCTCAAATGACTGTTGGAGATATGGTAAGGCCAAGACCGGTGCGGTGCTTAGGATATTCCGACACATACGAAATATTTAATATAAATTGGTCTAGTGTAGGTTTAGGTAAAGTGTGTTTCTTTATTATGTAGTTTTGTAACTTACAATCCGACGGTCATGATATGTAGTGATCCAACAGTTGATTCTCTCCTCAGTATTACCGACACTTCATCCATTGCTTAACTCCCGATTGGTCCATGATCTCTATTTAAAGAAAATGGAGGGTCATTTGTAGGTAAACATTCATCAGAGAATCTTATGTAAATTTTCATTCTGTTATTAATAAATTTCCTGAAGTGGATGCATTGGCTCAAGCCATGGTCTTTTTCCTTCTTTCAGGGCTTCAACCACGCCAAGAATACTAGTGTATTGATCTATGGTTTATTTGTGAACGGTATCCTTTGGTGTTTTGTTTTAGGAACTTACCCTGTAAATTCCTACAATCTTTTATTTCAATGGTTCGAAGGACTTCTACTGCTTTCCTCCCCATTGAAATACTTGCTTTACACTTGTCAATGTGTGCAAAGGTGCTGCAATAATAGAGAAATTGGGAATAAATCTCCTCCAATTTTGTACTACACTCAAAAAGCTGTGAACCTCGGTTACACTAATAGGCTTAGGCCAATTTACAATTGCTTCAACTTTAGAAGGACCAATTTTTAGCTAACCATGACCAACAATATGACCAAGGTAAACCAAAAAGGTTTTCCCAAACTCACACTTTGACAATTTTACATAGAGTTTTTAATGTTTCAATACACCAAGCACTTTCTTCACATGGCATACATGTTCATTCCAACTTTTACTAAAGACAAGAATATCGTCTAGATATACAAGAAAAAATTCATCAATGAAAGGCCTAAAGAGATCATTCATGACCCTCATGAAAGTGGCTGGACCATTGCAAAGTCTGAATGGAATCACCATCCATTCGAACAACCCCTATTTGGCCTTGAAGGTGGTTTTGCACACATCCTGCTCTGCAATTCGGACCTGGTGATAACCACTACGCAAATACAATTTGGTGAAATAGATAGCATTCTTTAACTGATGTAATAAGTCATCAATGTGGGGAAGAGGGTAACAATTTTTCATGGTGATTTTGTTTAGTGCTTGGTAATCCACGCACATCCTACATGTGCCATCTTTCTTTGGCATTAAGACAATCGGTGAGCCGCATGGAGAAGTGCTTGGTCTGATGACCCCTTGGTTCAATAGTTCCTGCACCTACTTTTTGATCTCCTCAATCTCAATGGTTGACATCCTGTACATGCCAATATTTGGTAAAGGAGTGTCATGCTGCAAATGGATCTCATGTTGGATTTCCCTCTTCGGAGGTAATCCCCTTGGTTCCTAAAACATCTCATCATAGTTAGAAATTAATTCACATAATTCCTTTTTATGCACATGATAACAACCCTGGAAAGCATCGGATAATTCTACATCTTTCCCCCTTACAACCATAAGCATGCAACCCTTACTGGAATTCACCAACCTCTTCATTTGTCCTACACTTACAAGGCTCGCATTGATTAGTTTGATGAGGCCTTACAATATATTCTACCCCATCTTTTGTGATTTGGTATTTGTTTTCATGATGGAAGAAGATTTCCTTTCTATCATATAGATATGGACTTCCTAACACCATGCCACAGATATCCAATGGTATCACATCAAGTCTTACCTCATCCACTAACTTAGAAGTGATCACAAATTTAGCCTTGTGCTGCTTAGTTACATTCAATTTTTCTTTATCATGTATCCATCCAAGCGAGTAAGGTTTTGGATGTCGTTTGGTTTCCAAGCCTAGCTTCTTTACCAAGGACTCTGAAATTAAGTTTGCTTGGGATCCAGTATCAAATATATTTTCCACTTTTGTATGATTTATGATACTTCTAATATGAAATAGCTCAATTCTCTTTCGTTCATTAGGAAGAGACTCATCTATTGAATTAGTGTATTCATGTGATTCAGAATTAACATGAGGTGTAAGAGTACCTTTTGTTCCTACTATTGTGATCAATGCTTCATCTCTGGAATCAGATCCAAGGTCTTGCTACATAGTTACAACTTTCTTCTGCTTGCCTTTTCCTCCATACTTCTTTGGTCTCTTTTTCGAGTACAGTTTCCAACAATGCTTATCGTCATCACCTTCCCTTTTGCAGTGAGTGAAATAAGGTCTTTCTCCTTCATCTTTCTTGGTTGATGTCGTCCTCTTCTCCTTTCCTTTTCCTTTCACTTTGGGTTTTTCATTTGGAGGTTTGAGAAACGGACATCGCCATTACATTCGTGGCATCCAGGAATTGTGAAACCATATAAAATTTGTCAAAATCTAACAAAGTGAAAATCTTGTCCTCCTGCAAAAATCTACCTCGAACTACATGTTCTCCCTCCTCTACCTTGGGTGCACTAATAAACTGCATCTAAATAATAAGTTGGCGGGTGGATTACACAATAGTTAGTTTTGGCACAGTGGTTAGGGATCCGGTTATTATGGAGGAGGTTGGGTGATCAAACCCAGCCTCCTTTTTTATGCAACATAATATTAAATGGGAAGGGAGGCCAAGCTGGGCCCACCTTTGGCGGCCTACCCACCTCACCTATCCCCTACTCCACTTCATTTGTGAGGGCAGTTGTATGCTAGATCTGCACCCCAAAGGCTGCTCCAGGTTTATTGGAAACAATGGTTTCCATTTGGTGGTTGGGTCCGTGCCACAAGGGCCATCCCACCACCTTAATTTGTGCTTAATTTTATGGTGGTTACGTGGTGAGGGGCCAGTGGTAGTGGCCTGCCCCTCCATTCATTGCTTATGATGCGGATTGGGATGGCGGGGTTGGTGGCCTGCCACCCTTTTTTTATAATTTTCTTTTGTTATCAAAAACAATATGCCCCTTTTGAAAAATCGGATTTTTCACTAAAGGAGTCATTTTAACCAAGCGTCAATTTCACCCGAAATCTAGCCGGAATTGGCCGGATTCCATCCACTAGAAAAATTCCAAATTGTGCCTTCATTAATCCTGCTCGGTCAGCGAAATTCAACTCAACTTTGATTGCCTCTTCCTTCCTCATCCAGATTCGGATTGGAGTGCCATTCACACCGTTGGATCTGATGTCAAGTTAATCGTCTCTCTACCACTTTGAATTTTGATCCTTTTCCATGCCACTAGTGTCTAGAGATCCACCTAGATAACTGAAACATGCATCTGACTCTGAAATCTTCAACTCAACCACCAATGATTGTTTGGCTTGATAATCACTTGGGTTGTGAGTGGGGCTCTTATGGAACTCACACCACTTTCAAATGTCCTTCTTTGTCTTCGTTGTGTTGTTTTGTTCTTGCGGCTTCAATGGGTTGCCCTAGGTCACCTCGCGTTGATTGTATCCTTTATTTTGTGGTTTGGGGGTGCTCTTTCCCTAATTTTGATTCACAAATCCAAATTCATGCTTCTTTTGTTTAAATTAGTGTTCAATCTTTGCAGCATATCGATATTCTACCCGAAGCGAGGAGATGTCCAGGAACTCCATTTCTTCCTAAATGTATTTGTGCATATGACCATGATACTTGAGCACCAAATGTCGCTCAGAGTCTTTGATACCCAACTTTGTGCGTAGAGTATGAAAAATATTTGTGATCTCATGCACATCTTGGTCCCTTTGTTATCATAGTGTGGTCCACTATATGTACTTGTCCTCGTAGCTTCCCACGGGGTAATATTGTTCCTTGACAGTGTCTCGAAAAGAGTTTCAAGTGCCCTGACTACAAACAGAAAGAGTTCCTCAACCCTTTTCCCACAATAATTTTCCTACCGGTCCTTGACATGGGGAGTAACATTAAGTAGTGTAAAAGTAATGTTTTCCCTATCGGAGAAACTACGGACTAAAAAGTAACCTTCCAACATATTCAACCAATTATCTACAACATCTACATCTCTTTGACCTTTGAATATAGGGATATCAAATTTTACTTGTGCTTTGAAGTGGGTCGTGCCTCCGAAGTGACTACTGGATGAAGATACATCATCAATGGGCATTTGCCTAAGGATCTGGGCAATGTTTTCCATCATTGCATTCCTCTCTCGCTTGAGCGATTCTTCGAGCAGTGTTTTGAAATGATCTCCTACTCCCTCTAATCTAGACTTATGCAGGAAAACAATACAATACAAATATAAACATAAACATAGAGATGCAACAGAAATAAATCTTCATTTCATTAATATCAAATAACTAAAAGATGCTTGCAAGAAGAATGGAAAAAAACTATCTCGGGCGATGGTAGCTTATCTCTAAGAAGATATGTAGCTACTACATGCCTTGAAATTGTGTTACAATGAGGCTCAAGGGCCTTTTTATTATTGAATAACAATGGAAAACCACAAACAACCAAAACTCTAACCCTAGGAGATGAAACACGAAGAGTTTGTGGGCCCCGTTGGGGTTAGTTGGGCAGCCAACTTCCCAGGGACGTAACTTGGTCATGTCATCTTTGTTTGGCATGTACGATACCTCGTTGGAAATATCCCTCTGAGTAATACATGATTTGTGATAGAACACTATTTATGTTTACTACAGACCTCAAAAAAACGTTGTTTAGGGGGTCAAAATAGCTCCGGAAGTTTACGACCCGAAATACTGCTTAAAATAGTAAATGTTGTTGTAATCAAGGTAACTGAAGGTGGAATAGGTGGGTGGCCACCAATATCCACCTAGATCAATCCTCCCCCCTTAGGAATCAATGGTCCCCATTGCATGCAGAGCCTCCATGAGATGACGAAATTTCTGTTGAACCTGGTCCCCGGTGAACCACTTTCCCTGGTGAAGGATTTGGCCTTCTTTGACAACACGATATAGCTAGATCCTCTACTAGCGAGTGTTCTTGATCTATGTGTCCATGATATTGTTAGTTGTGGCTTATTTTATGTAGTCTGGGTTGAGCTGTATTGATGTCAATTGATCAACAATGTCAAATGTGTCCAACAATGGGGTAAAGTATGGTCACATTCGGTCCAAATTAAATATTGGGTGTAGGCCAAGGAACGATGGAATCATGAGATTGAAGGTATTTTCCATACAACATCGGTGATGGTGTACGATCCATATCGGAGTGAGAAAAGCTTGCAATGGAACCTAGTGAGGCGTTCCTTCTACAAATGTAACCAAATATTGTCACATACCTAGACCTTGCGTGGCACTTGATGTTGATCCTGACACTACTTGTATTTATCATTGGATCTATCCAATATGTCATGAACTTGTTGGCGAATGTGTTGAATGCACTGAATGAAGTTGTTAGCCTTGTCAACTTCGAACTGGACATGAGATGAATCTGCTTGAGTAGCTACAAATGGTATGGCCACATCCATGGGACATAGTGGTTGGAATCCTAATCCCACCTAAAATTGGTTGTGGCTATTTGAGCTATGGAGAGTTATTTTGTAGTTGTGTTGGACATAGGGGATGTTTTCATCCCATGTGTGTGGATGCTTCGAGTTATACATGCGTAGAATGTGCATGATCATCCTATTAATGACCTCTGTTTAACCATCAGTTTTGGGGTGGAAGGTCGTGGACTTAGTGAGCTTGGTATCTAGCATCAACCAAAGGCTTGACCAAAATGTACTCAGGGACCTGTTTCCCCGATCTGAGATGATGAACTATGGGATCCAAAGGTGTACCCACAATTGTTCAAAGAAGAGCTCAGTAGTGGCTTCTATTGTGACACTCTTCTTGTAGGCTGCCAAGAAGGCCATCTTAGAGAATCTTTCAACACCCACAAAAATGCAGTCATTTCCATCCTTAGTATGAGGAAGGTATGACATGTAATCCATAGAAATGAATTCCTAAGGACAACTAGAGGTAGTTAGAGGAGTATATAGGTCTTTCTTCTTAATCCTCGGTTTGGAAATGGTGAAGGTAGTGTAAGATCTAATGTACTTCCCAATATCTTGTGTAAGGTTCCACCAATAAAAATACTTCTGCAACACTACCACTATCTTTTCTACTCCAAAATTTCCAGTGACCCAACTATAATGCACCTCCCAAATAATTTTGGAATGCTCGCTTGAAGGAGCACATAGCTGTCACAAGTATGTGTTGCTAGATTATGGATTTCTCTTGTAAAGATGCAGCCACCTCCAAGTCTCGTGTCCATAAGAGTCGACCACATTGATCAGTGCCATAATTGGTAGTCGACTAAGACATCTGCAACATTATTGATGTTTCCCTTCTTGTACTTGATGTTCAAATGGAAGTATTATAGATATGTGGACCATTTATGATGGTGATCATTTTGCAATTTTTCTTGTGTCTGTATGAACTACAGGGGTTGGTGGTCTATGTGGATGATCGCTTCTTTCCCCATAATGTAATTCTTAAATTTTTAGCAAGCTTACACAACATAATACATCTCTTTATGATATGTGGGATACTTTCAGACTATGTTTGAAAGTATCTCACTATGATATGCCACCGTTGAGTAAGAATTGCCCGTTAGCATAGTCGAAGGCATCTGTCTCAATCTCAAATGGTTGTTGTAGGTTTAGTGATGTTAGCAATGGTGTACACTAGAGGTGATGCTTCAACTTGGAAAATGACCTATATTAGGATTTAGACTGGAATACATTTTCTTTTTCTCCACCCTTGATGACTTTACTCAAAGGCCAAGTGATATGAGAGAAACCCAACACGGACCTGTGGTAGAAATTTGCAATACACAGAAAATTTTGTAGTTCTATTAGAGTGGTTGGGGCTGGCCAATCATGAATAACTTGTATCCTAGATGGCTCAACATGAAAACCCTGCTCATCAATGATTTACCCTAGATATTGAACTCGGGTATACCAAAAGTGAATTTCTCCAAATTGGCACAAAAATTGTGTTGTCGCAGTGTTTGGAGGACCTGCCGAATATGATGTACGTGCTCTTCCCAACTCTGGATAGAGATCAGAATGTCATCCAAATACACTACCACAAATGAGTTTTTCAAGGACCACAAGATGTCATCCATCAGACTCATGAAAGTTACAGGGGCATTTGTTAAGCTAAAAGCCATGACCAACCATTCAAAAAGTCCCATCTTATATTTGAAGGCAGACTTCCACACATCGGAGGGTTCAATTGACATCTGGTGATAACCAGACTTAAAATCAATCTTGCTAGAATATTTAACCCCCTTGAGATATTCTAAAAGGTCATCAATCTATGGGATTAGATACCTATTCCAAACAATGATCTTATTTGGTGCTCTATAGTCAATTCATAGTCTCTAGGTGTTGTCTTTCTTCCATACTATTGACTGTGTTGGACCCACCAACATGTCAGGGGATCTCCACGGGTAAGAAGTCCCAATTAGACCTTATATCGTTTAGGTAGGAGTCCCAACAATGGCTCTTACGGTAATGCCTTGACCACGATTTCGCATAGAGGTAAGTAAGATAACTCTGTTGGTAGTAAGGGTGTGACAACTGCAGTGAGTCAATGAAGGTGCATGAGAGGTTCTAACACATGGGGTTTGAGGTGAGTGGGCCCCTTGGAAACCTGTGATAACACTCGGCTTGGAAGGGAACACACGAGCAAAGATACATCACAACATGGAAGGCAAGTTAGCAAGCAATCCAAAGTGATGGTTAAACCAACAACACATTTCAGAAAGATTCATACATACTTATACAAAATAGTCTATACATGCATGCATAAGAAAGCAAATACATATATCATTTAGATGAAACTAGATAGCATAGAATACAATAAAACATATGCATGAAATGTGTTGGCTCTTATTATATAAAGAAGTGTAAGTTCCAGTCATACAATACATCCATGTCCGACCACTAGACTCGATAGTGAAATGTTACAGCCACAACCACCTACCCCTCCAAAGATATGTACTAGCTCTGTGCAGTGGAGAAGCCAAGGATTGTTATAATACTATCCAATCTCTCTCCAAGATAGTCTTATTGGAATCTTGGCTGACCAAAAGCCTTTACAGTGAGTTATGAGGGACTATTTATAGCAAAGGGTGGGGTGACCCTTGACTTTCCCCTTTGTGATAGTTAATCTACCCTCATGACTCTTCATCTACTCTATGATTGTTATATTCAACTATTGACACTTGACTTACACTTGAAATGACGTTACATTACAATGCACATGTACCCATGTGAGTCAAAATGGCTTGAGCAAGCCGTGCTAGACATCACTCTGACTTAGACAACCATGGAAGTCAAATTCCTCAACATCCTCATGTTGATCGACAGTAACACACTGATGCTAAGATCAATAGTCCTTGATGGTGTATGTGTGCTCCATGGTGACATCTCTCTGAAACCTGGCTCTTGCCTCCATAGCAACTGGGTGCACTACTCGGGCTCCTCTTTCCAACTCATCTAAAAGCATGTGCATCATTGTGTTCAATGCGGTTCGACCAACAACATACTTTTGCATGATGTCTGCACTGATGGGCAAGTTTGGGTCAATGGCAATGTGCATCAACTCATCGAAGTACACATTAAGCTCTAGTTGGACCTTTGCCTTTGTATTCACCTGGGTGAGAGTCCTAATAGATGGGATCGCATGTGTGTGCATGACAACATACATGTTATTGAATACTCATGCACATGAAGCATGTATGCTAGTGATGAGCTATGGGAGCTCTTCATAGTTCTGGATCTAACTCTAGATACATGCCTTCAGCTCGACCACATTAGCCCTCATCATCTTAGGTAAGTGAAGTGAGGCTCCCTTGTATTTCATCGTCCATGTTTGAATATCATCAACAACAGCATGCAAGTTCATCAAGATACATGCTCTCCTAGCACATCGTTGCTACCATCCGTACAGATGGACGATTGGCTTATGCACGTTACCAAACTTGGAGTACAACACTCGCATAACTATGTCAAGGGACAACACTTCATCTAGTATCGCGTTCTTCAGCTCAACTCAGGAAGACGGTGTCACCAACTCTCCTCCTTGCTTGGACATCTATAGTTCATTCGCCATTCACTTATTCTCAGCTATCAAAAGGCAAACACTTAAACCAATGGATTTGGCATACACTCTGGTTGCATCGAACAAGGCTTCTAAATGTTTGCGCACATAAGTCATGATCACTCATTCCTCAAATTGTGTAGAGATGTATGATCCTCCGAAGTTGACACTTTGCGAGACTGCATAGCTCTATTTTGAGATTCGTCAAATGAGATGTTGTGCATCTCTCCTTCTGGCTGATCACTAAGGATCTCAGTGCCTCCTTGGTCACTTGAGACTTCCTCATCATTTGGATGCGGTGAAGGGGGTAAGTCAACCTCTTGGTGGTGAGGCATGAGGTCGGTGTCCTGTTACAACTCTTGTTTCTCCATGTCTACTTCCAACTGTTGGAGTGCTTGTTCTATCTCATGAGTGAAGTCTTGCTCCTACGACAATTCACCCTTTTTTCCTGATGCAAGCTATTATGATGAATCAACTACTTGTATGAGCATTGTTTCAACTATTTTCACATGTTGTGCCCCATGTTGTACATGTTGTTGTTGTGCTTCCCTCTCCTATTTTCACAACTCTGAGTTGCACCCTCAGCTCATGCAACTCCTTCTCTGTGTCTTCCATTCTTCTCTTATTCCTATGCCTTTACATGATTCACATGTCGCTGGTTCTTCTTTGCCTCTATAGCCATAGTTGCTTTCTCTACTAGTGGATTTTCTCATAACTTGCAGCTCTGCTCTTCCTTCATGCGATCAACAATCTTCCTCTTACCTTTGTCGCACACCGATATGCTTTCCTCTAGTGCTATTGCTGGTGCTGGTGCTGGTGCTCTCCATGATGCTACTTCATGTCACTTCACTAATCACTCCACAACGAAGTTGACCTATTCATTGGGTCTGGAGAAACTTTAGCAATATCTCCATGGGTCCTCCTTGACCTAATGAAATGCCCCATGGATCTAGTTTAACTGAACTCTCGTGCAGTGATCCTTCACAATACAATGTGGGTCATACAGATTGTAAATCCAGAGGTCGAATGGATACTGCTTCATCTATTCTGCTTCGACATCTGCTTCCTTGATACTTTGGATCTTATATAACCCAATCCGCAATAGAAGAGAGGGCCAAGGTGCTTTCTTCTTCCGTTTCAGCCTAGTTTTCAATCCTACTGAGATGTGATAAGTTACTTCCTGCATGACAAGTATGTCCAAGGAAAACTTCGGTAGAACATGCGGAGGCTTCTCTGTGTTGAACATTCGGATGAAGTTTCTAGACGGTGAGGCATACCAATCAACAATGTCTATCAGTGCATCCATTACTTCCTTTTACATGCAGGGTCGATCTTGTTCAAATATCATCTTCTAAACTGGGGTGAATAAATGATTGGACAACCGTGTGATAAATCCTTTGAAGTTGCATTCGGACAACAACTTGAAATATGTGTTCACTGCAGCCTTCGCTGGTGACCTTGCTCATTCCAAGCTCAGGAACTCCTGTCGAGAACATATTTCATCTAATATTTAGGCGAACATGTAAATCTATGCATGAATACCTCCGGGTCACTGTCGAGCCTTCGTTACTTCTTCCTTCAGCTGATGAGCCAACATGTCGGACCAGTTACATGGTTTTCCTTCTCTAGCCAGTTGGTCTAGTGTGATCACCCAACTCCGTGAGAAGGTTTCCGTGATTTCTTAGCCATACATTTGACATGAAAATATGACCAAGTATTGATATGCCTTCCACGGTATCTTTTTCTTATATATATGGTTGGGTGTTAATCTGAATTGAGCCGGATCCTTTACCCAGTTCTTCATAATGTCTTTGGAGTTAGCACTGTTGTTGGGTAAGCTTAAGGGAGTCCTCATGATAGTCACGAGCTTTGATATCTGATACATCTCGTCATAATATCATTCCCATAAGGTTGCAAGCTTTGTCCCATTGACATTTCTCAAGGTCATCGTCTCGAGATCAGTGTGAGAGGCGATCCAGTGTATAATGTCCGTGCATGGGAACATGGCGTATCTGCATGCAATCCAGTACAAGCTGGACCTGTGAATGTTCACATACACCTGATAGTCTTCTAGGTCTTCCTCAAAAGTTCCTATGAATGCGCCATTAACCTCTTGCCACTTTATTTTTATATCCTTTTCTATAAACAGTTTGGTATATTCATAGATCAATAGACTAGTGGACACTCGCTCAATTGATCCTCTAGCTGCATTTTTGTCAGTGTCTTGTGATCCTTCTCTCTTAGAGGCCATTGATCTTGTACTGCTAAGAGGTGGATGAACACCTGAAAGATCTAAAGACAAAAATACATCCATGGCAAGAAATCGGTCAACGAACACCAAAGAAAATTCAGGGAATAACATAACACATACCTATTGAAATGATAGGCAAAATTGAACAATTTATTCTGGGAGGTTGGGTGAATGGTAGCCAAAACTATGAAAAAGGTAGTCTAGGTTGTCTGGGAGGCAAGACTAACTGCTATATTTGTGAAATGTGCAATCCAGACTGGTTGTTGACTGATGGGATTGCACAATTCTAGTTGGGAGTGACTGCAGGCTCAGGGACTGCATTACACAGTTTTCTAGGCCAGCAGTCACTGTCCCTTAGAAATGTGCAAAACAATCTTGGAGGAAATTTCTTGGGTAGAAATGAGCATTTTTGGAGGGAAAGGCAAGGCCTTCCTTCCCCGGATTGCGTAATTTTGTCTCGGTGAAGGCAAGTTCAGGCCAAGGTTAGCCAAATTCATTGACAGGCAACTGAAAGAAAATATGAAAGTGAATGCACAACGACACTAAGTGAAAGAAGAAGTGATTGAAAGTGCACGTAAACATGACTGAAATATTCAGTAAACATATCAACATGCATGTGATTGAAGCGAGTCATCGAATCGGTGACCATTCGTGTAAAACAATTTCATGCATGTGATAGTAGTGACATAACAACGAAAACTAAAATTGTGCTAGGATAAGCTAGTATACATGTAAGCAACAACAATCATTCAAATAAATCAAGCAAAAACAACTCACACAAGCAAAAACATAAAAAGCGACAGAAATGATGAAAAGCACAAGTTGAGGCCACTTACCTGTGAATAGTTGAGCTGGATGTGTAAAAGAGTCTTGGATGTGTTGTGGGATGTCAAAGCTCCAATGAGATATGATGCATCGAATAAATAAGTTTTGAGCTCATGACATGCAAGCCACAAATCTAGGAAAAAGTGACATTTGGAGGAAAGTTTCTAACAACTTTGCATGTAACCTCCATCTGTTAAAAATAGCTCCCTGCATCATGGGATGCCTTATGCATGTTGGATTTTTCTATTCCGGGAAAAAGGAAGCCATGCATGCAAGTCAAGTTTCCTTGGTCCCCGGGGGAACTGGTCAACCCAACTTCTCATGCATGAAGCTGCCTAACTACTGGAAGGAAATTCACATTTCTGGCTAGGTGTTCAGCCAGCTGCCCAGGAGATTTGAGCAATTTCTGGGTAAATGAGCTTACTGCTACCCGGATTTGTGCAAATTCTGGGCTAAGCGACCCTGTTGGGGAAAATTATGCAATTTTCACTATGAGGGTTGAATGGCAGAATTGTGCAATTCTATAGCCCAGCAGGCTGCTAGACAGGATTATGCAATTTCTAGAGGGAAGGTTGGTTTCCCTCCAAAATTACGTAATTTCTTGGGGGAGTTGCTCATCCTGCAGCTGGACCAAGTTCGGATGAACAACCTGTGAGGGGAATGCATCAAGTTGTGATCAACAGGCTTCCTTTGTGCAGGAAAAACACTAAAACTTGTGTACTTGACGAAGCAAGACAAGGTGTTATGGAAAGTTGGTAGGGAGGCTCAAAAATGAAGCTAAGGCAAGATTTTGTAGGCTGGTTATAGCTGCTACAACACATACCAACATGACCAGGCTCCCACAAGGTGATGATCCCATTCTATAATAGATCTTGTATCTCCCTTTTAATTTCATCGTTCTCCATAACATAGTATTAGTAGATCAGCCTGTTGAGTAGTGAAATGCCCAGGGTCAGATCGATAGAGTGCTTGACCTGACAGTGTAGGGGTACCCCTATGGGTGAGGTGAAGATGTCCATGTACTCCTCCATGACCTTGTCCATCTGTTTTTGCCATGTGGAGGAGCCCTATCTATAAGTTGTGGATGTGGCCGCAATCTTTTTCTTGCCTTGAGGGTGAATCATAAGGAAGACAAATTTCCTAGTCTTGGAAATGATCTTACTACAGTGCTTTGCAAAGATCAAAGGGATGTCGTTATGCGGTGCTTCCTCTAGTATCCTATATAACTTATTAACCAAATAAATAACAACATTGCAAGGCCTAGACTCATACACATCATGACGCTTACACAAGTATGGTTGAAATAATAATACATTACATACTTTGAGAGGAGCAAGATCACACAGTACCTCATCTGTGAAAGGGCTTGATGTTGTAGGGAAGATGACATTGTTAGCTAACACGGAGATATCGTCCTTGGTGAAGCCACCCGATGGTGTATGACTGTGGGTGTGGTGTAGTTGATAGGCCCAACCACTTCATGACCTATGCTGAAGTCAGGTTCTTTTGGCTTTCGTTGTCGGTAACGAAATGCAACAGAGAACCCTTCACCCACATCTCTGAGTGAAATATCCAGTCCCCTTCCTCGGGATCTTTAGGCTCAATCTTCAGGGTCTTTTTGGTGGAAATGGTGGCACTGGTATCTACATCAATAATCTGTTTCCCTTTTTCATTCCCCTTATCAGGCTTTGACTCAGAGTCAGAACATGCATCTAATTGATAAGCCTTCACCTTGGCCACCAGTGACTGCTTGGCTCAACTCTCACTTAATGTTGTGAGTGGGGATCTTATGGAACTCACACCATTTCCTTATGTCAATTTTTTTCTTTGTGGTTTTTTTCTTTTCTTAGAGCTTCGAAGGGTTGTCCTGGGTAGCATGCCTTTGTTTTGTCCTTTGTTCTATGGTTTGGGGGTGCTTTTCCCTTGCTTTGGATTCGCAAATCCAAAGCTTCTCTTCTTCTTTTTTTTAATTTATGATCGATCTTGACAACATATCAATAGGCAGTTCCATGTAAGGATATTTTCATGAACTCAATCTCATTTTGGATGTACTTATGTAGAGAGTCACGGTACTTAACTACCAAATGCCACCTAGAATCCTTGATACCCAACTTCATGCAAAGGGTATGAAAAGTATTTCTGAACTTTGGCACATCTTGCTCCCTTCCCTACCACAAAGTGGTCCACTTTATGTATTTATCTTCATAGCTTGATAGGGTAATTTCATTTCTTTATGGCATCTTGGAAATAATTCCAATTGGGTGCGGCTAAAAATTGTGAGGGTTCCCTCTCATCCTTTTTTTCACAATAGGTTTACCACTAGTCCTTGACATGGGGTCAACTTTGAGGAGTGATAAAATAATATTTTCTCGATTGGAAAAATCAATAACCGAAAAATATCCTTACAAAAGATTTAACCATCTATCTATCTAGTCTACATCTATTTTTCCTTCAAATATCGGAATGCTAAAGTTGACTTGTACCTTAAAGGGAGTGGCATCTCCAAAGTGGTTGCTGCATGAAGATGTGTCGCCTGTGGGTAGCCACTAGAGGAGCTGGGCAAAAGTATCCATCATCACATTCCTCTGTCACTCGAGGGATTCCTCGAGAAATATTTTGAAAGGACCTCCTACTCTCTCGCCTTTATTTTATTTTTCCATGGGAGGTCTTCAGGGTTTGTGAGGCTGGTCTTGCAAATGTTCAACCAATTCGAGCCCCGACTCCTTATACCTTAAACTCATCGGGGACATGCAAAGAATAACATAGAAACAATGGATTGCTTTAATACCACTAATCCAGGCTTATGCAGGAACACAACATAATACATATATAAATATAAAAATAGAGATGCAGCAAAAATAAATATTCATTTCAGTAATATCAAAGAACTAAAAAATCTTACAAGCAGAATAGAAATAAACTAGCTTAGGTGATAGTAGTTTATCTCTGAGAAGAAATGTGGCAGCTACAAGCCTCTTAAATATGTTACAATGAGGCTCAAGGGCCTTCTTATTATTGAACAAAAAATGAAAACTCTAAACAACCAAAACCATAACCCAAAGATATGAAACAATAAGAGTTTGTGGGCCCCTTTGGGGTTACTTGGGCAACCAACATTCAGGGGTTGTAACTTGGTCATGTCATATTTTTTTGGCACATATCATAACTTGCTGGAAATATCTCTCTAAGTACTATAGTATTTGTGACAGGTCCCCACCTATGGCTACGGGCCTACTATAGGGCTCAAAGGAATGTCGTTTAGGGGGTTAAAACAACTCTTGAAGTTCAGGACATTAAAAATGGCTAAAAATAGTAAATGTTGCTATAATCAAGCAAACTAATGAAACTAACTGCAGGTCTAGGTGGAATAGGGGGTGGCCACAAATATCAACCTATATCACCCTTATATTTCCTTTCTTCTTCCATGGGTGGTCATCGGGGTCAGTAAGGCCAGTCTTACAAAGGTTCAACCAGTTCGAGCCCTAACTCCTTATACCCCAACCTTGTTGGGGACATGCATAGAAAAACAGAGAAAGAGAAGACTGCTCTGATACCACTGATCCTAATCTATGAAGGAATGAAATGAAATATAGATATTAAAAAAAACACAGAGATATAATGAATATATAACTTCAATTCATTAATAACAAAGTATTGAAAAATGTTACATGCATAATGGAGATAAACTAGCTCAGGCATTGGTATCTTACCTCTGAGAAGAGATGTGCTGGCTACATGCCTTCTAAACTGCTTTAAAATGAGGCTTGGGGGCCTTTTTATCATTAAGAAACAACGGGAAACCCTAAACATCCAAAAACCTAACTGTAGGAGAAGAAGCGCCAAAAGTTTGTGGGTCCCGTTGGCGTTAGTTAGAACATTAACTTTTGAGGGTGGTAACTTTGGTATCCGATATTTGTTTGGATATCATAACACCTTGTTTCGAATATTTCCAAGAGGAGGTTGAAGAAGGTAATAAAATAGACATGCACTTTTCCGGTCTCTCTGTTTTCCCAAAAAATGTCATTTAGGCCCTCAAAATAGCTCCCAAAGTTTAGGACCTGAAAAACTGCCAAAAATAGTATGTTGTGATACAATTAAGGAAACTGAAAGAAACAATAGTGGGGGTCCAAGTGGAATAGGCAAGTGACCACCAATATCTACCTACATCACTCCTCGCCCCTTAGGAAGCAATGGTCCCCATTACGTTGAGTGCCTCCATGAGATGGGGAAACTATTGTTGAACTTGGTCCCTCGTGAGCCACTTGCCTTGGTGCAATAGTTGGCTAGCTCTGACAACCCGATATATTTGGAAGCGAGTGGTCTTGATTTTTTTGTCCATAATATGATTATTTGTGTCTTGTTCAATGCATTCTAGGTTGAGTGTTGTTGATGTTAGTTGTTCTGCAGTATCTTATGTGTCTAACAATGTTGGAAATTATGGTCAAAGGAGGTCCACATTTAACATTGGGTTTAGGCCAAGGAATGTCAGAATGTTGAGCTCAAAATCATTGTCAGCCACAACCTTGGTGATGGTGCAAGGGCAGTATCAGAGTGGTAGGATCTTTTGATGGGTTCTAGAAATTTTTTCTTTCTACAAATGCAACCAAACTTTGTTGTCCACCTAAAACTTATGTGGAAACCAATGTTGATCATGCCACAGGTTATACTTGGAATTAGACTTCTCCATAATCTCATGAACCTGTTGGGGGATGGAAATATTCAATAAACCTAGTTTCTTTGCCAGCCTTAGATTATACATGTGTTGATTATGTCTGTGTAGTCACATGAGGCATGACAACATCAATCAGACACAATGGTTGAAATCCAAGACCAACTTGAAAGGGACTACAAACAATTGAGATCTAGATAGCTCTGTTATAACTGTGCTACACATAGCGAAGGATCCAATCCTAGGTTCATGGATGCTTGGAGTTGTACATGTGGAGTATGTGCACTATCATCCTATTGATGACTTCTTTCTAGCCATTATTCTAGGGATGGAATGCATTAGACTTGGTGAGCTTCATGTTCAACAGTGTCCAGAGGCTTGACCAAAATGTGCTCAACAAACTGCTATCCTGATTTGATATAATGGTCTGTGGGATCCCAAGATGTAACTATACTTGTTCAAAGATGAGTTTGACAGTTTCCACTGTTGTGATATTCTTCTTGCAGGTTGTTAATATAGTCATCTTAGAAAATCTATCCATGACCACAAATACATAATCATTACGATGCTTGGTAGAAGGGAGACAAACAGATAATTCATGGAGATGGATTCCCAAGGCTGGCTAGGAGTAGGAAGAGGAGTGCACCTTCCTTTCTTCTTTGATGGCTGGATTAGCAATCGAACAGGTAGTGCAGGATCTGATATATTTTCCAAAATCCTATCAGATTTTTAGCCAATAAAAATAATTTTGTAATATGACCACAATTTTATCCACACCAAAGTGTCATGAGACATGACTGTAGTGTGCCTCTCAAATCATCTTGGCATGATCGCTTGAAGGAACACAAAGGTGGCCCAAGTAACATAATAATGCACCCTGGAGGTGGAAATCTAGAACTTTCTTACCATCCACTAGAATTTGGTATGTGGTGATGAACTCTAGATCATTTTTGTACAATTGCAGTCATCTAGAGGTCTCGTGGCCACAAGAGTTGAGAACAGTAGTCAGTGCTGCAACTCAGGGCAAACTTAGGCAATCTGCAACATGATTGTTGTTGCCCTTTTTTATTTAATGTTCAATTTGAATTGTTGTAGATATGTAGACCACTTATTATGGTGATCGTTTTGCAACTTCCCTTATTTATATATAAACTGAAGAGGTTGGTGATCTCTGTGGATGACTATCTCCTTTCCCATAATGTAATGCTTCCATTGTCCGCAAGCCTACGTGATAGAATACATCTCTTATCATTGTTGGAGTACTTTTTAATTGTATTGGAAAGTGTCTCACAATGATATGCCATTGCATGCCCATGTTAGGTGAGGACTACACCAATGGCATAGTTGGATCTGTATATCTCAATTTCAAAGGGTTATTGTAAGTCTCGTAATATGAGTATAGATGCATATAAAGGCATTTCTTTAGCTCAATGAATGCCTTTTGTTCGGACTTATACTAGGAAAACATTTCTTTTGCTCCAGCCTTGGTAATCTGACTCAAAGGCCAAGTGATATGGGAGAATCCCAACACGAACCTCTAATAAAAATTGGCAAGGCCCAAAATGTTATGAAGCTTTATTAGAGTGGTCAGTGTTGGCCAATCCCGAATGACCTGGATCTTAGATAGATCCACAAGCATGCTTTGCTCATCTATGATGCAACCTAGATAATGGGACTTCTTCATGCCAAAAGAAAACCTAGACATCCTTATGATTCAGGAGACAAAACAAACAGCCAAGAAACTAAAAATATCAACAAAAAAAAATCAAAAATTATGAAGGGGAAGAAGGCAACAGGAGCATCTGGAGGTATTTGCACAATATGGAAAAAACTAACTTCAGAATTAATAAAATACGAAAAAGACCAGCATTGGATCCAAATGGATCTAATGCAAATTAGTACAAAAGAGAAGTACAATGTTATAAATATATATGCCCCAAATAACTACAAGGAAAACTACCAATTTCGACCACCATAAAAGAAGCACTAAAAGAAATACAAGTTGGGAAAATAATTCTAGGAGGAGATTTAAATTTGGTAAGAAGTATAGAAGAAAATTTTGGAGGAACATACCACACAGACCCATCTAAGGATATTCTAGAAGAAATAATTGAACAACACAATTTAATAGACATCCTGCCAAGAAACAAGAAATACACTTAGAGCAATAAAAGAGTGGGCAAAAGCAACATAAAAGAAAGGCTGGATAGAATTCTGATACAAGAAAACATAGTAGCAGCACAAAACTCCATAAAATCAAAAATTTTACAAACCATAACATCTGACCATAAACCAGTGACAATAGTCATGGGCAAAATGGAAAACCAGCGACTTCTCCCATTTAGATACAGGTCAATTTGGTACAGCAACACATAAATCAGTGAATTAGTCAAGGAAGCATGGGAGCCAAGAGTAACAAGATCACCTCAATATATTTGGAAACAAAATTAAAAACTGCAAGAACCAAATTAAAGGAATGGGCAAGAGAAAATGAAATAAAAAAGAAAAAGAAAAAGGACTTAGAGCATAAAATAGAAAGCATGCAAATTTAAAAAGAAAGCAAAGAAGAAGGCAAGTAATATTATCTAAGAGAGAAGGAAATCTTCTGGGAAATATATAGGGAAAACAAGAAAGAAGAAGAAGAGGCAAGATTGAAATCTAGAAGTTTTTGGCTCAAGGCAGCAGACAAAAACACTTCCTTTTTCCACAACACAATGAAAATAAGAAGAGCAAGAAACCAAATAGAAAAAATTCAAGTCCAAATCCAAGAGGTCAAAGGTGCGGAGGAACTAAAAAAAGTAGCCTATCAGCACTTTACAAACTTACTCTCAGCCAATGAAGAAATGGCTGAGAGCGAAGATTTCTTAAAGCACAAAAAAAAGAATTAAAAAAGAACAAAATGTTGCAATGTGCAAGGAACCCACAGAAGAAGAGGTAGTGGTGGTCATATGGAGCCTACATCCAGACAAAGCCCCAGGGCCAGATGGTTTCATAATAGCATTCTATAGATCTCATTAGTATACCATCAGAAAGGATTTATTAAGAATGGTGAATATTGTTTTCAAAAAGAAAAAATAGGAGGTAACACAAATCTTCCTACCTTTCCCTAATCCCAAAGGAAGCAAACCCCTCAACTTTCAATAGCTTTCGCCCTATCTCTCTTTGCAATTCATCTTATAAGATAATAACAAAAATAATTGCAAATAGAATCAAGGTAGTACTTCCAATAATCATATATGAAAACCAAGGAGGATTCGTGCCCAACAGGGAAATCATAGATAATGTAATTATTGTACAGGAAGTTGTACACTCTAGTATGCTAAGGCAAGAGAAAGGCCTCATAATCAAGCTAGATATGGCTAATGCATTTGACAGGGTCAGCCATCCATACCTAATGGCTGTCCTCCAGAAACTTGGTTTCTTAAGAGATATAATGGAAGTCATACAAACATGCATTTCTACTCCTTGGATTGCCCCCCTCATAAATGGAAGGCCAAGTGACTTCTTTCAAAGCACAAGAGGCCTTAGGCAAGGCTATCCTATCTCTCCATTCCTATATATTATAATGGTGGAAACCTTAAGCAAGGCTTTGGAAAATCAAAGAAAGGAAAGAAACATCACAGGGATTAGAATAGAAAAAGGAGTAAAAACAATAAACCACTCACTCTTTGTTGATGACACATTGCTGCTGGGAGGGGCTTCAACACTAATAGCAAGGAGGTTCAAAAAAGTACTAGATGATTTTTTACAGGTTTCAGGTGGGTTATTAAACAATACAAAATACAAGATATATGGATGGAATACCTCCCCCCCCAAGAACTATGCAAAGGATCTCACAAATCTTAAACATCCTTGTATAGGAAAAATGGACACACTTCTTCTATGTGGGACTTCCAATCTCAAAAGAGAACATGAACACAGAAATATGGACTTAACAAATTGAAAAAATGAAAAACAAAATGCAAAGTTGGGGTATGATGTGGCTGAATATGGCAGGAAGGGTAATACTAATCAAAGCACTCCTTTCAGCACTACCTATCTACTAATATGCAATAATCATGGCCCCAGTAAGTGCCCACAAACAAATGGAGTTAATCTTAAGAAGTTTTTTGTGGTAGGGGGGGAAGAAAGAAAACAAAAAATTAGCCTGGTCAGGTGGGAGAAAGTAGTACTACCTTATGAACAAGGAGGACTATCAATACAGATACCTGGGCTCATGAATGCAGCACTGGGAATGAAAATAGTATGGAGACTAATTACAGGAAAAGAGAGTTGGTGGAAAAAATACTCTTTTATCAAAATATATGGATGGCACTAGGGAAAGATTGCTTAATGGAAATATCCCAATAAGACAACTTACCCAGTTTTGGAAGCTGGTAAAAAAAACAATTCCATTAATGAGTAGATACATTTCTAAAGTCCGAGGCAATGGAAAAACAATTTCGATTTGGGAGGATAGAATCATGGGAAAAGAACCACTTAAGACTCATCCAAAAATTGAAGACATACAAGAGTGGATGAAAGGTAAAGGTTTCAATACTTTACACTCAATCTCTCTATGGAACCAAAAGGAGTGGAAAGACTGGAAAATCTCAGCAATTCCGACAAATCTGGAAGGGCAATGGAGCAAAATCAGGAAACTTTTAAAAGGGGCAGCGCCAATCCACCATGATGAGGAAGATGAATATCTATGAGACCCAAGTGGTGGACATTATAGAGTTAGGACTGTATATAAAATCCTTCAAGAATAATCAAATCAACAAGAGTAGGATTCTTGGAAAATAGCATGGAAATCAGAAAGTTTGCCTAAGATAAAAATGTTCATCTAGACTCTTTTAAAAGGGAGAATATTGACCAGTGAAAACTTAAGAAAAAAAGGCTTCCAAGGTCCAACACGATGCCCATTATGCATGCAGGCTGAAGAAAACATACAACACCTTTTCCAAGAATGTATCTTTGCTAAAGAATGTTAGCAGCAGCTGATAATTCCTTTCGAAAAAAGAATAAATTTTGAAAAGCCCTTGCCGAATTTTCTTCAGAGCTTTGAGAAGGCCTACCCATACACAACAAAGAAAAAAGCCACAATTCAGAGAATATGGAAATGCATTCCAGTGATACTATGTTGGCAAATTTGGTTGACACGAAACAAGTGCATTTTCAAAAATAAAAATCCAAGGATAGATAAGACCCTTTCAAAAACATGGGGTCTAACTTATGAAATACTCAATGTCAAAGGAACATCTCCAACAGACTATAACACTCTTCAATAGGAAGAGTGAGATTGGCTCAGCAAAGCCATAATAGATAATAATGGGAAAAAAGGATAGAGGAAGATAAGCTCGAGAATTATATGGAAAATAAGAATGAGTGAAGAGGAACTGGAAAATTGGAGAAAAAAATAGAATATATATTGTCTATACTTTGATGGGGCTTCAAAGCATAATCCAGGAAAGGTAGGGGTAGGGGGAATAATCCTCGATCTTGATGGGAAAGAAAATGTCACTTATGAATGGGGATTGGGACAAATCTAAAATAATAAGGTAGAAGCTTACAACTTATTGATGGGAACAAGAATAATCGAAAAAAGAGAAATCCAAAATCCTATCATAATAGGAGACTCAGCCATAATAATAGAGGCAATGGCAAGAAACAAAAAACTAAGCAATGAGTTCATGAACAGAATCTTTAGAAGAATCAGGAGGAATTTGGAAGGCTCTAGTGATGTAATTTACAGACATGTCTTGAGAATCCACAGTCAATAGGCAGATTACTTTGCAAACCAAGCAGTGAAACAAATGAAGGGCTTGTTCGAGAAAACCAAGAGGAATACCACAACTCTGTTTCTTAATAACTAGCAAAAACCACAAGGTTAAAGCTAACCAATTCCAAAGGAAAAATCACAATGATAAAAGAAATCATTCAAAAAATAACAACTATAAAACAACAAAGGACTCATCACTGTAGCAACAGCCAAAAAATCATAGGAAAGCAAAGGAAAAATCATGAAACTTCATACTCTTGTATGAGCAATAACAGGAATGAATATTGTGACCCTAGTCACAAGAACTACGCTACAAACTATCTCATCGAAGGAAGATTTCGAGCTAAGATAAAGCACTATAAGAATAGAGGGTACATTCACAAAAATCACAGCAACAATTTCAGTGAGGAAATCTCCATTCTCCATGATTTTATAGTGATACCTTAGATTCAAAGACCCTCCCTATCCTTTCAATAGCCAGCAGTGTTTCCTCTGTTCACTCTTTATATCAGCCTCCCAAACTGATATAATCAGTCTTTGGCCCTCCTTTAAGTCTGTCTTGGGACTTTAAATCTTTCAATCTACAAAGGAAAAACCTGTCCGAGCACTTTATCTAGACTTCAAAAGATCATTCATTTACATCTATTATTATCATCATGCCCACACTCCAAATCCCTTTCCGTTGCGCTGCCCCCTCCTTTCTCCGATCTCCGATCAAATCAGGATCGTTGATCGGGCACTCGATCTGACGGTCATTGATCAACCTGCTCAATCAAATCTGCACACCTCTTCCCCACTGCCTATATGTGCACATTAGATGAGACGGATCCCACCAATTTTGGGTAGATAACAAGCACGGAGATTATCCGCCCGAAAAGTGGTTTTCTCTCTCTCCTCCAATGCTACATGTCGCTCGATTAGTGGAATTAGGCAACCCCTCCCTTTTACCACTTATGGTTTATAACATGCCTGAAATACCATCTCTGCTTTTATTCTCACCTTTCTTCTCGATTAACATGCAGAGTTGTTCTCTCCCGACAACCGTAGATCTCAACCATCGACAATCGAGATGGCTCCTCCACTCTCCTCTCCCATTAGCGCATCTAGGCAATATCCACCATTCATCCCCTGATCCCACTCTTTGCAGTTTAATCTTGGCTGCTACTCTTTGGACATCCTCATCCATTGAAAGGAAAGTGGTCAACAGCAGCAAAAGAAGAAGCATGTCATCAAAGAAGCACATCGAAATTTGGAGCAAAGGGCAGAGACAAAGGAAGAAGTAAGCAAACAAACCACATGGAATTCAACCCACTGAAGGTAAGAAGAGTCTGTCAAATCAGGAGTAATCAGTCTACATGCCTTGAAAAACTATCAGAGAGCCCATGACATGCAAATTTCTCTTTCTAGTAGGTCAGTTTTTTAGGAAGTACTCTAGAACACACATTAAAATACATGAGGTCCTTAACACAAGCCTAGGAGAAGAGACTGCATTCCTATCTCATGACTTAGTTTTTTTTCATGGTACAGTCTTTTGTAATAGGAGCGTGCTCCATCAAAGCTTTTGGTAATATACAAACTACCCAAACTTGTTAAAAAATAATAGAATGAATCTTAATAAAATGAAATCAAGGAAATAATTTATGGTTGTAGAGGTATAATACAAAAAAAAAAACTTATATTATAAATTTCAGTATTGAATATAGCTTTCGTGGGATAAATAAGGGAAGATGATCCTCTTCTTAACCTCTACAGCATTTCATATAACTTAAATATGTTCAAATGAAATAGATCATGGAAATTACAAGAAATAACGCTCGCAAAGGAAACAAACTACCATATGTTGAAACAAGAATCTTTTGATTAAAATATTCTAAAAGCAAAGTCTTCAAATACAAATTGCAAGTCTTTTTTATCGAAAATCCAACCATTCATATGAGTTTATTTTTATCTTTTATACAAAAAACTACAAAACAACTTATTGTTGTAAAAAACAAAAAAAAAAATAGGCAATGACTTCTCAATCCAATCTTGAGGTTATATCTATGCTCTTTTGTTGAATTTTGTTGTAGAAGTTGAGAAATTCATGGAACCAACTTCGTCAACCACTCTTACCCATATCCAATTGGATAACTATATTACACCATCTTTCTATAAGTTGCATCCAAATCAGTGTATTTTCAATATGTAGGTATAATAGGAAATAACATTCTGACTTGGTAGTGAATATAAAAATCATCCATGATTTTATCAACAACTACTTCTCCTTTTAACGCTCCACTCATATGAAAAAATTTACTATTACTTGATTCATACTTTGATAATGATTCTTGAAATACATCAATGGGTAATAATCTTCCATTTTCATCCCAGCATAAAGGAATTCTAAGACATTTTCAAATATCAAGCTTGGCATTGAATAAGCATACCTCCTTTTGGAATAACTTGCATTTACCTTGTACCTGCTACATAAGATTGCTCTTGGTGATAACTCTCTTAGTCTCCATTATCATATTAGTTTTGTCACTAATACCCTATTTTCTAAGTTGTTATTTGCCTCTGGAATTAAGACACTTAATTATTTTGGTTAGAACTTTTGGCTTGTTTCCCAATTCATGTTGGATTTGATCTATAACTTATTTACCAATCATCAGTAATTATGTTTCTTCTCCAATTACTACAATTGATTCCCATAAATTTGAAATAAAAGAGATTATTTCCTTCCATAAAATCCTTCTTGTCTCAATTAATGGTTGAGATCTAATTAATTATTTCTTCTACCACTCTACTTGAATTTTTAAAGTAGATTTTTGCTTTTTCTTAGTGCTAGTATGTAGCTTTTAAACCTATATAGAAATTACTTGCAAACGAATTCTAAAAACAGAGAATAAACAATGAGGAGAATATAAATAAATACATAGAGATTTTCCCCTAGATCCAAAAATTGGGACTACTAGATTGATTTTTCATTATGTTTCTTTCAATGTTACAATACATATATATACATTTCGAAGCATTCATAAACCCCAATCCATTAACGTTGGATTAGAACATAACCATAGTTCCCTTGACTGAATCTACAAAATACCATATGTAGAAAACCATCATGCCTAAAATCATGTGCAAAACCCATGCACAAAACCATAGGTAGGTCCGCCACCTAATATAGGGTCCAAAAAAAAAAATCTCGGGGCATTGCCCTAGACCCCATGCAGGGGGCTACTGCCCCCCCTGAAACACCCTATCCTGGAAATAATATAACACACACACAACATTCTCCAACTTGTTGTTTTCTTTTCCACACAGGGGTCACATGAGAGCTTATTCATTGGTCCAGCCCTGCAACACCCATTGTTTCTCTAGACCAAGAAAAATTCTCAATGCTCACAGACTTCGTCAATGCATCTACAACATTCTTTAAAGTGTCGACCTTTACCAGCAACACCTTTTTGTCCTCAGCGATATCCCTCACAAAGTGATATTGAACATTAATGTGCTTCATCTTTGAATGATAAGCAAGGTTCTTTACCAAGAAAATTTTACGTTAGATATCACAGTCTACCCTTATAGCTTGTTGTACTAACCCCATACTTGAACACAATCTCTTCAACCAAAATGCTTCCTTGCTTGCATGAGTGGTTGCCATGTATTTTGCCTATTTAGTTGAAAGTGCCACTACAGACTATCTCTTGCTCATCCAACTAACTACTCCTCCAAATAGGTTAAACACATACCCACTTGTAGATCTTCTCTAATCTAAATCTTTAGCCCAGACTGCAACAAAGCCATGGATGTCCAAAACTCTGTCCAATTCTAGTCTTCCTTAGTAACACAGACCATAATCACTAGGGCCATGCAAATACCTGAAAACCTGTGTCACTGTTTTCCAATACTCCTTCCTTGGTTTTGTGATAAACCTGCTCAATACTCCCACTGTGTATGCAATGTCTGGTCTAGTATAGGCCATTGCATACATCAGGCTACTAATTGCACTTGTGTATGGAACATGGGACATGTCCTCTTCCTCTTCTTGTATCTTGGGACATTGTTCAGCAAATAAATTTACACCTACACGAATAGGAACCTTCACCGATTTACTATCTTGCATATTAAACCTCTGTAGTATTGTCTCGACATAATTCATCTGCTTTAACAATAAATTCCTCTTTTCCCAATATAATTTAATTTTCATGCCCAAAATATAGTTTGTAGCACCAAGATCCTTCATGTCGAATTTGGAGGGCAATTGTGTCTTCAAATCCTAGATAATTTCTTTGTCATTTCCAATCAGAAACATATCACCCACATACAAGACCAAATAAATAACATGGTCACCAATTAATTTAAAATACAAATAGTGATGTTCTTTTCTGCTGGTGAAGCCAAGTCCCCATATATATGTATCAAATTTCTAATAGCACATCCTTGGTGATTGCTTTAACCCATACAAATATTTTTTTAACCTGCATACCAGTTCTTTCTAACCCTTCACCAAAACGCCTTTAGGTTGCTTCATGTAGATCTCTTCTTCCAGATCCCCATGAAGAAATGGTGTCTACATCCATATTTCTACCTCAAAATAAAAATTTATGGAAACATATAAAAGTAATCTAATAGAATCTACCTTGGCAACAGAAGAAAGATATCACCAAAATCCATTCTCGACACCTGGGAATAACCTTTTGATACCAACCAAGCTTTTTATTTCTCCACATTGCCTTCTACATTAATCTTCTTCTTAAACACCCATTTTCTTCCAATGGGTTTCCTTCCAGTCAACAACTCCACCAGATCCCAAGCCTTATTTTTGTCCAAATATGCCATTTCATTAACCATAACTTCTTTCCAAAGTTTACCATCCTTTGAATCTACTACCTCCCTAATAGTTCTGGGATCATCATCAGTAATAGATAAAGCAAAATTTAAATAGAAACCAAATGGACTATACCTTTATGGATGCCTTCTTTCTCAAAATTATTGTCTCACAGCTGGAGTTTGTGGCTCTTCATCTTCTGATTCATGTTATGTTGTAGAGTCTAATTATTCCTCCTTTAGCTCAAACTCTATTTTCTTAGCTTCCTTTCATAGGACTTCATGTTTAATAACATCTTTCACCTCTCTAAATACCACATCTTAGTTTTACAAAACCTTCCTTGTTTCTATGTTCCAAAGCTTATAACCTTTCAAACCATCCTTATACCCAATAAAGATGCACCTTTCAGATTTACTATCGAAACTTGGTTCTTTTCTCCTTTGGAACATGTACATATGCATCACAACAAAAAACCATCATATGTGAAAGAGAGGGTTTCTTACTAGTCCATACCTCATGTGGAGTCTTATCCTCCAATGTTTATGAGGGTGATCTATTAACCAACTAACATGCAGTCTCCACTACCTCTACCCAAAATTCCTATCCTAACACAGCACCACTGAGCATGCTTCTTTCCTTTTCCATTAATGTCCTATTCATTCTTTCTACAACTCCATTTTTCTGAAGAGTGTATGGAGTAGTCTTATATTGTGCTATACCACACTTCTTACAGAACTCTTCAAATCCCTTCTTTCATAACTCTCCACCATTATCTGTCCTCAACACCTTTATCTTCTTCTTTGTCTGGTTTTCCACTAGAGCCTTAAATTTAAACCTGTCAAAGACTTAAGGTTTCTTCCTAAGGAAATATATCCATGTATTGCTTGAGAAGTAATCTATAAATGATACATAGTACATAGACTTACCCAGTGATGGAACCGAAACAGGTCCAAACAAATCATTGTGCACAAGCTCTAATATCCCTTTTGCCCTCTTATTAATAGAGGAGAAACTCACCCGATTCTTCTTCCCATATACACAATGTTCGCACAAATCGAAATCTAGAGAGACATTATACATACCTTCTACCATACTATTACCATGAAGTATTCGTAGGCCCTTCTCTCCAATATTTCCATGCCTTTGATGCCATAGCATGGTCTTTTCTCTAGATACCACTATATTTTCTGCTCCACTTTCAGGAACCACGGAACTATTGAAACCATCAATAATAGTGCTACCTATAAGCTTGTACATAGTTCCAATCTGAGCTCCCTTCATCAATACCAGTGCTCCCCAAACCATCTTGCATCTATCTTTCTCAAACACTATTTTTACACCTGCATCATCCATCTTGCTTGTAGAAATCAGGTTTTTGGCCAATGCAGGAATATGTAGAACACCCATAAATGTTCTAATCCTCCCACCTTGCAACTTCTGCTTGACTATTTTGCATATCATGATCCTAGCCTTCCTGTTCTCCCCTAAGAAAACATCACCACCATCATATTTCCCATACTAGTAGAACCACTCCCTATGGGGAGTGAAGTGAAAGGATGCACCTAAGTTAATCAACCATGCCTCATGATCTAAATGTGTACATGAAGAAGAAGCCAAGTACACATCCTCACCTTCATCTGAGGTGTTTTTCACCTCTACAAAAGGAGCATCATCAGATATATTTCCTTTCTCAAGGGATTTACATCTACATTTTTTTAAGTTCCCTTCCTTTCTGCATTTCTAGCACACCTTTACATGTTTTCCTAGAGATTTAGATCTCCCTCTAGATTTAGATATCCCACTCGAGGATTTATTTTTGTTTATGTTTGGGACCATCCCCATACAAATAAGACATCTACATTCTGTCCCTTGATATTTTTCCGTCTCATCTCCTCTGAAAGAAAGGACGAGACTATTTCATCAAACTTTAAGGTAGTTGTATTGCTACCTATTGCATCAACTAGACTATCCACTGAATCTCGTAGAGAACACATCAAACTGATGCACCTATCTTCATCTAAAATTGCAATATCAACAGATAACAACTAGATTACCACAATGTTAAAGGTGTTCACATCCTCTATCACCGAGTCTCCATCCTTCATCCTTATGTTATACAGCTTTTTTTGTAGGAACACTTTGTTCACAAGAGACTTATATCGGTACAAAGTCCCTAACTTGTCCCACAAATCCTTCACTGTATCTTCCCCTGATACATTCAACAATACTGAATATGAGATACAAAACCATATTTTTCTCTTAGCTTTTTTATCCCACTTCACTTAGTCTTCATATGACATTGTCGTTGGTTCAGTACCTAGATCTACTATGATCCACTAATCTTTATCCACCAGCAAATCCTCCATCTTGAGTTTCCACAACTCAAAACTTTGACCATTAAATTTCTTGATCTCTATCTTTCCATTTCTCACCATCTTCTTTCACCGCAAGAATCGATCCCGCATATCTCCCACTGAACAGGGTCTACCACATGCCTGAGAAAAACCCCTCAGCAACAAAGGAATCCCCTTGAAGCCAAAACAACTTTGATTCCAAATGTAGGATTTAACCCTGTACATAAATTACCTACAAATGAATTCTAAAAACAGAAAATAAATAATGACGAGAATATAGACAAATACACAGAGATTTTCCCCTAGATCCCAAAAATGGGACTACTAGACTAATTTTTCATTATGTTCCTTTCAATGTTAACATACATATATATACATGTCGAAGCATTCATAAACCCCAATCCATTAACCCTATATTAGAACATAACTACAGTTCCCTTGACTGGATCTACAAAATACCATGGGCAGAAAACCATCATGCCCAAAACTATGTGCAAAACCCATGCACAAAACTATAGGAAGGTCTTCCCACCTAATATAGGGTCCAAAAACAAAATTTCTTCCAATTCCTCTTTAACTTCCTTTAACTCATTATTTTTCATCTCAAGTATATTTTTGAGATTTTCAATCCCTTGATCTGTAATATTAAGTATTGACATTGTATCAATGAAATGTTTAGAAGAATATACCTCTATCATTGTTTCCTCATATGTAATTGTTGCACATTATGATCAACTTTTTCTTTTAAAAAATTTTCAATTTTTTTTCCTATTTTTCAATTTGTTTATCAGGTCATAATTAAGGAAAGCAACTACTCCCCCTTCTGCACTGTTTCTAACACTAGATTTTTCACATCTTCGAGAGCTAGAATTTTGAAATTTCCTTTAACCACTTGAAAGTTTGTGTATATTGATTTTATTAAGTATTGTACCAAAGAAGAATCAATTGGATATTCACTCAATTTTATTATAATATGCTCCAAATTATCAATCTTCATTTTCTTTGTTCTAGTGGAAATATTCTCCTATTTCAATTGATTAGTCACTTTATTTAACATATTTTTTGATTTAGCAACAATAGTGGTAATTTTTACCAAACTTCTACATAAAATATCCCCTATCTTCCTATGGATATCCATTTTATCAACAAGATGTATCTAATTCAAGTCAATGGTGAACTTGACTTGTTTATACTCTCCTCCCATTTTAATAACCTGATACTTAGGTTCTAAAATTGTGATCTATAGTTGTCCTTTTTCATAGTCTAGGGTTGTAAGTAATATTGTTTTTTATATTGTACCCTACTTCCATAGTTCACTGTAGACATCCTTATTTAACTTCATATTCTAGATCTTTATCTCCGTGAATTATCAGTAAATATTATCCTACTTAGCAGTTGTAGAAGGTGATACCAAGCGATGATGTTTTTGGTTCAAAAGTAGTTGATGGTAAAATAGCTACATTAAAAATAGGCTCGCTTAATGTAGCTTCAATGATTGAAAAATATGGTACTTCCAATATTTTCCTCTTATGTACTCTACACTCTATTTTTTTCTATTCTAAGGTTGAATGTTGTGTCTCCATAAAATCTCTTCTGAGTTATTTTCCCATTTGTTGTGGGGTTTCAATTATAGCTGATTTTGAAGGTTGGCCCTCTCCATTGTGCACCTATGCAACTAGTATGGGACCTTGCTCCCATACATATTTGTTGACAAGTTGTTCAACTTTTGGCTTTGTAATGTGCCTATAGGGAGTTGAACCTTTCTCTTCTCTTATGTTGGATATAATATTGTGAGAATCATAGTGCCAAATTTATCCTTTGAGAACTTCATATCCTATAACATTACTTCAATATCTTAAGTTATTGCTCTTGTACTAAACAAAAAAGGTCCCACTTCTTCTTTGAATTTGAAAAAGAAGGGCATTTTTTAGATAGCAGAATGAATTTTATATACACTAAGGATTTGTCTTATGAATTCTAATGCAAAATTATTCATAGATAAGAAAATAGGAAGCTTGTAAGGAGTAAATTCACAGCCATAAACCCTTATTTCAGTGAAATCTTTATACAAATACTAGTCTCTAGCTTTAACCCCCTCACTATGTTGTAATATTCTTTTGATTTTTGGGAATATCCTTGGAGGTGATATATCACACAAAAGAATAAAAGAGACTCATAAGAATTGATTAACAAAATCTAAAAAATGATAAATCATTATTATATTTTCTCATCGTTGATGTCTAACAAATTACAGAGAGAACATTCCCACTTCAATCTTGATTTTGCGACTACACATTGGAAAACATTTCTACTGGAAAGTAAATAAATAGATAAAATAGCACTGGCTAATACCTAAATGACTTGGTGAGACTAAGGGGCTTCTATGGGGCACAAAAATAACAATATGAGGGATACATGGGCAGAACAATAACAATAATAAGCGGGCTACACTAGTATTATAGGGACCTAACATGCCCCTTTCCTTCAAAAAACTGATGTCCTCAATGCTTGAGTATTTTTGGATGCTTCTATAAAATATTCTCATCCTCCCATGTGGAATCTTTAGTGGGTAAATTCTTCCACTTAATGAGATACTCTAAAATTTATTGATTCCATATATGTCAAGTTCTTGTTTCCATGACTACTTCAAGCTCAAATATGATTTTTCCTTCTTCATAAAGTTTTGGAAACACTATTTGAACTAAAATCTTATCACCGATAACCTTATTTAAGCATGAAACATGGAAAACTAGGTGTACTTGAGAAGATGTAGGAAACTCCAATTTGTATGCCATAGTACCAATCTTTTGCAATACCTTGTAAGGACCATAGTACTTGGGTGATAATTTATTATCCTTCTTAGATTTCTTGAGAGAAATTTGTTTTTATGGTTGTAGCCATAAAAATACCTATTCACCTACATTAAAACTTTTTTCACTGTGATGCTAATATTCCTATTGTTTCATTCGATTATGCACCAAAGTGAGGATATCCTTTAAGAGTTGGAGAACTTGTTGTTGATGCTCGATGTGATCTTCCACTGGTTGAACCTTATAATTTTCTGTTAAATATGATGTGGTGGATGGTGGATGACATTCATAAAGTTCCAAAAATGGTGTCATTTTTGCTACACTATGGAAGGGAGTGTTATATCAAAATTCAGTTAGATGTAACCACTTGAACCATTGTGTTTGTTTACCATATACAAAGCAATGAAGATATCCTTCCAAAAAATTGTTCACTATCTATTTGCACATCAGATTGAGGATGATAAGATGAGCTATGAGCTAATTGAATACCAAGACAAGAAAATAATTTCGTCCAAAAATTTCCAATGAAAATGGGATATTTGTCACATACTATAATATTTGGGTTTCCATGAAGCTCTTGAATTGTTTCCATAAATGCAGTGGAAATTGTACTAGCTTTAAAATAATGATATAATGCACAAAAGTGTACATACTTGGTAATTCTATCAACTACCACCATGATGACACTCTTTCCTTTAGACTTGGGTAAACCTCTGATAAAATCCATTGAGACCTCCTCCTAATGCTTACTTAGAATGGTTAAAGGTTGTAACAGACCCGAGGTCTTAATTGTCTCAACTTTATTTATTTGGAAAACAAAACATTTTGCCACAAACTTCTCAATATCAGGTCTAAGGCCACCACAAAAAAAAAATTCCTTCTTGACCCTATGGTAAGCTTTTAAAAATATTGAGTGCTTTCCTAAGGGATAGGTGTGAAATTCTAAAGGAACCTTTTGTTTGAGTTGAGAATTCTTACAAATATATAAGTGATCTTTGTACCATAATGAATCATTTTTCCAGCTAAATGTATCAGCTATACTCGGATCTTGCTAAAAATTTTGAATGAGTGACCACACCTCTTCATCATTCTTCCATTCATCCCTTGATTCAGTTATCCACTCAGGTTGGATAATAGAAATGGCACAAAGAAATGCTTCCACATCCTCATCCTTTCTTGAGAGTGCATCTAAAACAACATTTTGCTTCCCTTTTTTGTAGATGATTTCAAAGTCATAAACCAACATATTTTTCACGCAATTTAGTTGCTCTTCTGAAGATAATGTTTGTCCCAAAAAATATTTAAGACTATTTTGATTTGTTTTTACCTTGAAGTGTCTTCCCATTAGGTAAGGTCACCATTCATTTAGTGCATGTAGTATTGCCAATATTTCCTTCTCATAAATAGGTTTTTGTAAATACTTTCCTTTGATTCGATGACTTCAAAAAGAAATGGGTATTCCTTCTTGCATTTAAACATCACCAATTCCATTTCCTGAGGCATCATATTCCACAATAAAAAAATTGTGAAGTCTATCGTAGCTAAGACTGGTGCTTGGCACATTGTGTCTTTAATATGTTCAAAGGCCTTCATTATTTTTGGAGTCCAAGAAAATGCATCTTTCTTTCATAATGATGTTAGAGGTACTGCTATTCTCCCATAATTATTGCAATAATACCTTGTCAACCCAATAAATCCTCGAAGATGCTTTATGGTTGTGGGGATTTTCCATTCCTTAATGGCTTTAATTTTGTTAGGGTCTACCTTAACACCCTCATGAGATACAATATTCCCCAAATATGCCACCTCTTTTACTCGAAGGAAACATTTGGAGGTTTTTGCATATAATTACTTCTCCTCCAATAGTTTGAGCACTCTATCAACATGTTGAACATGATCCTTCTAGGACTTGTTGTAGATTAGTATATCATCAAAAAACACTAACAAAAAATTTCTAAAGAAGGGTTTGAAAATGGAATTCATTAAAACTTGAAATGTGGAAGGTGCATTAGTAAGGCCAAAATGCATGACAAAAAATTCATAGTGACCCTCATGAGTTCTAAATGTTGTTTTTGGAATGTCTTCAGTCTTCATTATAATTTGATGATATTCTGAATAAAGATCCAACTTGGTGAAGTAAATTTCTCCATGTAATTATTCCAACAATTCATCAATGACATGAATGGGAAATTTATCTTTAATAGTAAGCTTGTTGAACTCCCTATAATTCGGACACATACGCCATGATCCATCCTTCTTGTGCACCAATACTACTCAAGCAGAGAAAGAACTTTGACTAGGTTGAATTACACCAACCTCTAGCATTTCTGCAACCATACGTTCAATTTCACTCTTTTGGGTATAAGGATATTTGTAAGGCCTAATGTTTGGAGGAACACTTCCTGGAATCAAATGAATAACATGATCATGATCACAAATAGGTGGGAGGCCTTTGAGAGTCTCAAACACCTTGGAATGATTGTCCCTAGATTTTTGGAGATCTGGAGGAATAGATGATTTCGATGTTTGAACCTCTAGTGAGAATAATTATGAAATTACTCCCCATTGTTATTTCTTCAAAATATTTGTCATGCCATTAGAGATGGTTATATTTCCTGGTTTCCCTACAATACTCCTTAATTCAACTTCCTTTCCTTCCCATAAAAATTCAATAAAAGTTCTTGAAAATTGAAAGCTATCGTCCCCAAAAATTGTAACCATTGGACTCCTTGTACAACATCAGCACCACCCATTGGAATGGAAAGAAATGGTCTATTCAATACATATTCCCCCATGGTTAGTTTGATATTATGACACTTTCCAAAGAAATTTATAGTTCCTCCATTTGCGACCATCACTTGACACTCTGGTGTTGGATATAGGAAGCAATTTAATTCCTTGGCTATATTACAATGAATAAAATTATGGGTACTACCCGAATCAATCAACACTATTACCTTTTTCTTCTTGATATATCTGTTTATATTCATAGTTTGAGGTGTGGTAATTCCTACCAATGCATTAAAATATATGGTCATATTCATTTCTTCTTTCTCAAGGGTTGGTTCCCATTGTATATCCTCCTCTTTTGATGTTTCTTGTTCCTTTTCTTCTTCCTCTTCACAATCTATCTAGAATAATTTCTTCTTAGTACACCTATGAACTTTAGTGTATTTTATATCACAAATGTAAGGCCCTTTTCTCTTTTTTCCTCCAATTTTTGTGGTTTCAACCTTGTACATTGTGGAAGACTAGGAGCAGTAGCACTTCCATCTTTATAGTTGTGAGTGGTAGACTTCCTGTTTACCATAATTTTTCTTTCTAATTTTCTTGCCACCCTGAATTCCTTATCCAATGATTTAGGTTCCCAAAGTCAAAACTCATGTTACATGTTATCTTTTAAGGTCACTATGAATATATCAATCCTATGATCCTTTGTTGTATCAATTACCATAATATTTAATTTTTGGAAGTCTTCAATGTGCTCTGCCATTGAACCATTTTGTTTGAGATTTATCAATTGGCGAAAGAAGGTGTTGCTCTTTTTATCTTCATAATGTGCTATACTTTCCTCCCTAAAATTTGACCAGGTGACAAGTGGTTTATGAGAACAAATCCATCTATACCATACAAATTTATTGAGTTCTAAATATAATGATGTAATGCGTACCATTTGTGAGGGTTGCACAATGTCCTGTAGATCAAAATATTGTCCCATCTATTGTATACATGTTACCATATCCTTGCCATCAAACTTCCTCATATCCATATTTTTAATGTGGTGGTTATTAAACCCCACATTGGAGTCTTTAAAATCATACTTCATATTCCTTTTGTCCTCATCGTGATTTTCATGGATTACCCTGTCACCACCAGGAAGCCTTTCTTGCAACAACTTTGTCAAACCTTCCTTCAAACTATCCATATCTGTTTTCAAACCATCCATCATAGCTTCCATTTCATCCTTCAAACCTTCCATGTATTATTTTGCACCATCCATGTCATCTTTGGTTGCTCTTTGTGAGAGTGACATTTGTTACACTTGATCCTGTAATTTTGATATATCATGTTGCAGTTCTTCCTCTTCATGCATCATAGTAGAGATTTTTGAGGGCTTAATGGGTGTAGAATTATTTTATTTTGGAGGTATTTTATAACCAAATACTTATATATATGCTTCAATATTCCCTTTTAATCACTTCAAAATTATGGAGTGGTTCAGTAGAGAGAAGTTGTACCGGATTCCACGTTTCATTGTTTCAATATTCGGACCTGAAATTTCTACATAAGAAACTAAAGTCCATGAAATTTCATCAATTTTTTACAAAATTCAAATCTAATGCCTAAAATGAAAGTTATGATGATTGAGAAAAGCGGTGGAGGGTATTTTAGGAGATAGGAGTCTAAGGAAGAAACGGTGAGAGCAAGCGACGACAGTTCAGAGGATAGCAAAGATGGTTTCTGATGGAGGGCGGCAACGGAGGGAGATATACTCCCTCCTACAAGGATGTGGTATCCAACAAAGCCAAAACAACGGATTTAAAAAACAAAGGCGTGACTGGGGAAAAAAACAGAGATAATGCTAAGGGGACAGAGGGGACTAAGACCAAGGTAAACAGTAGCATGAAGGACAAGGAGGAAGAAGACAAAAAGCTTGGTTCACGAGACCACAGGAAAAAGGGACCTTGCAAGCCTAAAGCGGAAATCACTCTTAGAGTAATATTAAATGACCCTGCTCTGCAAGCACACGGAGAACACATGGGGAACTATGCCATTATTTGTAAATTCATGGGACTATGGCCCATTGAAAAACTTTGCAAACGTGGATCAAGTATCACTGGAAGCCCAAAGGAAGCATTGACCTACATCTTGGATCAAAGGGATTCTTCACAGTGGTGTTCTCAAACATCGAAGACAAAGACATAATATTTGAAGGAGGACCCTACTTTTATGCAGCAGTCGGTCTCTATATGAGGCCTTGGATGATGAACTTTGTCCCAGAGTGGGAGACCTTCACCTCGGTTCCAGTATGGGTAAGGCTATATTACCTACCTCTTGATTATTGGCAAACTGAATCACTAGCAGCAATTGGTAATAAACTAGGACGTTTTGTCAAAGTTTCTAAAGCTACAAGAAGAGGGAAATATACTTCCTTTGCAAGAATATGTGTCGAAATGGATCTACAAAAAGCTCTTTCAGATGAATTTATTTTGGAATTTTTTGACGAGGAGTGGGTGCAGATCGTGGACTACGAGCATATCCCATTCAGATGTCGTAGATGCTATGAACATGGACATCTGTTCAGAGATTTCCCTCTCGGTAAAGTCGACAATAAAGAATACCTCAATACTTCGAAGGATACAGAGAGCTTTCATAAAGTGGCAGGCAGAAGTAAAGGGGGGAAAAAGGGAATGAAGCAGCAATAGAACAAAAGGTAGAATGTCAGTCAGAATAGGTTTCAAGTGTTGGATGAGAATGAAGATAACACGAAGGATGATCAATCTCAAGAGAAAAATCCTAATGAAAAAGAAAAGGAAGAAAATAGAAAACAATCTCAAGATATGGTACATCAAAATGAGACTGTTATGAGTGAGACATAAATGGAGATGGACCAGGAAATAACCCAAAGCAAGATAGATCTGGAAGATCATGAATTACAGGAAATTTTAGACAAGGAAAACCTGGATCTGGAAGGATTCTCGAGGCAAGGATCCAAGGGAAGAATAGAATCAATACCTCCAGAAGAATGCTCTAGGATATAGCAGTTAGTTTTATGGAAAACCCAGGAAAGAAGGTTGGATAAAGGTAAAAATATTCGCAAGCAGGAGCACAGAGGGGTGAAAACTATGAAATCAACTCCAGGACTAGCAACTAGAAATCCAGGAAAGAGGAGGGGCAAGAAAAAGCAAAATGAGCTCTTGACAAAGTGTGGAAAGCTAATGATAGATTTGGGTAAGATGAAAGACATAACCAGTTACTCTTTCACAAATATTTAATTATGAAGTTCATATCTTGGAATATCAGAAGTCTAGGTAGTAAAAGAAAATAAAGAATGTTAAGTCACAGAATGAAACTAGCAACACCGGATATAATCTTTATTCAGGAAACAAAATGTTCCATGCAAAAGTTAAAACAAATCCATAGCAAATGGATGGACAGTTTTGAGTTTCTTGAAGTGAAAGCAGAAACCACAATGGGAGGCATCCTCACTCTATGGAACACCCAAACAATCAATATATTAGATGCGGAGGCATCAAGAAATTATCTATCTGTAATTATTCAACCAGTGGAAGTTGTGGACACTTTCCTCACTAAAAATGTTTATAGGCCACAAAGAATAGATGAGAAACTAAGACTATTAAACTCCTTGGCAGAGCTCAGAAGTAGACATGAAGAGATACCTTGGGTCTTGAAAGGAGATTTTAATATGATTAAATCACTTTCGGGAAAAAAAGGAGGCACCAGATTGCTAAATAAAGACTCCGAACTGTTCCAAACCTTTACTGATGACATGAATCTGGTTGACTTAATAACGCATAATGGACTTTTTACTTGGAACAACAAAAGAGGAGGTGAGGCTTAGGTCACCTCCAAGTTAGACAAATTTTCGATCTCAGAGGAGCTTATACTAGCTAATAGAGAAATAACAGTTAACGTTCTTCCCTTTGGAGGTTCTGATCACTGGTCAATACAATTAGAACTCAATGGGTTTGATTCTCCCAAAAACAGGCCCTTCAGGTTTGAGAATATCTGGCTCTCCCACCCATATTTCATCAACAACATTGAAAAATGGTGGGCGGAAGATCTGCAGATCCAGGCACGAATATGTTCATCCTACACAAAAGACTTCAACGTATTAAATTCAGACTCAAAGAATGGAACAAGGAGGTTTTTGGCAACATTTTTGTGGAGAAAAAGGCAGTGGAAGCCAAAATACAGGAACTCAATCAAGCATTGATCACAAAAGGTTTTGATAAAGACAAAATTCAGCAAGCTGATAAACACCATCAAGAATGGGAGAAATTATGCAAATAAGAGGAAATATTTTGGAGGCAGAAGTCTCAAATTCAATGGCTCAAAGAAGGGGATCGTAATACTAAATTTTTTCATAGATCCACCATAGCCAATAGGGCTCACAACAGAATCTCTGCAATTTTGAATGACAAAGGGCAGCTCTAGACCTCTCACAAGAATATTGAAGAAGTGTTGGTTTAACATTTCAGAAGTATCACTAAGGAAAATAATCCAGACAGGGAGCAATACATCAGAGAAATTTCAAAAAAACATCCCTAAGCTAGTGACTAGAGAGGGCAATTTTAACTTGAACAAACCAGTCACTGAAGAGGAAGTCAGTGAGATTATCAAGTACATGTAGAATGGCAAAGCTCTAGGTCCAGATGGTTTCAATGTGGATTTTTTTAAGGCTTGTTGGAACATTATCAAGCAGGACATTCTGAATGTTGTGGAGGATTCTAGAAGAAACAGGACTATTATGAAAGCCCTCAACACCTCCTTCATCTCTCTGATCCCCAAATAGGATTCATCCCTGACTGCTGATAAGTTTAGACCCATTGCTTTATGCAATGTGGTTTACAAGATTATATCCAAGGTATTTGCTAGCAGACTCAAACCCCTTCTTCCTTCTTTAATATCAGGTGAACAATCTGGTTATGTGGAAGGTAGACAAATTCTTAATAATATCATTCTAGCACACGAGACAGCTCACACGCTAACCAATAAAAAGCAGGCCAGTATGATCATGCAATTAGATATTTCCAAAGCTTATGACAAGGTAAAATGGAGCTATATCAAGAGAATCCTTGCTACTTTTGGGTTTGATCACAACTGGGTCGGATGGGTTATGGCTCTGGTAACTTCTTCCAGCTTTTCTATTTTGGTGAATGGATCTCCCTCAGCTATCTTCACTCCTTCTAGAGGTCTCAGGCAGGGCGACCCACTCTCTCCTTTTCTCTTTATCCTCATGATGGAAGGATTGGGTTAGATTAAGGGACTTCAATTAATCGAGAATGGTCAGACAATGACTCATCAACAATTTGTGGATGACACAATGCTACATGGAATTCCTACTATCAAAGAAGCTTCAGCATACAAACAAATCCTGAATAATTTTTCCTTGGCCACAGGTATGGAAGTTAATCTCTCCAAATCAAAAAAGGTTTTTCTTAAATACTAACATTGCAATTTAGAGAAATATCTCAAGAATTTTGGGCTTCCAAAGGTTTTCCCTCCCTTCAAAGTATTTGGGAATTCCCCTTATAGACAGACCCCTGCACAAGAGTATTTGGGAACCGGTGCTCAATAAGATGAAAGAAAAAGTTAAAAAATGGACCATCAGATCATTGAACCTGGCTGGTAGGCTGATTCTGGCAAAGGTTGTCCTACAGTCAATCCAAGTTTTATTTTTATCAGCTCTCCCAGCTCCCAAAGGGGTCTTACAGCAATTCAGGAATATCCAGCGAGACTTTCTTTTGGGCAAGGAAGAAACAAGGAAGAAATGGGCACTTGTTTCTTGGGATAAAATCTGCAAACCTAAGAGTCACAAGGGACTAGGATTAGATGATCAGGAAATTTTAAGTAAGGTACTAGGAGCCAAACTCTAGTGGAGATGGGTTAAAGAACCAGAAGCTCAATGGGCTAAAACCTAGAAAGAAAAATATGCAAGTTCTTGGCAAACTAATGATCTTATTATAATGTCTGGAAACATAAAGGGCTTTTACATCTGGAATAAAGCATGGGAAACTAGAAGCCTAGTACATGACCACAGTTTCTGGGAAATCAGAGTAGGGAATCTTGCTCTCTTTTTGGAGGACAAATGGCAATAAGAACCAATGCTGCTAAAAGAATACTATAGAGACCTCAAGCAGGAACTAGATTCCCAAGGACTAACTAGAGTGAAAGATTTCTGGAATCTTCTTCACAACTCCGGAAAATGGAGGAATTGAAGAAGCATAGAATGTAGTGATGACAGTCCCCTAAAAATAAAAGCCGAGGAAATTATGAGCATACTAAAACAAAGGAAAATCTTGGTAACAGAGGGGCAGGATCAATTAAGATGGGGCCTCAATAAAGAAGGCTCCTTTAATCTTAAGGAAGCTAAGAGAATTAGCCTGAACCTAGATTCCAGCCCTGCAACGAATTCTTGGCAACAACTCTGGAGCCAACAAGGGTGGATGAAGATCAAGCTATTCATGTGGTTAGTTAACCATAAGAAAATCTTAACTTGGGACAACATAAGGAAAAGATGGATTATTGGGCCTTCTAGATGTCAGCTTTGTGAAGCTCAAGAGGAAACAATGGAGCATATTCTTAACAGTTGCACCTTTACCACCTGGTTGTGGGACTCTTTTACAACCATTTTTCAACAGACTAATAGAGATAAAGGAAGCATCACAAATACCCTAAACAAGTGGAGAAGGAACTTTTCGGAGAATGAGATTCTCAATCTGGCCTGGGCCTTTACTCCTAGCTTCCTCATCTAGAATGTTTGGAAAGAAAGGAATAAAAGAATTTTCAAGGATGAAAAATCTAGTCCTTTGCGCCTGTTGGATCTGATCTTGAAGCAGATTAGAGAGACAGTTAGTACCACTATTCGCAATTATCCTGAAAATCCTCCCACAGTAAATGAGATGAGAACCCTTAGACAATTGAGAATGCAAGAGACCATTATCAATGGACTCAGTAAAAAAGAAGGAAATTTTGGAAAGGAAAATAATTTCTGGCAGCCTCCGCAGAAAGGATACCTGAAATGCAATATCGATGGGGCTTCAAAAGGCAACCATGGAATAGCTGGTTATGGAGGGGTGTTAAGAGATGAAGATGGAATTATAAGCTTCATTTTCCACTACCACTTAGGTAAAGCCACAAATAACATGGCTGAAGTAATGGCCTTAGAAAAATTCCTTGAACTACTGAATCTAAATCATAGCTCAAATGTCATCATAGAGGCAGACTCAGAAATCTCTATAAAAGCTGTTAAAAGAATTAGTTGTGGAGCAGCGCCGGAGAAGGTCTCAAAACACTGGAGACTAATACAAGTGTATCAAAGAATTCAAAAACATCTCCTGAGTCTAAGAACTGTTAGTTTCAAACATGTTAGACGAGAAGCCAACAAACTAGCAGATACTCTTGCTAATCAAGGAGTGATTAATACAGAGAGCAGATTTGAGATGAAATGGTAGGAAATGTCTCAGGGCAGAGTAAAATCTCTTTGTGATGAACAAGCGACAAAATATAGAGAAATTTTCAAACATTGGGCCAGAAGGAAAGAAACTATATGATGATGTCTAAACAGGCTCAATCACAATTCTCGGGGAGGCAACAGGAAGATGGACATGTTCAAAGTTGTCTTTTATCTCCCTGGTGGAAAGTGACTAGGTTCCATTCTCTTCAGATTGTTCAATAGGGTTCTACCCACAGTCAATGATGGTCTCTGTTGCATGTACTAAGGAGTGAGTGTCCGGACAAGGGCAGTTCTAGTTTCCTGGCGAAGGCAGTTCCCCTTCTTTCCTCATCCTAGTCAGAAAACCAAGCTTCAGCAGTTTACGAGCGATCGCGCAGATTTGGGATGGTAAGTGGTTTAGTTTTTTTGGGAGCGATACCATTAGACTACCGCCATGTGGCCAGGGTGGGGTGATGAAACGACCCTCCATCGTGAGTTAAGTTTCGCACATTTTATGTGGTGTGATACTTCATTGTGTCATTCGATTTCGCGGGGTTGTGTTAACGGTTAGATCTGTAGGTGCTTTTTTGGTGGGGCCATGAGTCTTGATGAGCTTATCACATTAAAGAAGTGGGTGGTTAGTGGAGCTTCTAATTAGGATTTTGTTTTTTTTTGGTTCATCCTAAGGTGTGTTTTGAGAGATCATTTCTATCTGTTGTAGCGGGGTGAAGCTTTATTTTGGCTCCATGCCCTTGGCTTTCCTGTGGCCACTCAGAGTTAAGGGTTTTTGTATATTCTATAACTTTATTCTTGATATAATGATATAGAAGGAACTACTCTTTCTTAATAAAAAAAGAAAGTTATGATGATTGTCCCTAGGTCACTCATTTGAGACAGAATTACGGAGCATGAAAAAACCCTAACTTATTTGGACCATATCTCGGAAAATGTAGCAAACGAAGATCTGAAATTATGGCACGAACGTCACCAATATTTTGGCTCCACATCATTGCAAATTAAAATTTTGAATATTTGTAGAAATTTTTTTATAGCTAAAATTCCATGATGCCCTGTTTGAAGCAGTGAAACCCTAGAATCCAAAGCTCTGAAACCAAATGTTATGCAACTAGCTCACAAATAGATATATCAATGACTTAAAAATTATCCTATTCAAGGGGGAAACTTCCTTTACACTACATAAATGAATAATTCTTTGACGATACAAATGAAAAGACCTCCTTTGGATATATAGGATTCTAAGGGGTCACGATATAATTAAAGGCTACATAACAATAATAATGTAAGGGCACTGGGGCACAATAATAACAATATGGGGGATGCATGGGCACAAAAATAAATAAAAAGGGGGCTACACTAACAATAACAATAAGGGGGCTATACTAGTATTATAGGTACCTAACAACATCAAAACCTTACAAAACCAACCCTGAGACCCTTTGGAAATGATCGATAAACCCTATGGACACAACTCAAAAATCCTAAGAGAAAACTCTCTTAGGATTTTTGAGTTGTTGTAACAATAAAAAATCATGCACACTTGTTCAACCCACATTTCCTAGCCATACACGCACTTGTAAAGGGGCATTGGCCTACAAAATGGATAATGCCAATAGAGAGAAAATATAACAAGGTTAAATGAGTTAGATACATTATAAAATTATGTAATGTGAAAAGAAATAATTTAGTAGTTATAGATCTAATTATTATCAGAATATAAAACCTTTGGTCCATAGAATTTTCCAAATGAAGATGGGTGGGTATTATACACTAGTTATATACAAGGAAAATAACTCTCTCTCTCCCTCTCTCTCTCTCTCTCTCTCTCAGTATATATATATATATATATTATATATTATATATAATATATATATATATATATATATATATATATATATTATATATATATATAATATTTATATATATATATATATATATATATATATTATATATATATATATATGGTAGAAATAAAATTGGTTTAAGTAAACTTTATATACTATATAGCCTTGGAACCATGGGAGGGCCATGGTGCCTAAGTGCATATCCCTTTGGGACATGACTATGGCAGCCATGGTAACCAATCCATCCACTTCCATTAGACCATTGAGCCTTATGAGGATATTATTGAAACATAGACCCTTAGCCATAAAGTCACCTAAGCCCACAAAGAATCCAAGTGACTAGATCCCCATCTTGATCTACTCATCCTATATAGAGGGCCAAGAGGCCTTTGCTAGGGCTGCAATAGCCAAGAATGGTATAAAATTCAAACCTTTGTGTTACACAGTAATTTGTCACTGTCTCCCTGTCAGTCTTCCTGCTGTGTCATGGGACCCAATTAATCATGCTCATGCTCTCTAATGTTGCCAAATGACCCACTTTGTCAAAGTTCTTCTATCATCGCGACTATTGTAAAAATAAACGCGCTGATGAGCGCTCCAAAACAGGCCTAATGCGCTGCCAGGGCAGAAGCACACATGATTCCCGCGCTGTTCGAATTTCATGTGGCAATGCATCTGTTACTTATATCTGATCGCGCTGATATGACTTTCTTTGTTATTCAGCAGCGATGTCAGCGCTCCAGTGCAGTTATGTACCCGCAATGATCCAGTTTGGGCGAGTTTGTTCTAATAGCTGGCCTTCCAGATGACTCCAGACCTGGTTGTTGGCCTTGTAAATGTCACCCTCCCTTCTCTGGCATGTCTGTTTCGTCATTTGAGCCACCTTCCTTGGAGATAAACTCATCCTCCCACCATTCATGGAGACTCCTTCTCCTATTTAAGCCTCCACCATTGCCATGAGCTGCTAGTTTGGAATTGATTGTGTTTAGAGTATTGTTGATAGTGTGAGCTTGATAGGCAGCTAGTGTGATAAGTGTGGGATTTCTAGAGTGCTTAAGGAAGGTTGTGAAGTGTTTCCATCTTGTGTAAACTTGTGTGAGAGAGAATTTTGTCTTGGGATATCTACCTTCAAGGGTGAATGCTTGAGGGACTTGTTGGCTAGACCCAACCAAAGGAGGATCCGACATCAGAACTTGGTTGTATTCTCTTTTGTTTTATCAATAATAATAGACGACTATCATTATGGTTCCACTCATGTGTCTTTATTATGATGTTTGAGTTGTATCTTTTCTGACTGATACATAGTTGCATTTCCCGGATTTTATGCTTGTATTTGTCTTGTTCTTTGCATGTGCAGGTGTCTATTCATGAAGATCGTGAGGATTGCGACCAGCTGAAGTGAAAGAACGGAAGCGACAACCCTTCTACGAATATAAGCATTGGATTCGAGGTAGGCTCTCATCTTGGCCTTTACTTTGAAATTAGGAACCTGCGTGTTAGCGTTTTTTGATTGTTGCTAGACCTCATTTAGGCTAGTGGGATCACCTTTGTCCGCAGAGGGGATTTACCTACACAACAATTTGGTCTTCAATATTACCCAACCAAGTGGAATCCGTGAGAGAACCTCCTACTTAATGGGTGAAACAAGGAAGCTCTCATGGAAGAGTCACATGGCCCAAAAGTGGGCAAACAAACTAATGAGCCTAGGTATTGCAACCAGAATGCTACAAATCCCAAGGCAACCAGCTTTACTTATCAACCCGGGGTTTGTACAAACTTGGAGGTGACAGTGCTATATGCACAAGTAAAACTGAAGGTCCTACCTATTGTCACTGCTCATCTGGCAAGAGACCCCAGTGGTTCCAAGCCAGACTTCTATAGGGTCAAAATAAGCTTAATTCTTTGATGGAAGAAGAGAAAATATATTCTAAGATAGAGCTACTCTACTCTAGTAATGAATAAAATAACATGTAATGCTAAACCACACCATAACCTAACTAACCATCTAAATAGATATGCTAAACATAATTGTTAAATCAACACTAACCTAATGTTGCTATCTAAGTTGCAGAGGTAAAGAGAATTAAACTATACTAAGGTGTAAGCAAAGGAACGAAACTAAATATGTCTTCAAGTGGAAGAGTAGTTAGAGATTGAAATTGGTGAAAGGAGGATGTAAGGATGCAGTAGTGCATAGGGACCGTTGGATTGACCAATGATCAAAAGATGGACGACAGAGATCTTATCATGGGGGCTTAAGTGAATAGATGGATGAACAGGGTAATGAAGTAGATGAATGGTGGAGATATTATCACGAGGAATTAATTGAATGGATGGATGAACAATGTAATAGAGCAAATGAACGATGGATATCTTATCGCGAGGAATTAAGTGAATGGATGGACGAATAGGGTAATGAACAAGATGAGCGGTGGAGATATTATCATGGTGATTTAGTGAATAGATGAACGAACAGGGTTAACGAACAAGATGAATAGCAAAGATCTTATCAAGAGCGGTTTAGTGAATATATGAATGAACAAGACTAGTTGGAAGATGAATGGCAGAGATCCTATCGCAGGAGGTTTAAGTCAAGAGATGAACGAACAAGACTAATCAGAAGATGAAGGGTAGAGATTGTATCGCGAGAGGTTAAGCCACTAGATGGATGAATAGGATTAAGTCACGTGACGATAGAAGGAAAAAAATGTGTGGAATGATAGGGCGAGTTTTCGGAGACGGTGAGTAGTTTCTCGCATGCCCTCAAAGCTGTAAGTTGTATTTTGAAATTTCACGCGATTAGCCTAACTGGGTAACAGTAGCATGAGAAAACCACTTTTCTCACATGCTCTCGATTAGATAACAGTCATGCAAGACTCCGCATGAGATTGCATGATAGTTGTCAGATCAAGCTAGACAAATCGACGGTGGAGATTGGGGCTCATAAAGTATTGAGGTGAGCAAATGATGCATGAAGAACATGCTGAAGGAGGTTTCAAATGAAAATTATAGAAAAACCAATGAGGGTGTGGGCGGACCAAGAGTGAGGGAAAATGATGATAATGAAATGAAACAAGTAACTGCATAAAAAAACAAACTCCAAAGCTCATGCAAGAACTAGAAACATGTGTTTTTGGGGTTGTTAAAGGGTCCCTTCCTCAATTCATTGTCCCAGAGGGAGGAGGTGAGGCCGAGACACCTGTGCACAACCTTATGGTGATCTTCTTCTCCTAGCAACCTGCTAATTGGAGAAAACCACAAATGGAAGTAAACTAGATCACAACTGATCTACTCTACAGTACCGTAATGGGAATGCAACTACTTAAGCAAATGAAAAAAAAAGCAAAGAAGCTATGCTATACTATTGTAATGGAAATGCAACTACTTAAGAAAATGATCAAAAAACTAGGAAGATACTTAAGAAAATGAACAGAAAACCAGGAATTTATTTAAGCAAATGAATAGAACCAGAAATCTATGCTAGCATACATGTACCATAAAGAGGAGATTCAGATGCTACGGTTGGTCCCTAACCCAAGAGATTCAGCCCTCTGAGTTTACTCAGTGCTAGCTCAAAACAGAACTTATCTTTATTATAAAAACCATGGATTACATAAAAAACTATCACAAGTCTTGCACCTCAGAAATAAAGTAGAGTTTTACAATAATAATCTGAATCCTAATGACGACCTAAGCCTCTCTACTTATACATCTGAAGTCTCCAATGAATTCCTTCACATTAGGGAGTCTTGGCTCCCCACTGAAGATAAACTGGTTTCCGTCACTTTCACTTGCTCGGCTGTCTTTTAGTCCTCATGATTTGGATGTTTGCACTCCAAGCTGATGGAGGAATATTCGAATGGAGGGGTATTAAATGAGAAGGAGTTACCTCCTATAATTCCTCTCCCTTGTCCCATTTGAGTTTTGTCCAAGGTCTTTGCCACAATTCCTTGCTTTTATCCTTTATTGCTGCATTACATGCACATTAGACCATAAAGCAAAATATCCAACTTTAACTCATCTCATAAATAAAATATAATCAAAATTATGCAATAAGTTGTGAGAATAGTTCGTTTGACTAAGCTAGGAGGTGAACTAAGGCCAATTAAGGCCCATATAATTACCCAATGATGAGGTTGATCATCGCCCCCCTACTAAAAGTGTTGCTCATCCTTTGAGCAACTTAGTCAATGTCCATGTCCTTCATGGCTTTGGTAGCCTCTCTCACATCCCATGCTTTTGGTTTGGTCTCTTCTTCCTATTTATAGAAGCTTGCTATCCTTTCTACTTCTTCCCACTGCCTCTTTTCCTCTTCTTCTTTTCTCCCTTCTATCATCCCTAGGAGTAGTGGTGGACTAAATTTTAGGTCTATCCAATTAACCTTCAACCTTTGCATTGATTGCTTATACATAGGTGTCCTGTTGAGTGCCTCTCTCAACCTTTGAGGGGAGTGATATTCTCTGATCTTCAAGCTGTGTGGTAGTTTTTTCCATCTCCTTTAGCAAGCATGTATATTATCATCTCTTAGTAGCCTAAACATATCCTCAAAATCTGAAATTGCTTGCTCTTGGGCAGCAAGATATCTAGGCGCTAGTTGAGGATCATTTACAATTATATTATGGGTGCTAATTAGGGCCATGGGATTTTATTGTTCAAATCTGATGAAAAGAGGTTCATTTTTCTCTTTGGCCAATATTATTTTCATCTCGGTAACCCTTGACTTCTCATGGTTCATCCACGATGCCAAAACCATTAATTGTAGATCTCCTAGCTTTGCATTAGGATCCCAAATATTCATGTCTGTGAGGGCCATGTTGTGCAAGTAAAACTCAGCCATTTTGACCCTATCCTCTAGTGCACTTTGATCTCAAAGATCAATAAACTACCTGCACTCCTAAAATGGCATCATGCCCCTTTGTGCTAGTGTTTTAATCTAAAATTGCAACCATTGTTCTCTGAGGTAAAGAGCATAGGATTTAGCTAGCATCCTACACTAGATGGCCTCTAAGAAGAGTCTCGCCATGCATGCTAGTTGGTTTTCCTTTTCCTCCAGCTGTCCTCTCAGGGGCCTCTAGAGACACCCTAGGTGACTTCTCGTTGTGTTCTTCCCTTTCTATTTCAATGCCTTCTTCCTCTCTGAGAGAAGAAAAAACATCATATTTGAGGGTTTTGATATCATCCTTTGTTGGTAAGTCTTTGAAGACTAACCATTTTATAGGGATACTGAGGTTTTGGAGGGCATCATCAATGAGGATTCTGATCAAACCATGGTGATCCAACCATTGGGAATTCCCTTCCTTTACTTTGTTGCTGGAGTCTATGAGTGATTGCATCAAGAAATAAGGTATGTTGAATCTTTGGTGAACTAGTGTTTCTACCCCAAATCTTAGTTATTCAAGCATCCTAAAACGGTAGGCATAAACAACACTATATCTATGGAATGGAAGATGAGGTGACAGGGTATGGTGAATGAGGTGGACGGTAATGAATGAGGGTGGCAGATGATGTGGAGGATATGAGATGGAGTGGAGCTATGGTGGTGGCTCGTTGTGGTGGTAGGGAGTGTATAGGATGGTCATGAGGCTTGAACCCCCGCAACAATCTCAGGCCATAGATATCGTCAAACACCATGACGTCATGGTCAACTGCAAGGGTTGATCCTGAGTTATAACTTGTGCTTGTTGCTCCCCTGTAGAGCACTTTATCTACCTCTCGAACCCACGTTTACTTAAATCTTTTGTTACTCCTCGAACTTTAATATGGGTCGGGGCCCCACCTTACGTCATTGTTTTCAGACACTTGCATTCTCTTTTGACTTATTAAATAATTTCCTTTTTTCCACCTTTTCACTTATAAACCAACTACCTCATACCCTTTACAACTTTTGATCAAATGATGCATATGAGTGAGTGAGAAGGATACTTACCTGTGGTCTCGATGCCACGTTGTAGTTATCGAAGATCAGAGGTGTTGTTGATGGTCATTCTTCTTCCTCCTCTGGTGTCTGTTGATGGTTTATTGACTTTTGCAAGTGTTTTTGACTAAAGATATGATGTTGTTGTTGTCTGAGGAGCTACTGGATCATCCTAGTTAAGACCTGTAGCTGATGATTGATATTTTGTGGGATAGGCTACCATAGGATTTCCTATATGATGTCTTGTAGTTTATGTCTTGATGTTGGCTAGGGTTGTGAGGATGTTGTAATGAATGCATAGAGAAAGTAGGAGTGTGTGTGGATGTAGGGATGATGATAATGGATGAGGTGAGGGGTTAGATCATGTCTATAATGAATTTTGGGGACCTAACCAATCTACCATTCAGGGGAACCTGTAGGAATATAGGGGATCCTATAGAAAACACAATCTTCACCTTAAATTGAAGCAATGAAGTAAAAAGAAATGGAATTGATGGAGGGATGCATGGTAAGGAGTGGAGGAGATGAATATATGTGAGGCAGGGTTCCCTTTGGATCTTCTCCTTACTCCTTTATTGTTTTTCTCACCCACCTGCAAATAACAATTATATCTTTTTTCTCTTTTTTCTTTTATTATTATTATTATTATTGAAAACACCTAGGCTGCCTCAGAGAGGTTTTCACCCTAGATATTTTCCCTTGGCACCTCAAGGAAGGCTTTCACCTAGGGATCTTCTTATTCTTTTCATTTTTCTCATCCTTGGGCCGCCTCACAAGGTTTCCAACCCAAATATGGGACTCAGGTGCCTCATGGAGGTTTTCACCTGAATCCTTATTTTGTTTCTCTTTTTCAGTGACCTAATCAGGGAGGAGTTGGAACTTGCTCCACCATCATCACTATCTTATTGATATTGTCAATGAACTCTTGTTTTGATAAAGGCCTCTTGTACATTTTCAATCGGCATCCATTAACTAGCAATGGAATGGCTTCTTCATCTATAGTTCTGATTTGCACTGAACCATTGTCATGGCATGGAGGGTCTGCATTCTGAAATCATCTAAGCCATTCAAATGGAACAATATTTCCTTTTGTGCATGACTGAGATCCAAATCTAGTTGGGCTTCCATCCTCAATGTGTTATATTCAATCTCAATGGACAGCAAATCCATTTTCCCATAGACCAACTCATAGGGTATAAACCTAGTGGTGGTCTTCCATGTTGTATTATAGGCCCATGTGGCCTCAACTAGTCTCTTTGCCCAATCCTTCCTATTGCTGCTCACTACCTTGGTTAAGATGCTCTCCAGTGCCATGTTGGTCACCTCCACTTTCCCATTATCTTGTGGATGATAAGGAGTGGAGGTCCTATGCTTGATTTTGTGATGGCTGAACTATCATGTTGGAGGTAAACTGGCCGCCTTGGTCTATGACTAGCTCTCTAAGGTACCCAAATTTGTAGAATGCATTCTCCCTTAGGAACTTAGCCACCTTCTCTTCTATTGTTTCCTTAATCACCTTGATTTCAACCCACTTAGTCAAATAATCAGTGCACACAATAATCTATTGCTTTTTCAATTGAAGGAGGGTTGATAGGCCCAATGAAGTGAATGCCCCACTTGTCAAATCACTTGAAAGTCACTTGAGGTTGTAGGGGCATTTCAACTCTTGGAGTAGGCTTTCCCATCCTCTGACACCGATCACACTAAATACAATACTTTTTCACATCCTAATGAAGAGTAGGCCAATAATAGCCTGATTGCAACACTTTGAATGTTGTCCTCTCTGCTGCAAAGTGACCTCCATAAGGCCGATCATGATAGGACAGAAGGATGTCAAAAACTTCCTCTTCCTTTACACACCTTCTCAAGATTTGATCTGGGCCAAGTTTGAATAGATTGCCCCCATTGCAGGTGAAGGGAGAACTTTTCCTGACTATCTTGCTCTTTTCTTTGGAGGGAAAGTTTGGTGGGAACTATGTTGATACCAAATAGTTTGCTATATCAGCAAACCATGGGGAGAGAACTAGAATAGCAAACAAATTCTCATCTGGTAACTGGTCATCCACCATTCCTTCTTCACCTGCAGGCAAATTCATCCTAGATAGAAAGTCTGCAACAACATTTTCCTTACCAGGCTTATCAACAATAGTTAGATCAAACTATTGTAATAAAAGAAACCATATTATAATTCTAGCATTCAAACCTAGTTTGTTCATTAAATATTTGATTCTAGCATGATCAGTATGCACAAATATTTGATACCCTGTAATGTAATGCCTAAATTCTTTTAATGAATGCGCAACAGCCAGGAGTTCCTTTTTGGTCACAGTATAGTTTAGCTCAGCCTTTGACATGTTCTTACTGATAAAATAGATGGCATAGGGCAATTTCTCCTCTTCCTAACCTAAGGCTGCTCTTATGGCTTTGTGTGAGGCATCAGCATGAATATGAAAAGGGAGGGCCCAGTTTGGGCCTCTAAGGATTGGTGCAGTGGTTAACTTACCCTTTAGAATGTCTACGGCCTCTTGACATCTCTTTGACCATATAAACTCAAAATCATTGGCCAACAACCCAAACAAAGGAGAGGCCAACTTGCTGAAGTCCTTTATCAACCTTTGGTAGTATCCAGCTAACGCTAAGAAACTCCTGACATCTCTCTGCTTTTGTGGAGGTGGGACCCTTTGGATAATTTCTATTTTGTTCGGGTCCACCTACAATCCTTGTTGAGATATTGAATGACCTAGCACGGTCCCTTCAGTCTTTAAGAATTCACATTTTTCTGGACAGAGAGACAAGTTCATTTCAATGCATTTATGCAACACTTTGCCTAGGTTAGTCAGGGCTTCTTGAAAATCATAGCCATAAGGTGTAAAGTCATCCATATAGATTTCCATAGCATCATGTACTAATTCTGCAAAAATACTCAAGACTGCTCTCTAGAAAGTGGCAGAAGCATTGCATAGGCAAAATGGAAGGACCCTATAGGCAAAAGTACCCCAAGGACAGGTGAATGTGGTCTTCTCTTGGTCTTCTACGTAGATTTTGATTTGGTTGTACCCACTGAATCCTTCTAGGAAGGAAAAAAATTCTTCCCTGCCAAGCCATCTAGCACTTGGTCAATGAAGGGTAGGGGAAAATGATCCTTCTTTGTGCCTTTGTTCAACTCCCTATAATCAACACAAATCCTCCATTTGCCATTTTTCTTGGGAACTAACACTAAAGGAGAGACCCACTCATTGTTTGAGATAAGGTAAATGAATCCTGCATCTAGCAGTTTTTGCAGTTACTCTTTGACTACATCATTAAGAGCTGGATTCATCCTCCTTTGTGGTTGTCTGACTACCTTGCAACCTTGTTTGATGTATATGTGGTTAGTACACACTAAGGGGTGTACTCCCTTCATTTCCTTATAACTCCAAGTGAAGGCTTCTAGGTTTTCTCTCAACATGTTGCATAGCTTTTCCTCTTATAAAGCAGAAAGAGATGGATTAATTTTCAAAGTTTTCTCTGGGCCAAATTCTATGGTTTTGACATGGAGTGGGTTGGAATTGGCCAAGCATAAGTCAATTGGATGATTGTTCTAGGTTTTCCTTACCTCTTCTTCTAATGGTAATGAACTAGGAGTTGGACTTTGGAGCAGGTGTTCAATTAAGTCATCCTCATCTTGTTGTCCTCCTCCTATGGTTGCTTCCAAAGCATAAAGTTGGGCTGAATAAGCCTCATCTTCTTCCTCCTCCTCCTCCAACCATAAAGGTCAATCATGCTCTAGAGAAGTTTGAGCAGGAGGGTATAAGACTAACTGCTTGGACATATGCCCATTCCTGATGGTCATATTCCCAGCTCTGCAGCTAATGTAAGCATCATTTGTCGCCAACCATGGCCTCCCAAGGATGAGAGTTTAACCAATAAGCTTAGCCTTAGGCTAGAGAACTAGGAAATCTGCAAGGTACTCCCAGAAGTCAATGGAGACCATCACATCCTCCACGATTCCCTCAGGGGTGACTGTGGAATGATCTGCAAGTTGCAGAACTGTTGTGGTCTTCCTCAATGACCCTTGGAGGTTGAGTTTGAGCATGGTGTCCTTGGTAATCACATTAATGGTAGCCCCAAGATCAATCAGAGTGTGTGGGACAATGGTGCCATTGATGTGCACATCTACTACAGGGCTTCCAGGGTCCAAATATTTTGGACATATTACCTGCCCCAACATTAAGTCAGACAACTGCCCAATGGCATTAATGGTAGGGGAATCCCTTTTTCTTCTTCCTAGATTCTTGAAGAATTTCTCCTTAATCAACTTATTGTAAATGGAAACATCTTTTATTCTTGGGGAAGGGGGATCTTTACATGGGGATTTTTCAATTCTCCCAGAAGTTCAGTTTCTTCTGGGGTAGGCTGGAGTGGTTGGGCTAATCTTTCAGGAAAGGGTGGATTTACGTTAAGGTTGCTTTCCTCTCTTTCTTCCTCAACCTCCCTATGTGGGGAGGGAGCTTAGTTATCAGGGAGAATTCTCCCAGATCCTAGGTTGATCTCCTGGATTTCTACAGCATAAGTTGGGTGTGATGTCTCTCACCTGTATACTTGATGATCCTGCCTATTGTTTGGGTTCAAATTTGGCTAGGTAGGTATTTGGGGTTTCTTGAGTGGAGCAGAGTGTAGGAGTTGTGGTTGGGTAGGTGGTGGAGGCAATAGGGCTCGAACATTTTTGAAATGGGGCCTCCACCCCTGGAGTGAGGTATTCCACTGATGTTGTGGTTGAACATAAGGTTGAAATGACTGACTGGCTGGCTGGGAATGATACTAACATGTATAGGACCAAGGAGGGGATGTAGACTAGGAAGGTTGAGCAGGGGGTCCCCAAGAAGGTATAGTTGTGGTTTGGTTGGGGTTGTAATATGCATGGAATGACCCTTGCGTACCCTCCTGGTATGGTATAAGCCTAGGAGGTATCCTTTGGTTGATGTAGCAAAGTTACTCAATGACCCCTTCAGCTCCTTGATATACAGCTTTGAGTCTAGGTAAAGAAAGGCACTTTTCTATGGAGTGGTTTCCTTCAAAAACTAAGCAAATATTAACACTGTTCAATGGACATTCGTTCCTAGGATGCCTCCTAATGCATCTAGGAAAAAAGATGGCCAGGGCTCTTTCTTCTTCCTCTTACATCCTTTTGATGTTCATGGTGTCCATTTGGAAGGCAAGGGTTTGTAGCATATCACTTTTGAAATCTTCCAACATATTTCCAATTTCACCCTTGATGGATGAGTTGGAGGATGATGTACTGGCCATAGGTTGACTACCCCTACCCTTTTTCCTGGTTTCCCTAGAATGGTTTCTAAAGACAGTATTAATATCCTCATAGGGTAATTGGTAGATATATCCTCCTACTATCATATGTAAGGTATCCATAAGATCCTCCCTTCTCCTCTAAGAAGGACTAGCTTTAGTGACTCAAGGTCAAGTGTTCACCTGGCCCTTTTGTAACTGAGCTGGAATATTTCTTTATATTCTTCTAAGGATTCATCCTGGCCTACGGTCATCTTGAAAATCTCTTCTTTAGTTTCATTTGATCTACAGTAGTCCCTATATTTGCTGTTAAAATCTTGTTGCATCTGAGTCCAATTTCTGATGCTATCTCCAAGTAAACCCATGAACCAGCGCAATGTTGCATCCTTGAGGGTAGATGGAAATAGTTTAACTTTTTCTCATCATCTGTATAGTCATAGGTTCAGCATATAACAGAAAACTCAAATAGGAAAGTGTTAGGTTCCTCTATGGTCAAGCCATGGAAATGAGGTAGAGCAGAGGGGCTTACATTCTTCATCTTAGTGTCCCCATTGGTTTCCCTGATGGGGAAGGCACCCTTAATTCTCTCTTTATTCCCTATGTCATTTCGGTTTTCATCCATTGGTTCAGTAGGAATGTGTTCTTCCTCTTCTTCTTCCCCTGTAGGTTCTTCAAATATGTAAGGTTGCTCACCTAAAGGGTCTTCCAGTTCACAGTCACCGAAGAAGAGAGAAGTTTGACTATTGGATGTAGTGGGGGTATTTGACGAGAATTTCCCTAAATTGTCCCTATTCCTATGAGGCATGAAAGGAAATGTTTTTGGGTTCATTTTTGGAAGATATTTTTTAGCAAGAAAGTACTTTGCAGAAATGAAATTATTAATTGAATGAAAACCACTAACAAAGAAACTACTTGCTGAATTGAAATTCTACTTGCAGAAAGGAAAGGAAAGCAGATAATGACAAATGAAATAAAGGAAGCTAATACATTACTTTTGTGGTAATAAACTAATGGTAGACAATTAAAGGCTAGAAATAGAAGAAAGAAGTAATCACATTCTACTTAGACACCTCCTCGGCAATGGCACCAAAAAGTGATGAGCGTAGGTATTGCAATAAGAATGCTACAACTCCCAGGGCTACCAGCTTTACTTATCAACCCAGGGTTCGTACAAACTTGGAGGTGACAGTGCTATATGCACAAGTAAAAGTGAAGATCCTTCTTGCTGTCACTGCTCATCTGGAAAGAGACCCCAGGGGTTCCAAGCCAGACTTCTATAGAGTCAGAAGAAGCTTAATTCTTTGATGGAAGAAGAGCAAATGTATTCTAAGAGAGAGTTACTCTACTGCAGTAATAAAGAAAACGGCATGTAATGTTAAACCACACCATAACCTAACTAACCATCTAAACAACTATGCTAAACAGAACTGTTAAATCAACACTAACCTAACGTTGTTATCTAAGTTGCAGAGGTAAATAGCGTTAAACTATACTAAGGTGTAAGAAAAGGAACTAAACTAAATCTATTTTCAAGCGAAAGAGCAGTCAAAGATCGAAATTAGTGAAAGGAGGACGTAAGGACACAGTAGTGCATAGGGATCATTCGATCGATCAACAAACACAAGATGAACGACGGAGATATTCTCACGGTCGCTTAAGTGAATAGATGGATGAACAGGGTAACGAAGTAGATGAACGACAAAGATCTTACTACAAGGAATTAAGTGAATGGATGCACGAACAGGGTAATGAAGCAGATCAACGGCAGAGATCTTATCGCGAGGAATTAAGTGAATCGATGGACAAACAGCGTAATGAATAGGATGAGTGGCGAAGATCTTATCACGACGGTTTAGTGAATTGATGAACAAACAAGGTTAACAAACAGGATGAATGGTGGAGATATTATCGTGGGCGGTTTAGAGAATTGATGAACAAATAAGACTAGTTGGAAGATGAATGGCAGAGATCCTATCGCGGCAGGTTTAAGTCAATAGATGAACGAACAAGACTAATTGGAAGATGAAGGGCAGAGATCGTATCATGAGAGGTTAAGCCACTAGATAGACTAACAGGATTAAATCATGCGGCGATAGAAGGAAAAAAACCGTGCGGAATGATAAAGTGGGTTCTCAGAGGCGGTAAGCAATTTCTTGCGTACGCTCAAAGATGTAAGCTATATTTTGAAATTTCACATGATTAGCCTAACTGAGTGACACGTAGCATAGGAAAACCACTTTTCTCACGTGCTCTCGGGTGGATAACGGTCATGCAATAATTCGCACGAGATTGCGCGATATCCATCAGATCAGGCTAGATAGATCAACGGTGGAGAATGGGGTGCATAAAGTATTGAGGTGACGCGATAGCCATTGGATCAACAGACATATTGACGGTGGAGATTAGAGCACATAAAGTAGGTGGAAGACTTCGTGCACAATAGAAGTTGGGTAAAATAAGGAATCGAACGGTGATTGGTCAGGTTTTTTGTGGATCAAACGGTGAGGAAACGATGCATGAAGAACATGTTAAAGGAGGTTTCAAATGAAAACGACAAAAAAACCAGTGAGGGTGAGGGTGGACTGAGAGTGAGGGAAAACGATGATAATGAAATGAAACAAGTAACTGCATCAAACAACAAACTCCAAATCTCATGCAAGAACTAGAAACCTATGTTTTTGGGGTTGCTGAAGGGTCTCTTCCTCAAGTCATGGTCCCAGAGGGAGGAGGTGAGGATGAGACACCTGTGCACAACCTTATGGTGATCTTCTTCTCCTAGCTAACCTGCTAATTGGAAAAAAGACAAATGGAAGTAAACTATAGCACAACCAATATACTCTACACTATAGTAATGGGAATGCAACAACATAAGCAAATGAACAGAAAACGGGGAAGCTATGCTATATTGCTGTAATGGAAATGCAGCTACTTAAGCAAATGAACATACAACCAGGAAGCTACTTAAGCAAATGAACATAAAACCAGGAAGATACTTAAGAAAATGAACAAAACTAGAAATCTATGCTAGCATACATTTAGAATAAAGAGGAGCCTTGGTTGCTCGAGTTGGGCCCTAACCCAATAGCTTCAGCCCTTTGAGTTAACTCAGTGCTAGCTCAAAACAGAACTCATATTTATTATAAGAACCATGAATTACATAACAAACTGTCACAAGTCTTTGCATCTTATAAATAAAGTAGAGTTTTACAATAATAATCCGAATCCTACTGAGGTCCTAAGCCTCTCTACTTATACATCTAAAGTCTCCAACGACTTCCTTCCCATTAGTGAGGCTTGGCTCCCCACTAAAGATAAACTTGTTTCCATCACTTTCACCGGATCAACTGTCCTTTAGTCCTCATGATTTGGATGTTTGCACTCTGAGCTGATGGAGCAATATTCAAATGGAGGGGTAGTAAATGAGGAGGATTTATCTCCTATAATTCCTCTCCCTTGTCCCATTCGATTTTTGACCAAGGTCTTTGCCACAGTTCCTTGGTTTTATCCTTAATTCCTACATGACATGCACATTAGACCACGAAGCAAAATATCCAACTCTAACTCATCTCATAAACAAAATATAATCAAAAGTATGTAATAAGTTGTGAGAATAGTTGGTTTGACTAAGATAGGAGGTGAATTACCCAATCCATCCACTTCCATTAGACCATCGAACCTTATGAGGAGACTATTGAAACATACACCCTTAGCCATAATGTCACCTAAGCCCACAAATAATCCAAGTGACTAGATCCCCATCTTGAACTCATCCTATATAAAGGCCCAAGAGGCCATTGCTAGGGCTGCAATAGCCAAGAATGGTATAAAATTCAAACCATTGGTCTTCAATATTACCCAACCAAGTGGAATCCATGAGAGAACCTCATACTTAATGGGTGACACAAGGAAGCTCTCATGGAAGAGTTACATGGCCCAATAGTGGACAAACAAATCAAACTAGGAAACGAATAAACTAACACTGTTGCAAGGAGGGAAGAAACTTGTAGAGGCTAGTGGACCAATACCATGAATCATCAAGCTATTAACTATGCAACCTTGTTTTGACCCCATAATACATAGATATTTATTACTTAATTTTATTTATTGTAAATTTTTCTTTCTTATTTTCATCGATTATTTTATTTTCATTTTGTTATTTTACATTTATTTTGTTATTCTTTTGTAAACTAGTATCACAGATATATTACTTTAAACAATAAAAAATAGCCATGTAGCTACTAGCTTGCCACTAGGGAAACTATAAAATAGCATAAATATAATGTATTTGTCAATATTGTCAGTTTAACTATGATAACATAAATTTATAAGGCATAGTCATTATTACTGTGAATAAATGTATTAAATGGCCTAATACTAGAGCTAATAAGGAGGTTACCTATCTTTATATGAAATATAAAGAAAAAAAAAAAGTAAATATTCTAACCATTTATTCTAGGGGGAATATGCCTATTTGGATGAAGATTTAGCCTTCTCTTCATTGTTGTCTAGGAATTCTGATTCTGGTAATTTCTTGGCAGCGATTTTCACCTATAGTTGTAGAGTATCTATAGATAGTAGTATCTCTTATTGTGATTCAAATATCTCTACCATGACTTTTCCTATGATAGTTTTGATTTTCTAGTAGATTCCAATGATATGCATATATTATGTCTATCTTGAGTGATTGTTTCCAGGTCTAGACACCACTACCCTATATTTTCCTCTGCTTCTATGTCTAACAAGAAGTGTTTTTCCACCTTTGCTTCATTTTGTTCTCTGGTAATTTCCTCTCTATCATCCATAGATGTATGCTTCTAGTAGTGTGCAACTAAGGCTTTTGCATGGGACTGAGCTCTCGAGTAGGGGTTGGCAGTGGGGACCCCTCATTCATGGCTTCTTTTATAGCTACATGAGTTGCTTGGATGTGTTATTTTGGATAGTAAAGTAAGGATAATATGTAAGGGAGCACTATTTGCAGGGAAACAAACCATGAAGAAAAAAAACTCAATTGAGACCATTGTCCAGGTAAGAAAAGAGGTATGGATTGGGATAGCCAATCCTGACTGCATTCTGATAACATCAAAGGACAAATGGAGGAGGACAAGTTGTAGAGAGACAAGCTAGGGAAACCAAATAGGGGAGGTTACTATAAAAATTGAACCTTAAAAAAGATCAAACAAATATGCAAAAAGGAAAGGAGGGGCTAGGTGAAATAAAGGAAATTTACTTAGGATACAAGAATACACTAAATTTGTGCTAAACATGCATGGATTTTGAAGCCTGTCCACCATCAACATGGAACCATCATTGTCATCACAAGGAAAGGATTCTAAATCGAACCATAATTATGAGTGTAAGTTAAAGCTAACATTAATGAATTCCTTCACAAATTGAGGTCATGGGCCTTAAGGCCCTTCATACCTTACCTGCTTCAAGTTTAGTATGATCTTTGAGGTGGTGTTAATTGATAATGGTAGGTGATGGTGGCATGTTGGGAAGGGTTATCATTTCATGGGTATTCTGGGGTGAGAAAGAGTCAGGCAAGTTATTATTATGTTATATTTAGTGTAATTATTATAATGTGTGTGTGTATGGATTATGTTGTTTTTTTAAAGATGTGTATAAAATTTTTTATTGTTATATAATGCAAGAAAGGGGTTGTTATAATATTATATATTTTTAAATAAAATAATTTATATATAAAGGGTTTTGGAAATATAATTATAAGAGGATTCCTACAGTTCATGGAAACTCAAGGCATACAACCGCCCTATGTGAATTCAGTACATGATATCGAGGTTACAAATGGATCATAAATACATGATGTTTATGGGAAAGCATGTATTTGAGTTTTGGGTCAACTAGTTGTAGGGGTTTTGGGGTACGTTGGGACATTAGTTAATCTATAAGTAACTTTTTAACGGTGTTTTACCCAAGAAAATTAAGGGGATCTCCTCGATATGAAGTCCCAACTAGACCTCACACCATTTGGAGTAAGATTCCTAGCAGTGGGGTGTTAATGATGTGCCTTGGTTTCAAAAATGCATATAGTGGTGCATGGTAACTTTGGTGAGATCAATTGCGTGACCCTGCGAAAGGTCAACTGTGACACTAAGGGAAAAGGAAGTGAGCCCCTTAAAATCCTGTAATAGTACACATCTTGAAAGGAGCACAGGATCATAGTGACATCACAAGATAATATGTGCAATATCCCACAAGTTAATAGTGATGAATTAATACAAAAAATTCCATTCAAAAAGATTCATACAAATGAAAATAAAATAGTTCATAAGCATAAGCATAAGTTAAATAACATATATTGCAAATACAACAAGAACAGTCCTACTATATTCATAACATATGCATTAAAGTGTGCCGGCTCTAAGCTTTTATTTAAAGTGAAAATTCCAATCATACATACACCATTAATGAACCACTAGCCCTAATAGTAGAACATGAAGTCAACAACACCTAATCCTCCAAAGAAGTATACTCCCTCTATGCTTAGGAGAAGCCAAGGTTCTCACAAGACTCCCAAGCTCTTTCTAAGCCTAAGCCTAGCCAAAAGCTTAGCTCCCAAAATTCCTTTACATGAGTTATGAGGTTCTATTTATAACAAGAGGGGGTGACTCTTCAACTCCCCTTTGTGACCTTTGGACTACCCTCATGACTCTTCAACTTCTTTAAAAAATAACTCATTACATTACATCATGACTCTGCACATTCCAATATTGACAAAATAATATTACATTTTACACTCATCCCCATATAAGACAAAATAGGGTAGAGACAATTTGACAACCTAACAAGGAAAAACATTATGGTGCTTGAGTTTGGGGAAAATCTAGCTCAAAAACTTCCACTTCATGCTTCTTGATCACATATTGGTGTCAAACTCAGTCCTATACGATGACATCCCCAAACTGTATGATGGTGTCGAGTTGGAAGTGTACTCCAGCATCCATGGAAATTGGGTGCAATGTTTTGGAACCATTATCTACTTCCATCCAAAGCATTATCAACATTGTCCACACTTGGATAGGACCACTAATGTAGTTGTGCATGCTTTTTCTGTTCACTTCCAATTCCTCCTTGGTGACAATCTATCTCAGCTACTCCTAGTACTCCTCTACCTCCTTTCTGACCTAGTTCCTACGTTTGGCTTCAGTGAGTGAACCAACTGATGGGAACTTATGGGTATTCACCAAGGAATCTAGACTATTGTATATCTGTGCATACAAGGCCTGAATGTTTCCAATGAATGAGGCGATCTACTTATTGTTTTGGATCAACATTCACACTCTTCCTTTCTCTAGCTATGCATGTGGCTTCATCTTCTTGCCCAAGTCAATTAGTGCCACTTTGTATCACATTCTTCATTCATGCATGGAAATGATTGCAGCTTGCACATTTCTGAGATTTTGAGAAAGTATTTACACTGTTATTGCAAGCCAAGAACGTGGAAAAATTCCTTATGCACGGTAACCAGCTCCTCATACAAGTCCTGCATGGTCTCTCCAAGTTCCAATACTTCATGAAGTATTGCTACCATCATTTCCTCCAAGCGGACCTATGCGGAAGCTGCATTCTGAGTTGTTGTGCAGATTTTTTCAACCTATTTCCTAGTAGCCTACAAGTTCTTTGCCAATTGCTTATTCTCAGACATCAAAAACTAAGTGTTTGAATTTGTTGCACCTGTGAATGACAAGTTGGTTGAGGCAATGTCTACGGGATCTCTCTTGGTGTCGGCCACAATCTCCCTTTCTCTCATAAAAGCAAGAGATGTGAGATCGTTTGGAAAATTCTTCTTACGTGTTTGTACAATCTTGTTTTGGAGTACATCGTCAAGAGGAATAACTTCCCCTTCCTTGCCTCGAGCTGACTCTATGGCTAGAAATAGTGGAGATCGAATAGTGACATGTTTTTTGCTAGGAATTAGCTCAACATCTTGATTCTGTGGCTCTAGTTCCACATCCATACCATCGATCTCTATCATTCAATTAATGTGCTAAGAAAGTTGTTGATCCTGCATTTGTCTTCCCTCCTCTTATGTTGGTGGTTGGCTCTATTCTTTCTCTTCATCCTATGTTTGTGTTGTTTCTTTTGCTACTGTGCATTGCCTTTCTTCTTCTTCCTGGTTCTACTTATCTTCTTGTTCTTGCTTCCATTTTTCATCCTCCAATATCCTCTGATGCTCTTCCTTCTTCCTTGGTTATGCTCTTTACATCCTTTGTTTCCTTATTGTCTCAATTGCTAAATCCGCTTTCATAAAAATTGGATCCACTTTCATCTTGCAGCGTCTTTCTCCCCCTGGACTTTGAACAAACTTTCTCTTTCCTTTATCTTACATGGGGTTTCTCCCTTCTATTGTCACTGCTTATGGAGTTATTTCCTTTTATGGAGAGACCTGTGAAGTTCCTTCTATTCTAACCGGCTCGTGTGGTCTAGAGGCATTGTAGCAATTCTTCCATGGATCCTCCTCCTTCTAGTGAAATGTCACGTTGAGCCACTAAAAGTAAATTCTTGCACAATGGTTCTTGCAAACACCATGAGGATCAAATAGATTAAAGTCTCAAGTATCGAATGAAAACTTCTCTATCACCTTTCCTTCAGTGTATGTGATTTTCAAGTTCCTTATCTTGTATAATCCAATTTGCAAAGGGAGAGTTGGCCAAGGTGATTTCTTCTTCCTATGCAATGATGTTGATAACCCTATGGAGAGATGATATGACACTTCTTGCATGGCGTTCTTGTTAGTGGCATATTTAGGAAAAACATGTAGTGGTTTCTCTCTACCGAATACTTTAAGTAAGGTGTCATCTAGTGAGGCAAAACCAATATGAAATCTTTGATATTTCCTCCATTGCTAAAGGGAACATGCAAGGTGGTTCTTTCTCAAATATCATCTTGTATAGCAGAATGGGGAAGTGGTCAGTTAGCTTCTCCATAACTCCTCAATGGGGAAGTGGTCAATTAGTATATGTGCATTGCAAGTTCTCGGGGTGACCAAGCCCAATTCATACCAGGGAATACATTATGTGCACAGATTGCATCCAACAAATATGAAGACATATAGAATATTTCTTTCCCACCCTTGGGAGGATTCAGGTAGTTACCTACATGGATCCTTAACTGTTGAGCCAACAAATCTGACTAATTGAGTGGCTTCCCAATGCTCACAATTTGGTTCAAAAGGACTGTCCACCCTTCCAGAAAGGTCTCCGTATTTTTATGACCATCGATTCTACTAGCTAAGATGATCAGCAGTTGATAGGACCTCTTGAGAGACCTTGTTTTATAAGTGTTGGTGGGTTTCTGTCGAAAATTTGATGGTTCCTTCACCCAACTCTTAACAACATCCCTCGTGACCACATAGTTGTTGGTGGCATAGAACAGTGAATCCACGTGTGCTTCTGGCTCAAGAAAATGGTACATACATCAGTAATCTACTCCCAAAAAAGTAGCAATTCTTCATCCGTTGCCACTACTCAAACTCATGGTGTTCACATCCATATGTGAGATAATCCAAATGATGATATTTGCATGCAACCCTGTGCGACCCTGATCTCTAGACATTAATATATACTTGTTGGCCCTCTAAATCTGTTGAGAAGTACTTTTCTTAAAAACCTTCATTAACTTTTAGCCATGTAAGATCTAAGTCCTTTTCTACATACAAGAGTGTTCGAGTATACTAGCAAGTTTGTTGGCGTTTGCTCAACTCCCTCCCTAGTACTGCTCTAAATGGTATCTTTTGAAGTAGTTCTCTTAGGTACCATGGTAACAGTGACTATTGGAGAGAAGTGCTCAACAACTGTGGTACCTTTGGGACAAAGAATACATTAATGGCAAGCAAACATTAGCCTTTTTCAAATCTATCTTGATAGCAAGATCAGGTATAAAATCGATGCATTGGTGAGAAAAAAATGTGCAATTATCTTGGGAAAGTGAGGGAGATTTCCAATGGGAACTGTGCATTATGCAGCCCTAGCAACCAAGGGACAACCTGAGGCTTGAGACTATGCAATGCACAATCCCAGCCTAGGCATTAACTGGGAAAGACTACGCATTGTGCAGTCTCAATGGCCAAGGTGAAGAATGAGCCCTAGAACTGCACAATGCGTAGTTGGACTCACTTGTACTACACATTGTGCAGTCTCAGAGGTCAAGCCTTAGCTTGTGCTTCTAAATTGTGTAATTCCCAGCTGGGTACTATGAAAACCGACCGAGGTAAAATGTGGATCTTCCCTAGTGCAAGTGTGGGAAACAAGAATATATAAGTGATGATGTGAGCTTAAGTGTAGATATGACTAAGTATATATGCAATAATCTAAATCAAGTGAAAAAACTTAACAAACGGGAGGAAAAAAAAATGTGTGAGGAGAGTCATCACAACTGTGACAGTTGGTGTGCAAAAACAAGAAAATCAATGCGACAATTATGAAAGGAAAATGAAAAACTGAAACAACACTTATACAAGCTAATACAAGTTAAAACTCCATAAACCACAAATAGAAACAAGTAAAACATCACCCATAGAAGTGAAACGAGAAAAAGTGGAAAAATACGACAAAAGAAAAACTCACTTGAAAAAGCGACGACGGCTCCACCAAATGTTCCTTGATCTCCTCGGTAATGCTAGAGATCCAAGATCGAATGCACAAATGAGCTCTAGAGGCATCTATTAAATATATTTGAGTGAATTAGGGTTTATGACGCATATGCCTAAAATCAAGGAAAAGGAAACACTTGGCGGAAATTTCTAAAAATAGGGTGAGTTCAACCTTTGGGAAACTAATGATAAATCCCTACTTTTTAGGGATTGCTTTTTTGCTTTATGCTTTTCAACTCTTTTTTTTTTGGAAACTTGCCATGTACAATACCGAGAAATATTATGCAACTCCAGGGAACTAGGAAACTTTCTGATGAAGCAAAAATGCTTTGATAAATTCCGTGTGGACTTGTGGGTTATGGGCCCACATATACGTCAGAAGCATTCAAATCAGTGTGTTATATACCTAGGGGGGTAATATGGGGTACCGAGGGAGGTACCCAAGGTAATAATGTAATAATTGGATGGGCCATAGTAATAAATAAGGTGGTTAACCCATGTCATGTAAGGGACCACAAGTAGTTATAATAATGTAAGGGGCCCATGGTATTAGTTGATGGTATGAGGAAACCATGGTAATGATGCATGGTATTGTATGTATGAGGCCTATATAGAGGCTAGAGACTCCACATGGAGAAGATATGAAGAGAAGTATTCTTGTATGAGCAGGCATATGGCTTGTGGAGTATTCTCCTTCCTTAAGGAGTGAATGTATGGTGTTGCCCTACCATAAGGGTTTGATAAATAAGAAGCATTTCTATCTAT
>APFE031339953.1:0-16400 GCA_000404065.3 Pinus taeda
CCCCTAGTTTAATTTTGAGAAAAATCAAATTTTCCTTCTTCAAAATAAAGCTACCGTCATAGTCTTAGAACGGTCTTTCGAATATTTTTACCTAAGTCTATGATAAGGTAAAGGTCTTTAAAAATTTGCATTAATGCGCAAGACCCCCCCACGTTGAGCCTAACATTGCATCGCAGTGAGTAATGTTCATAAGGAAAAACCTCAAAATCTATTGATCTGCGATAACACCGATCGCAAGATCGCACATCGCAGAAATGAAATGACAATACTTAACAAACATCAAACTCCTGCGACCCACGATGTTGCGACCTGCGATATTGCGATCGCCGCGATGGCATAGTCTGCGATCTGGCAATTTGCGATTAGCGCGCCTTGCGATGGCACGATCTTCAATGTCACATAAAGCAAATCATGAACCATTTAATCGCGAATCCTTCGGGCACGCCATTCAAAGAAAAGCCACTAACCATAATCTGACCCCAAATCATACACTTTTAATGATAGTAAGTGGATTAGTTGTCAGTTATTTAATGAAATAAAGACGCGTGCTTTACTAAAGAATTGTTTCACGTAAGGTGGCATATTTGGTATATCTGTTGCATTTAAAACTCTCCCATCACCTTTCTCAATCAGTCATTTCCACTTCGCTCGTAATATGCAGGAACTAAGAGATAAGAAGATTCAAAAGCCGAACACAGAAGCAAATGGGAAAGAAACATAAAGCCCAGGGCTCCGAGACGAAGGAAAAGGCGAAGGAGATGGCACCCTTGTACACAGACACTGCATGCAACAAAGACGCAGGAATTTCGACCTGGGAAGGCATGTATAGGCTGCTGGAGGAGGAAAATCCTAAAGTAATGAAAGTTGATAGCGCCGCGGGATCACAAAACTCTTCCGAGGCATCCTTAGAAGAGCTGGCTTGTTCATTTCTTCATACCGAATAGCCAGCTAGACCAAGATTTTGTCGTATACAGATCTAGATCAGATGGATACTTGACAATGCAGAGTTTTAAAGGCAGACAATTCAAGGCTCCAGGGCACGGTCTCATAGGATCATTCACCGCGCAAGACTTAAAGCTTATGTATCATCTTCCTGAGCCTCAGACAACCTACAACACGCAATTTGTCAAGAAATTTGCAGCAGAGAACCCAAACCTGGCAGAAACCACTAAAGAATGGACCAGAAGAGAAGAGCCGCTAAAAAGGGACAAAAATGGTATGTACAGCACTAGTTCCCTCACCTCTCCATATTTTTTTTCCGCGGCCATGTTGTGCAGGCTGTTTGGGATGCCAGACATAAATAAATTTTCATCTGAATGGCTACCACTCATAGACGCTGCCACAAATGTCGATCTCGTTGATTGGGCCAAAATATTTTCTGATAATTTATACACTGCTGTCATGAATTACCGGACTAAGAGATCCATGTCACAAAGGGTCTATCCTCCTTTTTATCTGTCCGCTTACATTATGGATTCTATCTGCTATGTATCTAAATTTCCAACTATGGGTTGGAAATGGACTACCCAAGACCCGTCACGTATTCATTTTTATCACAAAGTATTATGGGATTCACATTTTGCCCCTCACTTCTATCAGATTTGCCACGGGCTCATTTTACCCCTATATAGGATGATGTATGGTGAAGAACCCCCGAGGTGCTCACCCGAAGCACAAATAGACATCATCCCCGTCGCAAGATGGTTCGGGGAAGAATGGTTCACTTATATTAGAGTTTTTGGGAGCACTGTAACTCCACATGTCCTACCTCTGTATGTCCCAAACAAGCTTTTGGCTAGGGAAATTGCCTACCAGACTTGCTCAGAAGGCGGCCTAACCAAAGAGCTAAAAGACAAAAAGAAGGCCATATGGCCTCAGTTTCCTGTAGCTTGTGGGGCCTTCTCATTGTTCGATGTAGGACATGCTTTTACCGAAGTAGGGAACGTGATGTATCTACAATTATTTAAATTCCCCGCTTGACCTTTTGACCTAAATAATGTTGCCCATGATTTCACTATAAGTGTCAAGATAAAAGTGTTCGCCGGAAAGAAAGATTTATTTGATGACTTGTTTCAAAATAAAAGTTCGTTGCAGGAAGTTTTGCAAGAAGCTAAGTCGAGGTTATCTCCAGATGACCTCCAAAGGTTTTTGTTATTCAGAGAAAGAAGGCTATCCAGTGTTCCCCTAGAAAAGCTGCGACTGCCCGCCAGAGAGCCTACTCCCAGTGTCAGCCTCAGCGGAAACTCCAGTACTTCCAAATCCAAATCTGACGCTACCCAAGGAACACCTGAACGTTCTAAAAAATCTGCAAGCGACCAAGGAAAAGGCGAAGAAACAACCAAAGATACAGCCCAGTCGAGTGCAATGTCGCAACTATAGGTTATCGCCTCCCCACCAAGAGATGTCCCTCCTCCCATCATCAAATCGTCACTCGAGCTCGATAAAGAATGGGAAAACTTCAACGATCTAATCAGCCTTGAAGGGCAAGTCCCAAGAACGCCTGTGAGTGATGCACAGGTAGCACAGGAAATGGTTTCAACCATGGTCGGTAGCGTCTCAGAAACGGAGCACAGTCATATCGCTCCGCCTTCTGAGCTTCTACTTAGTGTAGAGGAAATTCCCCCACTGGATGTATTCTATAGTCTCCAACATAAAGCAGTGGTGAGGAGACAAAGAAAGAAGAGAAAGCTGGAGAATACGCTGTCACAGGACGCTGAACATTTAGACGTCTTATGGAAAGACCCTAACAACAACCCGGCGGAAAATCTCACGAAGTTGTCTCAAATCGCAAGAGCATACACTTCTGCGACTATCGACAAAGCGTCAGAAGTTCAGCAACTGTTGAGGGAGTAAGAAAACCAAATACAACTACTACAACAATAGCTACAACAAGCCAATGCCAGTAATGAAGCGTCCAAACAACTCGAGAAATTACAAGAAGACTTTCAGCCAATGCAGATAAGCTATCAGAAAAGCCTGGACGAAAAAGGAAAGCAGTTGCAAGTTGTACAAGAGATACACAAGGACGAGCCCAAGCTTTCCGAATTCGTTTCAGAGTCTATTAGCTTAAATGAGCAACTTCTGCAGCAACAGGAAGAGTTGAGACGTAAAATATCGCAGTGGAGTCACTATTGCGAGCTGAGCGACAAACTCACCAATCAAGTGACAGACTTGCAAAGTGACTACGACCAGGTTGACAGACGAGTGACAGAATATCTAGCTTGGCAGGATGGAGAGGAAGGGAAAAGAGCAAATGCACCCAGAATAAACTAAAGCCATAAAGAATTGCTCTTTAACAAATGGGACGATCAAATCAGGCAGGCAGAACAGGCGGCAGAGGTAGCGACGACACAGGCGAGCGTTCTTATAGACTGTGTAAATGAAAATTTACACAGAGCCAACTTAATCACAGAAACCACCCCGGGATACCTACCAAACAAGTCACGACTAGAAGCAGAATGGAAACAGAAGGCGCAGGAGAAGGGAAAAGCGATCCAAGCTTTGAACAGGTTGAATTGGGAGTGCTATTGGGCATACTTAGTCAAGCCACACAGTCAATAGATGACTGTGAGATGCATCATAAACTCAGCAGAGAAAGTAGTGCCAGCTCTCATAGATTCCGTTTTCGCAGCCCAGCTCAACGCAGAAGTCGGCCAACCGACTCTTCTCAAATCCATGCTGAACACTTGCAGTTTTAAGGACCAAATTCAGAAGTAGCTTATTTTTAGTAGTTTGTTGTTTCCTTTTTATTTAGATTAGAAAAAAGGGCGGGTCCATTTTGAGAGCCGTATCCTTAATTTTGTAAAAAACACTATTTTAGATTTAGGAAGTAGTATTTTTTAACCCTTCTCACTGCATTAGAGAAGGGTCGCAGAGATTTGTACAAAAACTATCCTCAGAACATGCACTTTCTGCACCCTCAGAGGAAAGGTTTTGTGAATGGAGGATCCGAGATTTTATTTTTACTTGCATTTTGATATCTGCTACTGATGTTGCACTTCTGTACTCTTGGTAGATTTTAGAACAAGTAGAGATAGGTCATTTTTGCTTGAAGCTTATGGGTAGAACTAGTCATAAATGGTACTTTTATCTCTTGGCAATGTCTGCTTATATTCTTTAAGTAATTTACAGTTTCAGTTGTTTATATGTTATTGCATGAATGTATGGGTTATCATTTGGCACTTTTGTACGGTGGAGTCATATTGTTTATGTGTGACATATGAATGGCTTATTATGCGATATGTTGTTCACAACTGTTTTTCCTAACTTCTAATGCAAAGTGGTTTATCTTCAATGATTTCTATTCTTATAATGGCTGAATGATCTTTATTACTAGTTATTATTCGAAATCTTTTTAGATCGCATAATGGAAGATATATAATCCCGGGTTAGATAGATTTGATATGTTGTTTCTCACTAGATTACAATAGCATAGAGTTAGTTTAAAGAATCTGAATTAGATTAGCTTTAAATTCCTCTTAGATCAGCATAGTTCAAACTCTACACACACACACACACCCAAGGTCGGGAAACCGGTCCCGTTATCCCCAGTCGGACTCGCTATACCAAACGGATAAGGAGCTGCCAACCAAGGTCCAGACCAGGTGGGTATCCCCCTTGTTATCGACCCGATTTTCGGGGCTTCAACAGAACTTAAACTTAATATAGGAAGCTCTCAGAGCTAACACACATTCATGCTTATGTCGTGAATGATTGTAAGATTATTCTTTCATTGTTTGTAGTGTATGTTTATGTTAACACATACTAATAAAAATGAACTATTTCACTGGATTTAGTATGCATCTTATGGAATATGTGTTGTTACTTTATTTTTGTGATATTTGTTTCTATGTGAACTTCTTCACAACTTAATCAATGATTTTCCTTATTCTCTTGTGTGTCTTTTTTTGGATAGTACTATTACTTTTCTTGAGACTTACTCTCTCTTTCCTTTCCATAAAAATACCTTATATACATTGCAGTTGTGTGTCTCATCATGCAACTTCACTTCTTGTTTCAAATATTGTTTATATAAACTCTTATGTTGATAATTATAGCGAAGGAAATTTCCTAAAATAATGGAAACCAACCTTATTTCCCAGTTGGGGCTCCCACTCCAAATGGTGTGAGGTCTAGTCGAGACTTCATACCAAGGAGACCCCCTTTGTTGGTGGAGTTTCAACACTATAAACAATCAATCATGTGTGCAACAAATGATAATCTTCACAATCTGGACTTTGAAAAACTAATGGATCTCAATACTACAAAGGAGATCTAAGATAAGTTGCATGGATTGTAAGGAGAAGAAATCAGTAATGATGATGGGGAAAAGAAGAGTTCCATTGAAGATCAAGCTCAAATTAGATCAACATTGGCTATAATAGAATGGATTTCTCTTGAAAATAGAGATATGAAGAATCTGCTTCAGATATTGTGAACCTAAAAACCCAGTTGAAGGAGGCTAGGATAACTAAAGATAAGGTTGGCAACCATCTTAAAGATTAGATTAACCATTGTGAAAAGTTAGAAGTTGAGTTAGTTTCAGCAAGAGAGGAGTTAGAAAAGAGTAGATATAGCTCAAAGAGAGCTAGTGGGGAAGAATTTTAAAATCCTAAAGAATAATCTTGTAGTGGCAAGAAAGGAAACCAACATACTAACCAGGAACCAAGGAATGTGTCAAGAAAAGGTGTAAGAAATACTGGATGTTTCAACTGCCAAACAATTGGACACATTTCAGTTGATTGCAAAAGCAAAAGGATAAAATATTTTAAGAAAAAAAGCATCCAAATAAGGATAATTCTCAAGGAATAAGTTAAGGAATATCACTCCCATTAGTCTTTAGGTACAAAAATTATTTTTATGGTTATTGTAATTTATGCAATGCTTTTCAGAAAAAGGCTGTTGAATGCAAGATCTATGAAAAGAAGAAGAATAATAGAAGGTAGATTGAAAAAGTATCCTAGGCTTTTCCATCTTTTCTTGTCAATTAAGATGTTTTTTATGTGACAATGTTGGCCATATGACCAAATATTGCAAGTTTCCCATGGTTCTCAATGAGTCTAGTCAGGAAAAGAAATTTATTCAAGGGAGAATGAATAGAAACTCGGGGAGAGATCAAAAGATCAGAAAAAAAATAAATCATGGTTTGAAAGAAGGAGCACAGAGAGATATCAAAGAAAAATTGAGTTCATGTCAATCTTAGGGGAAGTGTGTAATAGAAGGTGCATGAGCTCAGGGGGAGCTCCTCTAAGAAAAGAAGGATTCTTCAGTTTCAATAATGTTTGTTTTAGTGTAAAAAGTTTTGTTTTGGTACTGATATATCCTGATTATGCTCTTGAAGTTTGTTTTGATGGATTTATGGTTGATGTGTTTGTTTTAATTAAACCATTGATCTTTGTCTAAAATATTCTTTCTGATTTGTTTTTAAAAGAGTTTCAATAAATTATTCTAGTAGAAGTATGTTGGGTAATATGTTGTGTTGATACGATTTGAAACTAATGGGACCAATCATAGTTCATGGTTAAATTATGAACCTATATCAGATAGAAGATTTAATCAATATGCTATATTTGCAATTGCAAAGAATAAATACACAACAATTTGTATTGAATATAGAGAGAGTGTGCATGGAGTGTGATCGATAGACCTGTGTCTTGTTGTCTTAAGCAACAATTATGGTGTAGAATGACATCTTGGAAGTGCCTTGTTGCAATGAGTTTAAATGGTGCACATGTCTTGTAAGTGTTCACAAAGCCCACAATTTAAGCTCTAAAACCATAATTTTCTAATGAATCACTCTCATGCGACACACCATAAGTCCTAAACCTTGGCTATTCACATGATCTGATACTTCCTAAATCCTTGTTGCTCATAGCCTATTGAAGCTCTAAACCCTCACTATTTACCTCAATGTCTATTTTCTGGGCCTAGAGGCATATATTAAATGTCAAATCAGTTGCGTGAGGATATGACCGATTTTGATTTTTAGTCACATTGTTAGTGGCAGAAGGTTTGGTGTATTCGAATGTTGTTATAATATGCTAAGAATTGAACTAGTTTAATTTGATCCAGATCCTCAAAAATGAAATAATGACTAGCATGGTCTATATGTAAAGAAATAATGCATTTAGAGGTGAACATATCCATCAATTTGACTAGTTCAAGGTTCCATGTGATGGTTAATTTCTATATACAGACAAAACAAAGGGAAGGGATTTGTTTAGTGGAGGAAACCCAAGTATGAATGCAATGAATATGTTGATCTGTAACTTGTTTTTCAATTGATTTCACCCTTGAGGATGATAATGAATCAATTTGATGTGTTTGATTTGGTCCTATTGTCATAGCATGATCAAGTATCCAAGGCATGGTGGAATGAAAAAAAATAAAAGTGAAACACATAGATGAGATGTAATTAACTGCACTTGATTCAATAATAGTTATTTAACACATTGATTGGTTGATATGGTCACTTGATCTAGTTTGATTCAGTCTCAAGGTGATAATTGTTTTAGTCAAATTGATATGTCTGGATTCATTTATTTGTTAGTGGAGCACATTCATGCATCGATTGATTCTTCATAGGAGTGTTGATAATTATGTTAAATATCCTTCTCTTTCATCGATGTAAAGGTTACGAGTTGTGGTATGTAACATATGGAGTTAACTTATGTATCTCATGCACAAGAGATGTGCGATTAAGAGAGAAACTAGATATACAGGTTGATGTTGTTTAGCATAGGTTGTATGACATAAATCATGTGCAATGTGTTGGGTCAGTGATAGGGTTATAGAGAAGTGATTATTATTCTGAGATATTGTGATTTCTAGTGGCTTGTGCGCATGGATAGACTATAACCAGTGCATTGAAAAAAAATGATTAGATTTCAATTGGATCTTATGCGCATGGAATGAAGAAGAGATAGTTCATTGTGATGTTTGAAGAAATCAATTGGCTGATCATAGTGTTTTAGAACACATTTGGAAGGAGGTAGAAAGCTATTTAGTGAAGCAGAACCAAGACAATTTTGATGAATATGATTGATCTAGAGATGGATCATTGACAAAGTGTGCATCCTCTTATCCATGGCACTGAAGAGACAAAGAACAAATGGATTAGTGCAAACCTATAATAAATCAATTGATAGCAGAGATCACAAGTGAAAATTTCTAAGTATTGTTTTGAGTAGCCAACAATGTAGAGTAGGGTTTATTGTGTGCGTATGGTTGGTTTAGCCATGATAGTGTCTATGCATTGTCACTTTTATGTATTTATCATATGTACTATAATATCCTATGTCCAATGTAACGTTAGGTCTATCTATGTATGGTAAATTTATTGAGGAGGAGGTTGTACTGCTAAGATGTTTTGTAAGTCAGATTGATATGTATGTTGAGTTAGAGTGTTCTTAATTAGATTATTGCTAATTCAATGATTAGGGTTGAGAGCCTATGTATGATAAGGGCTTGATGATTATATTGTCAAAAGTTGATTGAGAGGGTTTGTTAGAGTTGTGTGAGAGAGAGAGTTGAATTGTAGAGCCTTGTCTTGGAAGATCAATTGTTTTGTTGAGTGTCATCTTGTCATAAAAATTTTATTGAGAGTTAGAATTGTTGTTGGATATGAGGGAAAAGTATTGATTAAGTCATGTATTAGTAAAAAGTCTTGAAAGCACGATATTATCATTTAATGAGCTGAGTGATAAGTGTCTTGATATTTTCTAGTATGTATTAAAGCAATCATAATGTCTTGTAATATCCATGTAATGGTATATTTTGGTTGATGGTGTTATTGAGGAAAGAGTTGTATTATTTCTAAGCATTATCATATTTGTATCAGGGGACTATTTGCATATGGAGATGCAAGTCAGAGATGGAGATGAATACTTGTATTTTCCTTTATTTTAAATGTATATTTTTACTATGATTTGGCGAGGACAACATGGTTGATAAAAATTTGTTGTTGCTGCTAAAAAGATAGATTATTACTTGTTGTCATGATGACATGCGTGTATTGAGCACGTGTTTTTGCTTGGTGTTGAGCATTGGATGAAATTATTCCTACTTATCAGTCCAATTATGTTCAACCACGAGCCTTGTATTGTGCATTAATAATGTAGTTTGGGAGTAAGTTGATGTAGATGCTTGAGCATAAGAGAAGATAAATTTGCATGGATGATCAAGAGCATTGTGACCATATTATCTTGAGTTGCATTTGTATGAATAAGTCTTCAAAATCATCAGAGAAAGAGCATATGTCCAAGGGAAGTATTTTGTACATTTTCAATAGCCATGTTATCAATGGACGATTGTTGGCACCATTGACATTGACGTCATCTTTTCAGCATAGTCCTTTGCCATTGATTTCAAATGGTGAATTAGAGGAAATTTTAGCTTAAACGTGGCCTGCTTAGGAAAAATTATAAAATAATATTTAAAATAATAAAATACGAGTTATGAATTTTGGAGGGAGAATAAGAAAACTACTTTTTTATTTTATTTTTGGCTTATCTCCTTAAATTTTTACTCAAATTTCAAGTGTATTTACTCATTGGATGCAAAATTAAATTCCACATGTAATGAGTATGAATTATGAATATTTCTGAGAAGACCCACATTGATTAAAAATGAAGATACATTAAAAAAGTGTGCTGAACAGACTTTTTAATGTATGTTCAATTGTTATCAATGTGGCTCTTCTCAAAAGTATGCATAATGGGTACTTGTAGGATGTGAAATTTAATTCCACATCCAACAAGTGTATTTTTGCGGGTGAGATCACCCTAGGGTCTTCAGTTGAAAGCCCCAACAGAGTGGATGTCAAACAACAACAATAAATGCTCAAGAAATCAACCTAAATGCTTATTCTACTGAATTGTGCAAGAGTGTCCTTACTCGGAGGTCCTACGTTTGAGTAGATCCCTCAAGGTGCAAACCCTCAGCTTCTCCTAATGTCTTTGAAACCTGAAAATTATTCAAATGAAACATATACAACAGTAGAAACATAAAGCATGTTCATGATATTAACTTTAGATCATATAAATGAATGAACAATTATGCATCAATATAACGAATTACAACATAAATCAATGCATAAACATGTTTAATATCGGGAACTGAACATCATTTCTTTACTGAAGTAAGCTACAAGTAAAGTGGAGAAATATGACCCGAGTCTTTCTCTGGCTCTAAGTGGAATCATTCTCCGGATCTATCCTTTCTCGACCTCAACAATCTTCCTCCATCACCAACACAAGGATATCTTAAGAAAGATGAAGGATATCTCCAACAAGGAAACAAGGGTTTCCTGAAACTTTGGGGAGTGCAAGAGGGAGAGGGATTTCGTCAAACTTGATCAGGGGTAATATAACTATAGTATCAATATCTCATCTCTTCTCCCTTAAGGTCTTCCCATGGAGGTTTATTTATACTTCTCCAAATTAGTTTTTTCAGTTGGGAAACAATTGGGCCACAGGCTATAGGAGGTGAGTAATAGGTAAAACCCGTGAACTCTGCTCGAAATTAAGGAAATTTAATTTTTTAAGTGTTTTAACACATGTACGTGGGTTCGGTATATGATGACCCACATGTACACTCTTTTATCATAGGGAAATGTAGCGTATAGGGAATAAAACACAGTTTTTTAGATTTTGGTCCAAGACTAGAAGGAAGGGTTTCCCTAGGCCATAATCAAAGCATCAGATCTACCAAGAGTGGTAAATGGTGCTATAACAGATGCCCCCCAATATATGAGGTAAGAAGGGGTACATGATGGCTGAAATGTATTAAGTGTATAGAAGGAATCATGCTGAGATCGAGGAGGAGTTCACCAAAATTTAGCCTGCCAAGCTAGTGAAAGAGATCAGAAAGAAAATGTTGTCTGAGGCGGGCATACTCATGCTTAGAAATAGTAAAGCATGTCTACATGTTAAGTACAAAAGTGGATCCAATATGCATACAAGTATAAAGGAACTGAAAATACATAATGGATCTTCTGATCATAATCAAGAAAGTACATGTCTGAATATCACACATAAAGAGCTGATCAATGATGCTGAAATATGAATTTGATCACTGAAATCAAGAAACTGATCCAAATAGTACCAAGTCAAAATGGTGGAATAAATTGTACTACACCACACTCGGGTGCCAACATATAGGATGTCGCTGTAAGGAACTACAACTTATAAGGTGGATGGTGTCAACTAGCAAAAACAGGAGCAACTCATAAGTGAACCATGACATGCTGATGCAAACTCGAGGTCTTCACCGACCGCTGTGGTACATTTCTACACAATGGGAATAAATGATCTGAAGTCGACCATGTGAGAAATTTTTTGATTACTGGTCATTGATGTATACCATTAATAAACGTGAGGCTACTCATTGATAATGAAGATGGGAGTCAAGGTACCCAGTACAATATAACAAGTGTGAATAAATGAGTTGTAGTTGAAAACTTGAAAGAATCTATCAATCAGGAGACAATGATGTTTTCCCAATGTCGATAGAGAAGGAATCAGCCACTGATGACTGCAAACCCTAACATACTACCAAATGGACTCCAGATCTCTTTCCCAGAGTAATGAGTTGAAGTCGATGGGAAAAGATCCTCTAGAAGGAAGGCATTAAGGCATCCTTCATCAATCTAGTGCGAGTGTAACCCATAGGCCAACCCAACCGAAACACGTTTCCAACGTACACAAGATGTAATTAGCGCACAATAGAAACCATTTGAACCAAACAATAATGAAAGTTGACATAGAGGCGAGGAATCCACCAATAAGGTAAAATGGAAACCAAGGTACTGCATGAATCCCAATGTGTGATAATGAAAGCTGATGTTGAACACAAGGGAAACCACTCAATCAAAGACCCATGATACTGATTGATGTTGAGCATAAGGTGACCTATCAATAATGAAAATAGGGCCAGGGTGTAGCTCTAGATATGCCCTCAGAGCAATTTATCATAGTCGATAAGAGCAAGACCCACCAACAAGAAGTCAATGGAGACCTTCTCAAATCGGCACGAGAAAAAGTCCAACATAGTTGATGTGATACCAAACAAGACACTGACAACTAGGGATGACCGACTGAAAAATAGGTCAGGAGATACCACAGAGAGGTCGATTCAAGTTTACTTCCCTTGAACAAAAGCACAACTCAACTATGACTACATGGTAGCATATGATGACATTGTATAAGTTTGTCATGCAGGAGGCATAAGAAAACTCTCCATATGATTGGAAGAGATAACAAATCAGAGGAGTAATGACTCAATAACAAGGTTAAGGCTCTCCTAAGTCAAACTAAATCCCATCCCAATGGAGGAAAGACTTATTTTTGAGTGATTTGTTCAAGGGTAGCACAACTGACTCTAGATGCCATCAATTATGGAAATAATGTCCCATTCCCGCTCTTTTTTTTGGGATATATAATTTTTTTGTCTTTTTCATTTATCTTAAGCCTGAAAAAGAATAAAAGAATGCTATAGTAAAGTGGAAATAACTCGTGTCAAAAAAGCAGATGCTCTAATTCCTAGGAGGGGACCATTCCTATGCTCAATGCAAGGTGGCAAAACTAGTCAATGACACTCAAAGGAATGTTCTTTCCATGGGTAAAAGAGTGCATCAAGTTACAGAGGCTAAGTGATTACAAGGTTGATTTTGTAGAAGAAATGGTAAAAAATTGGCTTAAACATGAGTCCACGTGAAGCCGGCTCAAGGCCAAACTGTGCAAATAGTCAACATGTAATGCAATAGTACAACTCAACACAAAGGAGCCTCTAGGGTATAAAGCCAGAAAATAGTGAAGAAGAAAGAGAATGAAGCTTCAATGCACAATTCATGGTGGGACTAAAGAGGAATCTCAAGCCTAAGAACAAAAATTCAGCATGGGTGCCAAGTGACAACAAGGTACTATCTAGGGTGCCCATGATAAGGTAGGCTCTACCACATAAGTTATGACACTTCTAAGTAATGAGAAGGTTCCACATCATATCTTGGTGGGGTCGATCCTAAGGCCAAGATGGGAAATGAAACTGATAAATGCACAATACAGATGAAAAACCTAACCTATATGCCACTTTCGAGAACCAACACTTGTCAGAATGGATCAACAATAAAAATGTCCAAAGGAGAAAACTTCCAAGTTTTGTAGACATAAGTAGGAACACTAGACAAGAAGTTAACACATCCCATATATAAACTTTAGATAAAAGCTTGTGTTACAGAATACAAAACTTGAAAATGCATACCTTATATGTACAATATGGTACAGGGAACCATGAAGCCTTGTGGCTTATGCATAACAGTTCTTCTGGACAAACCCCTTGGAGGGCTCAAGCCAAGGACTCCTTTGGTAGTTAAAACTCATGGCTTCAAAAAGCTCCTCCTATGAAGGAAAATCAAATTCCAAGAAATCATGAGAACTAAAAGGATCAAAATATGGAATTAAGGGGTCCCATGTCTCCATAGGAGGAATTACTAGGTCAGCTGCTAGGAGCAAGTCCCAAGAAGGAAAATAATAGTGGAAAGGATCCTTCTCAGAAGCAATTGAACATTGAGGATTCAACACCACATAATTCACTCGTGGCGGGGTAGAGTCTACTTGAACACTTGGAACAAACTAAGGGGTATTCTATAGTAAATTTGAATTAGGATGGTGATTATCAGATGCAAGCTGATCAATAGTGACAATATTCCTGTTAGGAAAACACATCACTCGAAAGAGTGAAGACACCACAACATTCATAGCATAGACATAATCACACCCAAGTAGCATATTAAATTCTAAAGGGTGATCATCCACCATCATATCGATAAGAATAGTCTTCCCACCTAAAGTAATAGGAAATTGAGGAAGAACACCCATAGATTCACCAGGTCTTCTATCATAGGTTAACAACTGACTATCATCTAGCAACAACTTTGGAGAACCCAAAGATTTCCAAGTTAAGGAGGATATAATACTTATAGAGGATCCTTCATCCACCATACATTGATAGACATTTGTGGAATTAACTCTAACCTTTATTTGGAAAGGTGGAGCGGAAGCAAGACGAGGCTTGACAAGACGGAAGATGAGGCTCGACAAGACTATCCCAATCAAAGGAGACACTCCTAGGACTTGGAGGGGGAACATTGGAAGAAACCAAAATGCCCCCTATACCAGAAGACTTTGTACTAGAAATCAAACAGACTCTGTTGTTAGTCACTTCACCCCACAAAAGAGGAGTGTAATCAGCGAGAGATTACACTAGTGCAACCACGTTATCAACCAATTGTTGATGATATTGTTGAGAAACCATATCAGATTTAGGAGTAGAATAACTTTCATACTTGGAAAATATCCTTTGTACCTTTGGAATACCAGGGCACAAATGAGTAAGATGGTCTCCCTTTCATATTTTACAAGGGAACTTAGGTTTAACACTTCCATGCTTAGGTTTCTGATCAACATCTATTCTACCAACATGACTAGTAGTGGTGGTGGAAAGTCCCTAACATGACTCACAGAGGTTAGTGACTCTTTCCCAAGAGAGATAAGACTTGTGCCCCCAGCCCTATTCACATAAGTCAATACCCAACCCGCGTATATGTGTTAAAACACTTGAAAAATTAAATTTCCTTAATTGTGGGCGGAGTTCACGAGTTTTATCTGTTGATTACCTCCTAGTGCCCATGGCCCAACTGTTTCCCAATTGTTTCCCAACAAAAAAAATAATTGGGAGAAGTATAAATAGACTTCTATGGGAAGGCCATAAGGAGGAGAAGGGATTAAATAATTATACTGAGATTATCCCTGACTGAGTTTGAAGTATCCCTGTGCTTCATGCACTACCCCAAGTTTCAGGAAACCCTTGTTTCCTTGATGATAGATATTCTCCCTCTTGCTTGAGATATCATGGTATTGGTTATGGAAGGAGGCTGTTGAACACTGGGACTGGAAGGATCCGAAGGTTCCGCTTGGAGTCAGAAGAAGAAGACTCAAGTGAGTTCTCTCCATGTAATTTCTAGCTTACTATAATAAAAGAAATATTGTCTTGTTTCCGAAAATAACTTTGTTTATGCATCAAATTGTGTTGTAATTCAAGTATGAATGTTATTTTGATGTATAACTAATCATTAGTTTATATGATATAAAGTTAAAATTTCATGAATATGCTTTACCTCTATACTACTATGTATGTTCGAATTGAATGATTTTTAGGTTTGAAGAACATCGGGAGTTGCAGAGGGTCTGAACCTTTTGGGACCTACTCGAACGAAGGACATCCGGGTATAGTCGCTCTTGCATAGTTTGTTTATATAAGCATTTTGCCTGAGTTGTATGAGTGTTTCTTACTATAGTTTGCTCTTGCTCTATTGGGGTTCCAACCCAAAGCCCTAGGGCACTTATTCCCATAACAGAATTGGCGACTCCATTGTGGATAACAATCTTGTTATTCCTAGTTTGGGTTGTTCAATGTCAATCAGGGTTCAGTTTTTAGTTTGCTTGTTGTATAGTCTTATTTGGTCTAGTAGAGTCTCAGACCTTAAGTATGATCTTTTTGATCTGGCTTTGTTTTTTATTTTTCTTGCAAATATTTGTATACGCACTTTCATCTGTTTATAGTAGCGTACACATGCTTGTTTCTCTGAAGTGGACCCGCGTATATGTGATTTTCCTTTATTAAAAGCGCATGTACATGCCTATGTGCTTGAACACAGTTGTGTATACCATTTTTTACAGTGTTTTTTCAAATCTATCTACCCAGAAAGATTTGTTGCTTGTTCTGTTTAGTCTCTAAGTGGTTAATTTATGTCTGAAGAATTTCATTATTCTACAAGCTTACTGTTTTGAAGTCTCTTCTGCCTTGAAAAGATTTGGCCTAGGTTTGATTTTGAGTGAGTTTGTTATTTGTGTTTTGGCACACAAGACTTAGTACAGAGGTTCTTGATTGTTCTGGTCCTCTGGAACAACAAATTGCTTTCAATCTTAGTGTCAAGCTCGGTTATTGGTCTACTTGCTTTGCTTTCCGTCATTTTATGGCCTTATAGATTTTCTTGCTTTTTGGAAGTCTTTTTTGACGAATTTGAAAGTATTTATTTCCTGACTTATTGGTCAGTTTTTCAAGCTCTTTTCTACTGTTTAGGTCAGTTAGTACAAGTTGAAGCCTTTTTGTTCAAGTTTTCATTCGTTGTCAAATTTGTTACTTGCAAAGGCTCCTTCTTCTCTGTTATGAAACCAGCTCAAGGAAAGATAGAAAAGATAGATCAACGCCTTATAATTCAGCCTCTTCGAGGGGGCAACCTCCTTTACATTACATAAATGAACAATTCTTGGATGATTCAAATGACAAAACCTCCTTTCTATATATAGGAGTCTAAGGAGTCACAATATAAAACAGCCGACCTA
>APFE031339958.1:5541-20706 GCA_000404065.3 Pinus taeda
AAATGATTGCAGTTGTCAGGCCAAAAGGTAACTCCTCAAATGAATTATGTTTATTCATTAAGATTAATCATGGTTATACACATGAGGGAGTGACTCATGGGCTTCACCTCCCAATGACTCTTCGTTTTCCATTATTTACTATTTACAGTATTTACAAGTGTTCACCGAATCCTAATGATTAGGTGTCAACATTCCCCCCCCCTTAATCTAAATGGATGTTGGTGAGTCCAAGCGTCGTTCTGAATATTTCAAAATTTTCTCTTCCAAGCACTTTGGTGAAGATGTCTGCAATCTTCTCATTAGTGGAACAATGGCGTAGATGGATTATCTTGGCCTCAACATGATGTCGAATCAGATGGTATTTTTTATTGATGTGCTTCGTTTGATCATGGAACTTTGGGTTCTTGGCCAACTTTATTCCAAAGGTGTTGTCAATCATGAGTGGAGTTGAATGTACTTTTTTTACCTGCAAATATTCTAGAATTTTCCTAAGCCACACAATTCCTTTTGTTGCCTCAGCTGCTAGCACATATTCTGCCTCTGTTGTGGAATCTATTGGAGCTGATTATTTGCATGATTTCTAGGAGACAGCTCCTGATCCAAAACTCATAGCATAACCTAAAGTAGATACCCCAATTTCTTTGTCTCCATTGAAGTCTGAATCAGAGTATCAAATCAAATTGAAGTTTCCCACCTGTGTATACGTGAGTCCAAAGTCTTGGGTTCCCTTCAAGTACTCTAGAACTCTTTTTGCAGCAAACCAATGTCCCTCACAAGGCTTTTTCATAAACCTGGAGAGGATTCCATCATCAAACGAAATGTCTGGTCTAGTAGTAGTCAGGTAGTTGAGTCTTCCTACAAGTTGTCTATACTTTGTTGCATCCTCAAATTATTTTCCTTCAATGGATGTGAGCTTTAAGTTTTGTTCCATTGGAGTAGTTAGAGGATTTCACTTAGCCATGCCAAACTTGTTCAACAGATCTGCAACGTACTTCTTTTGAGAAAGGAATATAGACTTCAGATGTTGAGTTACTTCAATACCAAGATAGTAGTGAACATAGCCCAAGTCAGTCATTTCAAAACCTTTCCTTAATTCCTTCTTTATGGATGCAATGTAGCTCTCATTGTTCCCTGTCATCAAAAGATCATCTACATATACCAAAATACATACAACTGTTTTGCCAACTTTCTTGACAAACAAAGTTGCATCGTTAAGATCATAATGTTTGAAGTTGAGTTTCAGAAGATGCTCAGTTAAATTTTCATACCAGGCTCGCAGTGCTTGCTTGAGGCCATACAAGGATTTCACAAGTTTGCATACTTTATGTTCATGTCCCTTCACAACAAATCCTTCTAGCTGGGACATAAAAACATCTTCTTTCAGATCTCCATTCAAGAAAGTAGTTTTTACATCCATTTGATGGACTTTCCAACTGTTTTGAGCTGCTAAGGCAAAGATTTTCTGGATGGTAACCCATTTTGTTGTGGGGGAAAAAGTATCCTCATAATCGACCCCTTCTTTCTGTGCAAAACCTTTTTCCACAAGCTTGACTTTGTGCTTTTCAAGTGAGCCATCATCTTTATACTTGTTCTTGTAGACCCACTTGTAGCCAATTGGTTTGGTTCCCAATGGAGGATCAAATAGCTTCCAAGTGCCATTCTTTATCAAGGAATCATACTCCTTTTGCATTGTTTCTTTCCATTCATCATGAGAAGAGGATTCTTTGAAGGAAGTTGGTTCAAAATCTATAGACAAATTCAGTTCACAATCATAAGAAACATCCATATCAATAGGTGAATCAAAATCATCTACATCACCTCCATTTTGCTTGGTTGAATTTCTTGTTCCTGTCTTTCCAACCTATTGTAGCAGTTACAACCACCCTCCAAAATTTTTCCTTAGCTTCATTTTGGAGCCTCCTTACTAACCATCCTCAACAGCATGTCTTGCACTATCAAGTACACAAGCTTCAGTGGTTTTCTAGTAGATTTCCAGCCTATGCATTATAGCTTGTTGCATCCCTCTCATAGGCTGTTTCTTCGGAATTGGCCTAGCTGCAGGCTGAGCAGCTCCCTTAAGAAATTGAGTAATTCCAGAGGGGAACCAGCCTTCCCTCTAGAAATTGCACAATCCTATCTCGTGACCTGCTGGGCTCCAAAATTGCATAATTATGCCGGTCAATATTCACTAGAAAAACTACGCAATCTCTCCAAGTAGGACTGCTCAGCCTATAAATTGCGCAATTCTGGGTAATAGTCAAATGTTCAATCCAAAAATTGCACAATCCTTCTGGGCAGTCAGCCCATCTCCCTCCTAAAATGTGCAAATTCTCCCCTTGGTCAAGCACGTTGTTGCATGTGCCATTGGGTTGACCGGTTCCACCTGAGACCGAGAAAACTTTACTTACATGCATGGGCTGCTTTTTCTTGAAATAGAAAAAAGAACCATGCAAAAAACATCCCTAGATTTTAGGGATCTAGTTTTAGTAGCTAGAGGTTACATGCAAAGACCGTTTCAGAATATTTCCTCCAAGTGTCGCTTTTTCTTAGATTTGTGGCATGCACGTCATGAGCCTTAAACTTATTTATTTGATGCTTCAAAGCTCACTTATTCACATCGATCTTGGTCAGACATCCCACAACACATCTAGGAGTCTTCGACACATCTAGCTCAACTATTTACGGGTAAGTCCTCTTTACTTTTCTTTTGCAACATTTATGTGGCTTTTTTGTGTTTTCGCTTGTGTGAGTGTTGTTTGCGTAATTTCTATGAACGCTTGGTTTCGTTTGCATGCATATTAGCTTGTACTAACATCGTTTTAGTTTTCGTTAGCATCTCACTAGTGTCGAATGCATGACACTGTTTTGCACAAATGGTCGCCGATTCGGCGACTCACTTCTCACACATGCATGTTGTTTCATTTTCTAAATCTTCCATACACTATTTGCATGCATGATCATTCACTCCTACTTGCACTCAGTATCGCCATGCATTCACATTCACATTTGATTTCAGTTGCCCGTCGGTGGGTCTAGTCAACCTTGGAATGGACTCTACCTCACCAAGACAACATTGCACAATCCTGAGAGGTAAGGATCTACCTTCCTCTCAGAAAATGCGCATTTCTACCTAGTGACTGTTCTCCAGTCTTGCATTGCGCAATTCTAAGAGGCAGTGACTTCTAGCCCAGAAAATTGTGAAATGCAGTCATTGGGCCTGCAACTCTTGTAGGTTGAAATTGCGCATTGCGCAATTCCAACAACCAGTCAGCTTCCTAGCAGCTCGAACTCCCTTTTGCGTAGTTCTGGCAGCCAGTCTCCCGGCCTCCCAGGAAAAATTGTGCAATCCTTGCCAATCAATTCCCAGGTATGTTGCATGTCATTCCTCAAGTTTGTTTTGGTTTTAGCTGACAGATTTCTTGCCATGCATGTCATTGTCTCCATATCTGGGAGGTGTTCATCTGCTTCTGAGAAGTTCAAGATCAATGGCCTCTAAGAGAGTAGGATCAAAGGACAATGATGGAAGTGCAACTGGAGCAGCAGTTGAGCGAGTGTCTACAAGTATGTCAATCTATGAAGACACCAAGCTGATTGTAGACAAGGACATCAAGCTGAAATGGTAAGAGGTCAATGATGCATTTGCAAGCACATTTTGGAAAGATCTCGAAGACCACCAGGTCTATGTGAACATCCAAAAGTCCGGCTTGTACCAGACTGCATGCAGGTATCCCGTGCTCCCATGCGCAAACATGATACATTAGATCGTCTCACACACTGAACCTTAGACAATGACATTGAGCAATATCAGTGGGATGGAGATTACGACCTTCAAGGCACTAGATTATGAACAGATGTATCATATGTTGAAGCCAGTGATCACCATGGAGACACCCTTTAGCATACCCAGCAACAATGGCAACTCCATAGATATCTTGAAGAACTGGGTGAAGGAGCCGGCCAAATTTAGGATGACACCCAACCAAGTCTACAAGACGAAGATACTACAGAAGGCGTATCAATACTTGGTCATCTTTGCATGTCTCTTGTATGGCCAAGAGAGCACGGAAACCTTCCCACAAAGTTGGGTGATCACGTTGGACCAACTGGCTAGAGAAGGAAAAGCATGCAACTGGTTCGACATGTTGGCCTAGATGTCTACTTACGTCTTGGATGCAATCTGTGCCCATCAGGAGTTCCCATGCTTGAAGCGGGCATGGAAATCAGTAGAGACCTCTGTGAACACTTATTGTAAGATGTTGTCCAAATGCAGCTTCAGAGGAGTTATCACATAGTTGTGCGATCATTTTTTCACCCCGGTGTACAACATGATATTTGAACAGGATCCACCCTGCATGTTTAAGGCAGTAATGGAGGCACTAATTGATATAGCATATTGGTATGCCTCACTGTCTAGCACCTTCATATGGATGTGCAATGCAGAGAAGCCTCCGCATGTTCTATTGAAGTTTTCCTTGGACAAACTCGTCATGCAGGAAGTATCATATCACATCTCAGTAGGATTGTTAGCTAGGCTACACCAGAAGAAGAAAGCACCTTGACCTGCACTTCCATTGTGAATCAAGTTATATGAGATACAAAATTTCAAGCATGCATATGTTGAAGAAGACAAGATCAAGAAATATCCATTTGACACCCGAAGCTTCAACTTGTATGACTCGCATTGCCTTGTGAAAGACCACTCCATGAGAGTACAATTTGCTTGGATCCATGGGGCATGTCATTGGGTGGAGGAAGACCCATGGAGATATTGTCACAGCTTCTCTAGAGCCAATGAACCGGTTGGCATCACTATGGAATGGTTAGCAAAGCAGCTTGAAGTGGCATCTCAGAGAGCACTAGCTGAAGCAGCAGCAAAGGTAAACATACTAGTGCACGACAAGGGCAAGAGGAAGATTGTCGACAACATGGAGGAGGAACAAAGCTACAAGTTTTGAGCAGACCCACTTGTGCAAAAAGAATCTTTGGAAATAGAGGTGAAAAGGAAACATCACGATAAGAGGAACACAAAAAGGCAGAGAGAAAAATGGAGAATGGAGGAAACTGAGAAGGAGTTGCATGAGTTGAAGGAGCAACTCCGGAAGGAACAAGAGCTGCGTAGATAGGAGAAGGAAGCACAACAGGAAAAGGTACAGAAGGAGGCAAAACATGTACAAACAGATGAAACTGCGCCCGTACAGGTAGTCGACTCATCCGAACAGCTAGCATCAGGTAGACAGGGTGAGCCATTGTAGGAGCAGGACTTTTCTCAAGATATTGAACAAGCAATTGAGCAAATGGATATGGACATGGAGCAACAAGAGTTAGAGTAAGACATCAACCTCATGCCTCACCACCAAGAGGTCGATCCACCAGCTTCACTGGATCCAGAAGCGGATCAAGTCCCAAGCAACCAAGGAGACATTGAGATCCTTGGAGGCAATCTAGAAGAGGAAATGCACAACATCTCATTCGTTGAATCCCAACATAGATTTGTGCAATCTCACAGAGTGTCGACTCCGGATGATCACACATCTCCTGTGTAGTTTGAGGAACGAGTGATCATGTATGACGTGCACAAACATCCATCAGCATTGGTCGATGCTACCAGAGCATGTGTCGAAGCCACTATATTGAGTGTTCGCTTCCTAATAGCTGAGAATGAGTGAATGGTTAAGGAGTTACAGATGGCCAAGCAGGGAGGAGAATTGGTTATAACATCCACCTGAGCAGAGTTGAAGAAGGAAATACTGGATGAAGTATTGTCCCTTGACACAGTCATGCGGGCATTGTATTCCAAGTTTGGTACCGTGCATAAGGCCATTGTCCATCTCAATGGTTGGAAGCAATGATGTGCAAGGATAGCATGTTCTTATTGAAAGTGCATGTTGTTGTTGATTACATGCAAACATGCACAATGAGATACAAGGGAGCCCTGTTACACTTTCCTAAGATGATGAAGACTAGAGAGGTCAAGCTGAAACCATGCATCCAAAGTCAGATCCAGAACAATGAAGATATTCTGTGGCTAATCACTAGTCTACAGGCTTCCCATGCATAGGTATTTAGGAGTATGGATGTTTTCATGCACGCACATGCAATCCCATCTATTGGGACACTCACCCAGGCTAAGACAAAGGCACAATTCTGACTACAGCTTGACTCATACTTTGATGAGTTGATGCGCATAGCCACCAACCCAGACTTGGTGATCAGTGCAGACACCATGCACAAGTATGTTGCTGGTCTGGACGCACTCAAGATAATGACATGCATGCTATTAGATGAGTTGGACAAAGGAGCTTGAGCAGTGTACTCGGATGCTATGGAGCTAAGAGTTCATTTCCAGAAAGATGTCACCTTAGAGTACACAGACACCATCGCAGACTACCGAGCTTAGCATCAGTTCGCTATTGTCGACCGCCATGAGGATGTCGAAGAGCTGGTATTCTCACAGTTTTCTGATTCATAGTGATGTCTTGCATGGCTTGCTCAAGCCTATTTTGTCTCACATGGGTACATGTGCAAATTGTATGTAATGTCTTGTCAAGTGTAAGTTCAAGTGTCGATAGCGGGATGTAACAGTCATAGGTTAGATGAACTATCGCAAAGGGGAATGTCAAGGTCCACCCCACCCTAAGTCCCTCATAACTCATTGTAAGGGCTTTTGGTTAGCTAAGCTTCCGATAGGAGTAGCTTACAGAGAGCTTGGACAGTATTGTAACGAGCCTTGGCTTCTCCACTACGCAGAGGTAGTATATCTCTTTGGAGGAGCAGGTGGTTGTGACTGTAACATTCTACTATCGGGACTAGTGGTTGGACATGGATGTATTGTATGAATGGAACTTACACTTCTTAATATAATAGTGCCAACACCTTTCATGCATATGTCATATTGTATTCTTGCTACCTTGTTTACTCTAAATGATATATGTATTTGTTTGCTTACGCATGCATGTATGGACTATTCTGTATAAGTATGTATGAATCTTATTGAAATGTGCTGATTGGTTTATCCATCACTTTGGATTTCTCGCTAACTTTATTTCTAGCTTGTGATGCATCTTCACTCGTGTGTTCCCTTCCAAGGCGTGTAATATTACAGGTTTCCAAGGGGCGCACCCACCCCACTTTTCGTGTGTTATAACCATTCATGCACATTCCTTGACTTGCCGCAGTTGTCACACCCTTGCTACCAACAGGGACATCTTACTTGCCTCTGTGTGAAACCGTAGTCAGGGAAATATTGTACGACCCACTGTTGGGACTCCTACACAAAATGGTTTGAGTTTTAATTGGGACTTCTTACTGGGGAGATCCCCTGATATGTTGGCAGGTCCAACACCATCAACATTTCTGGTGCTAGAAGGAGAGCCAGATGACAAGCTATGTCCTCTCATCCTATTTTGAGCCTTTTCACATCTATCATGGATCCTGTTACACTCATCCCTCCATGATGTCTTTTGCATGCCGAACCTCTCCACATCACGAGGGAGTTAAAAGATCTATTGTGTGAATTCACGTATGATGGTGAAGGAGAAGTGTCATGGCTTGTGTTCTTACATGACTTCCTTGCCATGCTTGACGAGGAAGATGGATGTTCTAACAAATAGGCCAACCTGCTTCTTGAACACACACTTCACGAATCCCCACGACGATGGTGCTATAGCCTACTGGATGACAGTGTGCACTCACTTGAGCATTTATGTGATCTCATTGAAGATACTTTCCATCATTTTGATCCAGAATATCTTGACCAAAAACTGTTACAACAACAGGGACATCTTACTTGCCTCTGTGTGAAACCGCGGTCAAGGCATTACCGTATGACCCACTTCTGGGAATCCTACACCAAATAGTCTAAGGTCTAATTGGGACTTCTTACTGAGGAGATCCCTTGACATGTTGGCGGGTCCAACATTGTCGACATTTTTGGTGCTAGAAGGATGGATAGATGACAAGTTGTGTCCTCTGATCCTATTTTGAACCTTTGCACATCTATCATGGAGTCTTTCACTCTCAACCCTCCATGATGTTTTTCACATGTTGAACCTGTTACCATCACGAGGGAGTTTTTTGATCTCTTGTCTACATACACATATGATGTTGAAGGCAAAGTGGTCTAGCCTGAGTTCTTGCATGACATCCTTGCCATGCTTGATGAGGAAGATGGATGTTTTGATGAACATGCCAGTCTGCTTCTTGCATACACACTTCGTGAATCCCCACATCAGTGGTTGTGCAACCTACTGACTGACAGCGTGCACTCACTTGAGCACTTCTGTGATCTCATTGAAGATACTTTCTATCATTTCATATAGAATATCTTGACCAAAAACTGTTACAACAACAAAAGGCTACACATGAATCGCCAATGGATTTTTGGCAGCGCTTCCTTGATTTGCGGTTTCAAGCTCCGAAAATCCAGATGAAATTTCCCTATATTTGGGGTAGATTCGAGTACTATCTTAACAAATCAGCCCATGCCAAGAAGAAGTTTGAGCCCAAGCCTTGCTCAGCATACTGCCCCAAGTGACTGTCTACCATCCCCTCATTAAACAACTTCCCTCATCACAGACAGACATGGTCGCTGTCACAAGTGACTGTCTGCCGTCCCCTCATCAAACAACTCCACCACTATAGAGTGATGCGGGAGATCAGGCACACAGATCAGTTCAACTGTCACATCTTCGCAGCATCACTTCGCTCAATGTTTGTGCAGATTTGGTTGTGAGTCCATCAAGTTTTCATATGCATTATGTACAAAATCCTCTGTCTTCATACTTGGATGATCCTCTGGATGATACTATCTTGTGTTCTTCCATTCTAGACTCTACACTTGTTGTGAATGAGGATTAGGCCATTGACAAAGTTGGTGTTGCACAACCAACATGCATTGTCATTCATGAAGAGTATGACTGGGAGCTTGAGCATCAACACTCGGCAAAGGATGACTCCCTTTTGTCTGAACCCCCTCCATTATTTCCTGACATCTTTGGTGAACCCGCCATCCATGATTTCGCATGTGTATCTTCATCTACGGATGCACCCATTATTGATCGCTCAAAGGACACACTGGATGTCAGTCCACCGTCCAACAATGAAGAGGATAAATTATTCATTGAAAATCCACTTGAATTTTCATCTACCTTTTCTGAAAACACAGAGGGTGAATTTGTCCGCTTCTCATTTGCCCCTCTATTTGATTCATCAGATCATGAGGATACCGATGAAATCATTGATTTTGCTGATCGTAGCTGTCGTGATCTATTTACTACCATATTTGATCATGATGATGATTCTATCGTAGTTGATTTTTTGAAGCCACCAGTTTATGATGATATATTTGACGATGAAATCAAAACCCCCCAGATTGTTGAGGCACTTCAGCCCAAGCTAATGGTTATGTCACGCCCTCACTGTCCTGAGGTTGGTTTCACTTCCAAATAGGAAATTGTTCGATCACTCGAGGCTCCTCATCACTCATATATATGCATTGAAGATCAATCTCACACACAAATCATACTTCCTCTACTCGAACTGCACGATCCCATCGCTCATGCATTGGAGGAATCTTACATTGCAAGCACACGTGCACGACACAAGTTTTCTTTGTTTCTTTCATTTGCTTGCATGTCACAGTCAAGAGTATGCGTATGCTTCACAGGAGCACGTAGTGTCACACAACACCGGGATAAATCCACGGACTACATGTCATATACATGCACCCACTTATGTCCTGTGGACACTTTTAAACATGAAGTATATTTGTCTTCATTATTATATCTTTCTTGTTTTCTGGTTCACACAACCGAGTTGCTCGCAGACCATGCCTTCACCAACATGGGTCAACCAATGCACCGGTGGCTGCATTGGAATTATCACTTCGCGTGATCAGGCCCATGCACTGTTAGCTTAGAAGTAGGAGTAGTGTTTTCTTTTGGTTGTCTACTTTCTTTCCTTTTTGCTTTTGCATTTACTTCTACTTTTTCTTTGTTTTCTGTTTGTTTTCTTGTTTTGCACTCGTAGGTTAATTTCGCATGAAACCATGTGTGTCTCTTGAAACAAGCTAGGTAAAGTACAAGAGGACTTGTATAACTATACACATTTGGTTATTTGTTGTCCGCTATCTTATGTAAGAACTTGTTATCTTCAGTCTGTGATACGTCGATGGAAAATATGTACTGTTCGAAGTGAACCTTGGTGAAAACACAATGCTTGCGCGCTAACTAGTGTCACCTACTCTAGTCGGTTGTTTTTGGGTTAATCCTTGTCATCTCAGACAAGTAGAGTAAGGTGAGGGGGAAATCCTTACCAAGCACGTCAGAGGTATACATAAAACTAATTCTCTGAAGGAACAACCTCTTCTACTCTCAATAAGTCAGGATCCCTCTTCCGCCTCTAAAATGAATAAGTGATATGCACAGTTATGAAAAAAAAAGTGAAAATTTTTTAAAAATGAAAAAATGAATAAGGCGAAAGAAGAAAAAGGCTTCCTGCATAGGGAGGTGATCCAAGTAACTCTGTTGGGGTACTGACTAGGCTCGGTGGTAGTGGAGTGATGCTTGTGTTCCTGCGTGACTCCATCGGGGTACTGTCTAGGCCTGCTGGCAACAAAGCAACACCAAAGATGAAACTAAAACTCTAACAACTATACTTCTTGTGCACCAATATACCCCTCAACCCCAATCGAAACAACTATGTTGACTTGGCTTGGAATGTGTGTCAATTGGCCAAGAGCTTGGCAGATGCTACATCTTACAATCAAGCAAGTGTGGAAACCAAGATGAATAGAGAACTGAACAATATTTTTGGAGGTGTTAGACTTGCTTTTCACGAACAAGGTCCATTCAAAGAGCTGGAGTTCTACCAGTGTGTTGCCAAGTGTTGTATCGGCTACAACCACCCTCCAAAATTTTTCCTTAGCTTCATTTTGGAGCCTCCCTACCAACCATCCTCAGCAACATGTCTTGCACTATCAAGTACACAAGCTTTAGTGGTTTTCTATAAGATTTCCAGCCCGTGTAAGATAGCTTGTTGCATCCCCCTCATAGGTTGTTTCTCAGGACTTGGCCCAACTGCAGGCTGAGCAGCTCCCTCAAGAAATTGCGTAATTATGGAGGGGAACCATCCTTCCCTCCATAAATTGCAAAATCCTATCTGGCAGCTTGCTATGCTCTAGAATTGTGCAATTCTTCCTGTCAACTTTCACTGGAAAAAATGCACAATCTCTCCTAGCAAGACTGCTCAGCCCAAAAATTGGGCAATTTTGGGTAGCAGTCAGTTGTTTGGCCCAAAAAGTGCACAATCCTTCTAGGCAGACAACCCAATTGCCTCCCAGAAATGCGCAAATTTTCCCCTCGGTCAAGCACATTGTTACATGTGCCATTGGGTTGACTGGTTCCACCCGGGACTGAGAAAACTTGACTTGCATGCATTGGCTACTTTTTCTAGAAATAGAAAAATTAAACTTACAAAAAGCATCCCTAGATTTTAGGGAGCTATTTTTAGTAGCTAGAGGTTACATGCAAAGATTGCTTTAGAATCTTTCCTCCAAGTGTCGCTTTTTCCTAGATTTGTGGCATGCACGTCATGAGCCTCAAACTTATTTATTTGATGCTTCAGAGCTCACTTATTCACATCGATCTTGGAGCTTTGACATCCCACAACATGTCTAGGAGTCTTTGACACATTGATCTTATTGAATTTAGGCTTCTGTGATCCATGTCAATTTAGAGAAGAATCTTCGGTGAAAATCACATAGACATAATTTTGTCGACGTGTTTCGAACCAACTTGTCCTGACGATGAACCACACTAGTTGGTTCAAAACGCGTTGACAAAATTATCTCTATGTGATTTTCACTGAAGATTCTTCTCTAAACATCGATCTTAGTTATTTACGGGTAGGTCCTCTTTACTTGTCTTTTGCAGCATTTTTGTCATTTTTTGTGTTTTTTATTATGTGAGTGTTGTTTGCTTGATTTCTGTGAACACTTGCTATCATTTGCATGCATATTAGCTTGTACTAGCACCATTTTATTTTTCATTAGCATCTCATTGTTGTCGCATGCATGACATTGTTTTGCACGAACGATCACCGATTCAATGACTTGCTTCTCAGACATGCATGTTGTTTCATTTTCTAAATCTTTCATTCACTGTTTGCATGCACGATAATTCATTCCTGCTTGCAATTATTATTGTCATGAATTCACATTCACATTTTCTTTCAATTGCTCATCGGCGGGTTTGGGCAACCTTGGCCCAGACTCTGCCTCACCAAGATAGAATTGCACAATCCTAAGAGGGAAGGACCTCCCTTCCTCTCAGAAAATGCACATTTCTGCCCAGTGAATGTCCTCCAGTATTGAATTTCCAATTCTGAGAGGCAGTGATTACTGGCCCAGAAAATTTCGCAATGCAGTCACTGGGCCTACAACCCTTGCTAGTTGAAATTGTACATTGCGGAATTCCAGCAGTCAGCAGGCCAGTCTGGATTGTGCAATTCCAGCAACCAACCAGCCTCTGAGTAGCTTGGACTGCCTTTTGCACAGTTCTGGCAGCCAGTCTCCTGGCCTCCCAGGAAAAATTGCACAATCCTTGCCAGTCAATCCCCAGGTATGTTGCATATCGTTCCTCAAGTTTGCTTTGGTTCTAGCTGACAAATTTCTTTCCATGCATGTCGTTATGTCTCTAGATCTAGTAGGTGTTCATCTGCCTCTCAGCAGTTCAGGATCAATGGCCTCCAAGAGAGTAGGAGCAAAGGACACTGACAGAAGTGCAACTGGAGCAGTAGTTAAGCGAGTGTCTACAAGTCTGCCGATCTATGAAGACACCAAGCTGATTGTAGACAAGGACATCAAGATGAAATGTAAAGAGGTCAATGATGCATTTGTAGGCACATTTGGGGAAGATCTCGAAGACCACCAGGTCTATGTGAACATCCACAAGTCTGGCTTGTAATAGATTTCATGCAAGTATCACATGCTCCCATGCGCGGATATGATACATTGGATCGTCTCACACATTGACCTTGAGACAATGACATTGAGCAGTGTCAGGAGATTGCGACCTTCAGGGCACATGATTATGAACAATGTATCATATGTCGAAGCCAGTGATAACCATGGAGACACCCGTTAGCATACCCAACAACAATGTCAACTCCAGAGATATCTTGAAGAATTGGGTGAAGGAGATGGCAAAATTCAGGATGACACCCAACGAGGTCTACAAGATGAAGATATTGCGGAAGGCGTATCAATACTTGGTCATCTTTTTATGTCACCTGTATGGCTAAGAGAGCACGGAAACCTTCCCGCAAAGTTGGGTGATCACGTTGGACAAACTTGCCAGAGAAGGAAAAGCATACAACTGGTCCGACATGTTGGCTCACCAGCTCAAGGAATAGGTAACAAGAGCTCGGCAGTCGCCCAAAGGTCAACAGGCAGAAATCTAGATGTTTTCTTACATCTTGGATGCAATATGTGCCCGTGAAGAGTTCCCGGGCTTGAAGTGGGCATGGAAATCAGTGAAGACCTCTGTGAACACTTATTGTAAGATGTTGGATCATCTTCATAACAATGGAAGCTATAAAAAGCTTCCCAAGAACCCTTTAAAGAAAATTTCCAGGAAGGTTGCGCTTGCCATTAAATCCTGTAAATCTGTATGTGACTTGCACCATAAGCTCATTGAGAGCAATCCCTTAACTCCTAGGATCTATGGACTTCCCAAGATCCACAAAGAAGGAGCTCCACTTAGGCCCATTGTCAACACCATTGGTGGGCCTACCTATCTTCTTGCCAAGTTCCTTTCATCCAAGCTTAAGCCTTTGGTTGGTTGCACGGAGTCCTTCGTCAAAGACTCCGCTTCTTTAATTAATGAGCTCAAGGGCATTAAGCTTGACCCCAAGGACATCTTGGTTAGCTTTGATGTTGTTTCTCTTTATACCTGCATCCCGATTAATGAAGCCTTGGAGGTGATCAACCACCTCACTGATCCTGATACTGCTCGGCTAGTGGAGATCTGCCTCACCTCCACCTTCTTTGGCTTTGAAGGAGAGTTCTTTGAGCAAACATGTGGTGTTGCCATGGGCTCCCCCCTTTCCCCTGTCGTAGCTAATCTTTTTATGGAGGATTTTGAAGCCAGGGCCCTTAGCTCGGCGCGCCTCCTTCCTAAGCTCTGGAAGAGATTTGTGGATGACACTAATGTCATCTGGTCTCATGGCCAAGAGGAACTGGATCTCTTCTTCGATCATCTCAACCGTCAATCGTCAGCCATTAAGTTCACTAAAGAACAAGAAGTCAATGGTTGCCTCCCATTCCTTGATATTCTTATTTCTAAGAATGATTATGGTTCCCTCTCCCATCAAGTGTTTCGAAAGAAGACACATACGGAGCAGTATCTTCATGCCAGTTCCCACCATTTCCCGGCTTAGAAGTTGGGTCTTCTCAACACCCTAGCTACTCGGGCCCTTAGGATCTCCGATGATAAAAGTTTTGAGAAAGAGAAGTCCCACCTCCTTAATCTTTTCGTGGAGAATGGTTATAGCAGGTACCTGGGTCAGAGAGCTTTCCTCAAGGCTGCCAAGAATTCTTTTACTAAAAGAGAACCAAAAGAGTGGCTCCCAGGTGTCCATCTTCCTTTTATTCAGGGGACCACTGATAAGATTGCCAGGATTCTTAAGAGGCACAATGTCCCCTCGACCTTTAGACCCCTCATCACGATTCGTAAATCCCTCAGGTCTGTAAAGGATCCTATCAACCCCAAAGACATGAAAGGGGTTTATATTATTCCTTGTTCCTGCGAGACCCCCTATATTGGTGAGACAGGTCGCTCCATTAATCAAAGAATTAGTGAGCATGCAGCTGACCTAAAGCATAGAAGGACAAAGTCTTCCGCTTTAGCTGAGCATGCCGAAAGTACTTAGCATCATGTTTACATAGAGGAGGCGAGTGTTATCGCTAGGGTTTCGCAGTTCCATCACCGAAAATTTAGGGAGGCCCTGGAGATTGAGAAGAGGCCGAACAATCTAAATAGAGAAGACGGGTGGAAGATAAGTAGTTGTTGGATCCTTGCCATCTCGTCATAGGATTGGATTTTTATTTATTTTGTCTTATTTTATTGTATTTTAATTTAATTTTTTTTTTTTTAGGTGTATATGTTT
>APFE031339958.1:21233-38521 GCA_000404065.3 Pinus taeda
AATAATGTTAAATTAATGAATTAATTTTTAACTAGCCAAAAATTTTAATTTATATATCTTTACCTAATTTACCTTTTCTCCATAAATTAGAATAAAATAATATAATAAATTTACTTATTTCCAATAATAATAATATTAAAATAATAATAATATAAATTAATGAATAGAAATTTGACCGGGTCCTTTGGTCAAATTAGCCGTTGGAGTCTCTACTCAGACTATTAAACAAGCTAAGCTGGATCTGTTTCTTCAACTTGTCCTGACGATGAACCACACTGGTTGGTTTGAAACGCGTCGACAAATGAATTCTTATGTGATTTACGCTGAAGAATCTCTCAAAAATTTGATATGGATCACAGAAGCCTCAATTCTACAGTTATCACATAGTTGTCTGATCATTTTGTCACCCCGGTGTACAAGATGATATTTGAATAGGATCCAGCCTACATGTCGAAGACAACAATGGAGGCACTAATTTATATAACAGATTAGTATGCCTCATTGTCCGGGACCTTCATATGGATGTACAGAGTGGAGAAGCCTTCACATGTTCTACCAAAGTTTTCCTTGGACAAACTTTTCATGCAGGAATTATCATATCACATCTCGGTAAGATTATCAACTAGGTTGCATTGGAAGTAGAAGGCACCTTGGCTTTCTCTTCTGTTGCGGATCGGGTTATATGAGATATGGAATTTCAATCATGCAAATGTCAAAGCAGAGGAGATCAAGAAATATCCATTTGATGTCCAGAGCTTCAACCTGTATGACCCGCATTTCCTTGTGAAAGACGAATGCATGAGAGTACAGTTTACTTGGATCAAGGGGCATGTCATTGGGTTGAGGAAGATCCATGGATATATTTTCACATCTTCTCCAGACCCAATGAACCGGTCAACATCGCTGTGGAATGGTTAACGAAGCAGGATGAACGACATCCCGGAGAGCACCAGCTGAAGCAACAACAGAGGTAAACATACCAGTGCGTGACAAGGGCAAGAGGAAGATTATCGAAAACATGGAGGAGGAACAAAGCTACAAGTTCCAAGCAAACCCCTTGTGCAGAAAGCAGCTTTGGAAATAGAGGTGAAGAGGCAACATCAAGATAAGAGGAACACGCAAAGACAGAGAGAAAAATGGAGAATAAAGGAAACAAAGAATGAGTTGCATGAGTTGAAGGAGCAACTCCGGAAGCAACAGGAGTTGCACAGACAAGACAAGGAAGTGTAGCAGGAACAAGTACAAAAGGAGGCGTAACATGCAGAGAGAGATGAAACTACACCCTTACAGGTAGTCGACTCATCTGAATAGCTAGCATTAGGCAAATAGGGTGGGCCATCGCAGGAGTAGAACTTTTCTTAAGAGATTGAACAAGCACTTGAGTAGATGGATACAGACATGGAGCAACAGGAGTTAGAGGAAGACATCGACCTCATGCCTCACCACCAAGAGGTCGATCCACCAGCTTCACTGGATCTAGAAGCAGAGAAAGTCCCAAGCGGCCAAGGAGACACTGAGATCCTTGGAGACAATCTAGAAGAGGTGATGCACAACATCTCATTCAATGAATCCCAACATAGAGTTGTACAATCTCGCAGAGTGTTGACTCTGGATGATCAGACATCTCCTGTGTAGTTTGAGGAACGATTGATCATGTATGATGTGCACAAATATCCAGTAGCATTAGCTGATGCTACCAGAGCATGTACCGAAGCCACTAGATCGAGTGTTCACTTCTTCATAGCTGAGAACGAGCGGATGGATAAGGAGTTATAGATGGCCAATCAGGGAGGAGAATTGGTTATAACATCCGCCCGAACAAAGTTGAAGAAGGCAATACTGGATGAAGTATTGTCCCTTGACACAATCATGCGGGTGTTTTATTCCAAGTTTGGTACCATGCATAAGGCCATTATCCATCTCAACGGTTGGCAGCAACGATGTGCAAGGAGAGAACGTATCTTGTCGAACGTGCATGCTGTTGTTGATTACATGCAAACATGGACAATGAGATACAAGGGAGCGCTGCTACACTTGCCAAAGATGATGAAGCCTAGAGCCGTCGAGCTGAAAAAAAGCATCCAAAGTCAGATCCAGAACTATGAATATCTCTCGCAACTCATCACTACCCTACAGGCTTCCCATACATGGGTATTCAGGAGTATGGATGTTGTCGTGTGCGCACATGTGATCCCATCTATTGGGACACTCACCTAGGAAAAGATAAAGGCACAGGTCCGACTAGAGTTTGACTCGTACTTTGATGAGTTGATGCACATAGTCACCAGCCCAGACTTGGTGATCAGTGCAGACACCATGCACAAGTATGTTGTTGGTTCGGTCGCACTCAAGACAATGATGTGCGTGCTATCAGATGAGTTGGACAGAGACGCTTTAGCAGTGTATTCAGATGCTATGGAGGCAAGAGTTCATTTCCAGAAATATGTCACTTTAGAGTACACGGACACCATCACAGACTACCGAGCTTGGCATCAATTTGTTACTGTCGACCACCATGAGGATGTCGAAGAGCTGGTCTTCTCATAGTTGTCCGAGTCATAGTGATGTCTTGCATGGCTTGCTCAAGCCTATTTTGTCTCACATGGGTACATGTGCAGATTGTATGTAATGTCTTGTCAAGTGTAAGTTCAAGTGTCGACAGTGGGATGTAACAATCATAGGGTAGATGAAGAGTCATGAGGGTAGATGAACTATCACAATGGGGAATGTCAAGGGCAACCCCACCCTTAGCTATATAAAGTCCCTCATAACTCATTGTAAGGGATTTTGGTCAACCAAGCTTCGAATAGGAGTACCTTAGAGAGAGCTTGGATAGTATTGTAATGAGCCTTGGCTTCTCCACAATGCAGAGCTAGTATATCTCTTTGGAAGAGAAGGCTATTGTGACTGTAACGTTCCACTATTGGGACTAGTGGTTGGACATGGATGTATTGTATGAATTGAACTTACACTTATTAATATAATAGAGCCAACATGTTTCTTGCATGATGCAGGAGCATCAATGGTATTTTTTTATTTGTAAATATGTTAGAAAAGGGGGTGTGACAACTTTTAATATTTTATTTAATTTGTTATTTTAAATAAAATAGGAGAGTGAGGATTTTGAAAATATACTTTTAATCATTAAAAGGATATGAGAGAATTTAGGTAGTTAAGGATATAAAGGGATAAGATTCTAGATAATAGGATTTGTTGAGATATTTTAGTGATATTGAGATATTAAGGGGATTGAGCATTAAATTAGATCATTTTTAAAATTGTATAAATTCATTAAGCCTCAAAGGGCATGGGGAGGAGATTGTGAGTTGTAGAGAGTGTGAGATTGGGAATTGAAAGCAAGGGTTTTTGCTTGGGAGCCTTCGGGCAATTTGCAAAGGGCCACCGAACTAGAATATCGGGCCAACAAAAATTTGTTCGAAATCCATTCGATGGCAATGTTTGAAATCCGGTTCAGAATTCGTTCCCTCCGTGGTGTTTGAAACTGTGTGGATGCTGGTAGTTAAAGCCTAGAAGTTTTGAAACAGTTTGTTTACCAATCGATTGAAGGTACGTTATTTGCGTAATTGTTACAAATTGGAATAGAATTGTGTTACTTTTCAAAGTCTACATGCAGTGTCAGGGCGGATCGATGGTAGGTTGTATAAATCAGAAGCACCGGTATTGAGACAAACCAGTCAGATGTTGAAAGCAACAATCAGTGAATGTGAACACGACGCTGTTACTTTGGGTTTGGTTTGATTAAAATGTAAATGGTGTCAGAAGCCTGTGGATTCGATAGTGTATTGATGCATTGAGTTTTAAAGTTTGTCAGTGTTGAATAGAAACGATATTAATACAACCCGAGTGTAATGTGTTAAGCTTTGAACACATTCAGAAGTTTGTAGTTTTATGAACTGATACATCTTCCAGATCGTTGAAGTTGAACACAATATGTATCCATTGTTGGATGGACAGGTATGAATGTTGGAATTGATCGAATTCTAAGTTTTTATATGAATTGTCATTTTCCTAAAATGGGTAAAGTGCGCTTATATTATTGGGACTTGATTTTGTATTAAGTTCAAAAGCGGAATCTTGTTATGAGGCTTGGTGTATTGAAGATAGAATGTTAAGAATTAAACATGGGAAGAGAATTGGAGAGGCATAAGCGCATGGACTAGAATTATGATTGAAATTTATATTTGAACTCACATTATCATTGGGTTTGCTTGAAGGATTCAAAGCATGAATTTTCCAGACATTGAGGGTTTGATTTGTCAAAAAGCTGAGATGCATGTTTATGATCACAGAGATTAAAGATTCTGGGTATTGCAGGCTAACCCTGCATCATTTTTGGTATCAGAGCTTAGCTCTGTTGAAATTGAAGAATGTTTGTTTTTGTCTCTGAATGAATGCAAGAAGGTTTTGTTGAAGAACTAAAATGTATTTTTGAATGTATGATGAATGATTGAAAGGAAGATCAAATTTCTAAATCTGATATGCAAACTACACAAGTGAACAGGATTGTAGAAACAAAGGGAGGAAAAGATCATGCAAGATCTTAAAGGTGAGATGATTTCCTGATTTGAAATTTATGAATTGAAGTTTATGGTTGCAGGGAAGATGATGGCAGTGAACCTGACATTCAGCTAAAGGCTGAATAGAGAGGACAATTGCAGTGTCCTGAAGAAGAAGGTGAGTTGAAGAGATAGCCTAGAGAGTGAGCAGAGGAGAGTGCTCAAGAGGTTCCAGAGGCAGTGAACCAGTACTTACCAAAAGACTGAGTGAGGAGAGCTTAGTGAGGTAAGCGGTGGCAACAGAAGATATTGCTATTGCAGAGGCTAGTGCAACTCATGATGAGTGAGAAACTCATAGAGAAGATGATCATGGAGGATCAGAGAAGAGGTTCAGAGGAATGCCATAGAGGTGAGATGACTGCAGAAGTCCGAGAAAGAGAGATTGCAGTAATGAAGGTACAATTGCAGGTACTAGAGGAATGGCTGAAAGAGCAGGAAAATTAGAATAGAGGATGGATCTTTCCACTGAAGGGAAAGAGAGTGATTTGGCGATAATTGCAGGTGAAGTTGAGGCAAAGTGTGATTGCCTTATTGAAGAAAGGACCTAGATTTCTTGAGCCAGAGTGGGAATTTGAAGATTCCACATGCAGATTTGTTTAGAAGGATGTGTTGGAGGAAGCAGGCAAGACTGAAAGGTCTTGTAGTTTTAAAACTGACAAGTTGTGTATGTTTGCAGGTATAGTAGAGGGAGATGAGCAAGCTTTAGAGTTTGTTCAGGAGCGAGAAGAGTTGAATATGAACGCTGTTCAGATTGATGCTGAGTTAGCAAGATCTTGGAAGGGAATGAAGACATAGACAGCAGAAAATGATAAGTACTCTGAAAAAGAAAGCAGTGATGCTTTTGCTATTACAGTACAAGAGAAAATTCTTGTGGATGTTGAAGAAGAGAAGTAGTCTGAAGTGCAGATAAGGGAAGTAACAGTTGATATTGTTGAACATTTTGTGCAAACTAAAATTTTATGTATGAATGTAGGTGATGATGATATGCTTTAGCAATGCTACAAAGAAATTGCATTGTTGGAATATTTTTTTATAAATTTAGAGTATGATAGAAAGGTTGCAGCAGACGAAAGAGTTTAATACAGTGAACGAGATCAGAACGACATCTTGGAGACAAATGGAAAGAAGGCGAGACTAGCTGACAGTCTCATGGTGAATGCAAATCAGCATACTGATATGCTAATAGAGAAGTTGGGAAGGAACTCAGAGAAGCATACGGAAGTGTTGCCAGAGAAAGATGAGGAGAAAGCGAGTAAAGATTTTATGAGTCCTGAAGAAGACTTGGAACCGCAGAGAGGAAACTTGGTAACTTAATCAACCAGTGAGACCATTGGGTCTTGTGATTTTATTACTGACAACTTGATTGTGTTTACATGTAATGTAGAAGACAGGCCATCATTTGGAATTGTCTTGGAAGAAGGAGAATTGTTGCAGAAAGAAGATGATACTATGATGTCTCATAAGCAGAGACTTGTTACCATGGGTGACAAGAAAGAGTTGGCTTGTTTGTATAGCCAAGAGAAGACTGGTGTACGAAATTTTGGAGCTGCTACAATGTTAGAAGATGAGGCTACAATGTTTGAAGAACTTGATTTGATTGCCAGAATCAATCAAGATAATGATGAACAATTATTGAAGATTGTCGAAGAGGAAGATGGCGATTATGCTGAAGTTAATTTGCAGCATGTTAATGAAATGCTGAAATGTTTGCTGGAAACATTTGAAATAGAGAAAGAAGTTGCAGATGAAATTGCAGGTGACAAGCAACGGAATGTTGCAGAGGGACAAGAAGCTTGGGAGGCCGTAACATCCATAGTGACAGCTAGAGCAACATGTGAGGTGACATTTATAGTAGCAGCAACAGAAAAGGTGCAAAACGGCAGTAAGGGTGAAAAGGAAGTGATCAAAACAAGTGAAGAACAAGCAAGAATGAGAGTTCAGCAATCAAGAGATGGAAACAATCAGCAAGCAGAGGACATACTGGACAGAGAAATTGAGTTGATAAGGAGGTTAATGATAAAAACATCCCAGAGAAAGACGACAATAAGAAAGAAAAGGAGTGGTAACAAGATAAAGACAACGAAAGATTGCGAGAGCACAGAAAGTGGAGCATTACAGCACAAAATATGGAAATCTGGAGGACAACAACAGATAACAGTAAAGCAATTGATAAGCAAGGAAAGATTACAAAATAAAATTTGGGATCCAGGAGGAAATAATTATCCAGACTTATGACCAGGTGGTCATGCATTTTCTTACATGGGGAGTCTAATGCAGGAGTATCAAGGGTATTTTTTTATTTGTAAATATGTTAGAAAAGGGGGTGTGACAACTTTTAATATTTTATTTAATTTGTTATTTTAAATAAAATAGGAGAGTGAGGATTTTGAAAATATCCTTTTAATCATTAAAAGGATATGAGATAATTTGGGTAGTTAAGGATATAAAGGGATAAGATTCTAGATAATAGGATTTGTTGAGATATTTTAGTGATATTGAGATATTAAGGGGATTGAGCATTAAATTAGATCATTTTTAAAATTGTATAAATTCATTAAGCCTCAAAGGGCATGGGGAGGAGATTGTGAGTTGTAGAGAGTGTGAGATTGGGAATAGAAAGCAGGGGTTTTTGCTTGGGAGCCTTCGGGCAATTTGCAAAGGGCCACCGAACTAGAATATCGGCCAACAAAAGTTTGTTCGAAATCCATTTAATGGCAATGTTTGAAATCCGGTTCAGAATTCGTTCCCTCCGTGGTGTTTGAAACTGTGTGGAAGATGGTAGTTAAAGCCCATAAGTTTTGAAACAGTTTGTTTACCAATCGATTGAAGGTACGTTCTTTGCGTAATTGTTACAAATTGGAACAGAATTGTGTTACTTTTCCAAGTCTACATGTAATGTCAGGGCGGATCGATGGTAGGTTGTATAAATCAGAAGCACCGGTATTGAGACAAACCAGTCAGATGTTGAAAGCAGCAGTCAGTGAATGTGAACACGACGCTGTTACTTTGGGTTTGGTTTGATTAAAATGTAAATGGTGTCAGAAGCCTGTGGATTTGATAGTGTATTGATGCATTGAGTTTTAAAGGTTGTCAGTGTTGAATAGAAATGGTATTAATACAACCCGAGTGTAATGTGTTAAGCTTTGAACACATTCAGAAGTTTGTAGTTTTATGAACTGATACATCTGCCAGATCGTTGAAGTTGAACACAATATGTATCCATTGTTGGATGGACAGGTATGAATGTTGGAATTGATCAAATTCTAAGTTTTTATATGAATTGTCATTTTCCTAAAATGGGTAAAGTGCGCTTATATAATTGGAACTTGATTTTGTATTAAGTTCAAAAGCGAAATCTTGTTATGATGCTTGGTGTATTGAAGATAGAATGTTAAGAATTAAACATGGGAAGAGAATTGGAGAGGCATAAGCGCATGGACTAGAATTATGATTGAAATTTATATTTGAACTCACATTATCATTGGGTTTTCTTGAAGGATTCAAAGCATGAATTTGCCAGACATTGAGGGTTTGATTTGTCAAAAAGCTGAGATGCATGTATTGTATTCCAGCTATCTTGTTTACTCTAAATGATATATATATATTTGTTTGCTTATGCATGCATGTATGGACTATTCTATATAAGTATGTATGAATCTTAATGAAATGTGTTGATTGGTTTAACCATCACTTTGGATTGCTCGCTAACTTGCTTTCTAGATTATGATGCATCTTTGCTCATGTGTTCCCTTCTAAGACATGTACTATTATAGGTTTCCAAGGGGCGCACTCACACAAATTTTTGTGTGTTATAACCATTCATGCCCCTTCCTTGACTCGCTGCAGCTGTCACAACCTTGCTACCAACAGGGACATCTTACCTACCTCTGTGCAAAGCCACGGTCAAGGCAATACCGTACGACCCAGTGCTGGGAGTTGTACACAAAACGGTATGAGATATAATTAGGACTTCTTATGGGGAGATCCCCTAACATGTTGGCGGGTCCAACACCGTCAACACAACGTCATCAGGATGAACACTTTCAAGTGTCTTTGTCAACCACTTTGGGGGACCTTTCTGAGATGTTCCAGGCTGCTCAGTTGAATGAGTTGGGACTGAATCAAGATTGAGTCTCTCAATTCTATCAATCACTTCACTCAAAGTATCATCTATGGTTAGAGTTTCATGTGGGGGAGAGACTGTTTCAGAAGAAGATTCAACAGATTGATCCAGTATGTGGAATCTGATTATCAAATTATTGAAATGATTTTGCATGTTCAAATCTATCCAAGCGATCAAGTTTCTGCTCAACAACATTGTCAGCTTTGGAAGATTCAAGAAAGATTACATCTCTAGATACAACAAAATTTTTATTAACTTCATCATAGAGACGGTATGCTTTGGAGGTATTTGAATACCCAAGAAAATACACTTATGACTCCTTGCACCAAGTTTGTTTCTATGTACCTTTGGTATCAAGGCATAAAAGGTGGCACCAAATACCCTGAGATGCTTTACTGAAGGAATGTGGCCATACCACATTTCATAAGGAGTCTTGTTTATAATAGCATTAGATGGACATCTATTCTTTACATATACAACACATAGAACTGCATCAGCCCAAAACATCAATTTTACATTATTGAAAAACATCATGGAACGTAAAATATTTAAGTTTGTCTTATTCATTCTTTCAGCTACTTCGTTATGTTGGGGATTATAAGACGCAGTTGTTTGATGTTTGATCCTATGCTAGTGGAGATAGTTTTCAAATTCATTTGAAGTGTATTCTTTTCCATTATTAGTGTGAATAATGCCAATATGATATTGTGCATCATTTTCAATCCATGTATGAAAGTTATTAATGTTTGAAAAGAATTAGATTTGTTCTTCAATAAATAAATCAAAGACATTCTATATATATTTATTTCCATTTGCATAAGGAAGAGGCATTGGACCGCATAAATTTGAATGAATGAGTTCAAGTTTTCTATGTGCTCTGGAATGTGAATCATGAAAAGACTGTTTGATATGATTTCCTAGAATACAAGCATCACATTGCTTAAGTTTCCTAGGAATTTTAGGCAAAACAGTAACACCATTTTTTTTCAACAAGTGAAGGCTGTCATAGTTAAAGTGTCCAAGTCTAGCATGCCATAAAAGACTTGATAGAAATGTACCTTCATCATAATGAGAAATGTATGAGAAATTTTGTGCACGAGCAGAGGTACCTTACAACTTCAGAAGTCTTTCTTCTTCTATTCTCGTCATGACAAGTGAGTGATCTGATGCTTTTCTCACCTAATCATTGGGCTTCCCACATTGGGAAAATTCACCAACTAAGAAATATTAACCCCCAACGAAACATGGTTGTTGTATAGGTTGATCTGTACGACCTCCAAAAAATAATATATTTGATATGTTGGTCGAATTGTTTGTTGAATCAAACCCTCTGCTTCTATTATTGCATTCAATAATATTACCTCCTCCTACTAGTGTGCATGGCCTCCATTGATTGACTGAGATTAATATTCTTACTATTAATTTCCTTCTCTTATATTCTTGCACATTGAGTGAGCTCATTTTCTCTTTGTACAACTAGGTAACTATTACAATGAATTCTCTATGTCTCTTCCTTCTACCTTTACCTCCTTTTTACCATTTTGATTTGATGACTAAGTCTCCACAAATATAGTCTCTCCTTGAGATCATTCATTCATATTAAATCCCAATTGATGGTGGAGATTATATCTAAATCAAGTGTAAAATTACACTTTATTAGACTTTAATCAATAATAGAAAATTAAAAGGATATTCAATTTAATAATTAACTTTAACCAAGATAATCACAAAGGTAGAAGGACTTTGGATGACTTTTGGCATGTTTGGTACTAAAATTGTGTAAAAGTACTTGTTTGAGATATAGAAACCAACATCATCATGGTAGTTGATAGGTTTAGCAAGTTGTGTGTTCTCATGTCTTGTAAAAATACCATCAAAGGGAAAGAAGGAGAAAACTTGTCCTTTGAACAGGCATAGATAAACTTTGGGATACCAAGGAGCATCATGTCATACATGGACACTAGATTTATTAGTGAATTTTGGACTACATCGTTGGATAAGATGGACATGAAGTCGAAGAGATCTACAACATTCCATCAACAAATAAATGGGAAAATGGAAGTAGTCAATGGGACTTTGGTGCAACTTTTGAGTGGTTACAATAAAAATCATTTGAAAACCTAGGATGAAAATATGGTATATATAGAACACTCTTATAATAAATAAATCCACACTTCTATTGGTAAGTCCCTATTTGAAACTTGTTTCCAATATGTGTTATCTTCAACTTTTGGTGTTGGATATGGACAACAAGGAGGAGTGAGGGAGGATATCATAGGGGATGCATTAAAAGAATACTTTTTTTTATAAGATTAGGTAGATCCATTTGCAAGTACAATATGATACAAGATCAGCTATCATCATCACAAAATAGAGAATTCATTCCGAGAGGGAGATAGAGTATGATTACAGCTCAACAACAAGAGGCTATAAGGTCTTAGTAATAAAATCAAGGCTCTATGATATGGTCTTTTTGAGATACTTACAAAAAGGTGAGAGATAATACCTAAAGACTCAGTCTACCACCATACGTGCACATTTACTCATTGACAAATGTGGAACATATCAAACTCTATGAGACTTCTATGTTGGATTGGGTGGAGTAATGTATCTCACCTTCCATATGTGACTTAGCACCAAATACCTAGGCATGGTTAATATAGGATAAAATTTTTCATAAGAGGTCCAAAACTATAAGAAAAGGACATCATGAACTTTGGAATATTAGGTTGAAGGGACAAATTCCAAGCAAGGTGAAATGGTGCTCTAGGGAGAAGGTAGAGGAGAAAATTATTCACCTCATTCAGTGAAATATTCTGGGGACCAAAGGCCTCCAAAAATGGGGAGCTATGATATGGATTTGAGATTATATTATTTTTCACCTATCTTATTTTTTTTAGAGTGGAGAAATGAGAGGAATGAGGTCGCAAGAGCAATTTTATCAACAAGACTTAGTTTGGAGAATTGGGGTCTTAAATCTTCTCAGGCCATTTGAGGCCTTAAATGATAATTTTTTTGGGATAAAACCTTTTCCCTTAAGTGCAAGTCTCTACAATGTTATTCTACACTAAGATACCTTTCCAACGGTGCAAGAATCACGTCAATCAAAGTTTGCATGAAAAAATTATGCCTCCAATAAGTTGAACTATTGTGATTGACCACCATGGTTTGCAAGGATGCCATGTCGGCCTAGTTTCTAATGGAAAAGGAGATAGTCACGTGGGAACTATGAAGAAGACTACATAAGGGTCAAATTTTTAACTCTAGTTTAGAAATGAAGGAGTGAGACCCAACCCTAGTTGGCTATCAGGCTTTTTATAACCACAACCCTAGAAAGAAAGGGGTTCCATTCATTTTAATTGTATATTATTCTATCATAGATTTGAACAACCGAGAGTACGCTTGAAAGATAATAATAGAGGGGTTTAGTGTTCTACGACAACTTAGGAGGACACATGTCTCATACAACTATTGAGAGAGTGCCCTCTTCTTTATACTTCCATTATTTCCATTCCAAATAAAGAGAGAGTATAATGGCCTCACCTTCCAGTTGGGTTTTCTCACATAAGTTTTTCCTATAGCATATCTTGTATTCATTGTGGCTAGCATGTGATTACATTTTATTGTTCTTTATTTTTTGCATTTTATCTATTACATGCATAATTAGAAAAATAGTAATTAATAAGTCTAGAATCCAAGGAAATTAACCCTCATAACATAGAATTAATTCTATTTTATTATATTTTTTGTGATGAATTTTCCAATGGAATACCCACTATAGTGCATGGATCAATTATTCAACAAATAGGACAACTAATATGATACGATTTTGGACTAAGAGAACTCACTCGATAAATAAAATTTGATGTAAAAGAGTAAGATAAGATTGAGTACATTATCGGACTATTGTACACCATATGAGCACATGTCAAAACAAAAAATTGAAATAAATATAGAGATGTAGTCTAATAAGCAACACATGGAGAATGAATTGATGACTAGCAAAATGAAAATTAAGAAGAAAAAGAAGAAAGTGATCAATGAATATTATATTTGGAGGTGGACATCACAAAAATGAAAGAAACAAGAAGGCACACACCAAAAGAAAAATAATACAATAAGCCCCAAGGAAAGTATTATAGTGAGAAGGATACACAAGGATATTAACTAGGTATAGAATTTGTAGCACACATAATACATTTAATCACCCTTGGAATCAACACAAGGATATTAACTAGGTATAGAATTTGTAGCACACATAACACATTTAATCATGCTTGGAATAAACACCTTGACAACCATGGAAACTAGTAGGTACCCTATAGCTCAAGAAAAATTAATGCCTCATTCAAAAACCAAATATTTGGACTTGGAAAAATAAAAATGTAATCAACACCCAAGCATAGAATAAATGGAATGTCCATACACTACAATGAGCTTACGTTAATAGTTTTTAAATTCTGCGCTCATGTATAGTGGGGAGACTCGACAAATAGTTGTATTTACAATATATTGGGAATCATGGTCTATATGTAATAGTCCAAAGTAAATATAAAGTTAATTTCCTAATTAAAATCATAATCAAACAAATAAGCACATACCTATATTACCTATGATTGAAGTCTGCTAGATGACAACAAGGTTTTGGGGACGACTCTCCACCAAACCGTAGGCTCAATTGTGCAAGGATTTGCTACAACTGGCCACCCCCAAGCCCTCAATCAACGTACTACTGCCAGTGACTCCTAGGTCTTAGAACACCATTCTCCCAAGAGAATGAAAGATAGAAACTCGGAAAGATGGAATGCCTCCCATCCTCCTCACCCTCCAACAAATAGAGCAAACATTGGATGGGGAACCACATGCACACACTCCATGTGTCTACATGCGACTTTCATTTTTAGCTTTCTTTACTTTTCTTTTGATGTTTTAGTTTTCTTGTTTTATTTCTTTTCTTTTCTTTAGATTTCTTGTTTTATTTTCTTCTTTTTCTTTCTTTTCTTATGTTATTTCTATTTATTCTTATTTAGAGAATAACCATTATTATTATTATTATTATTATTATTTGTATAATTTTAATATCATTATTGATTTTTATTTATTATTTAAGTGATTTATTATTTATATTTATTATTTTTTATTTATTATAATTATTAATATTAGGGAAGAGGTAGGCATTCCGGTCCGGTAACTCAATGACCCCGGGCATCTCGCAAGACTGGCCCATCTCCCTCCAACAACTACTAAGGTGCATAGCCCCCAATGCAAAGTCCTTTACATCCCTTCCAGACTTCGGCAACCCAAATCCAATAACAAGCACCTAGCCTAGAACATCAGGCACTTGGCCTCCTCAAGATGGTCCCATATCTCTTCAAGAGCTATCCATCAAGAGCTATACACAAGACAAAGGAACCACTGGCATATGTAGTGTTGATTGAGTTTTGTCCCCAGCCCATATGGTGTTACTTATTCTCCCTCGTGCGTATGGGCTCACACAAGATCATCAAATAAATAGGCCCTCTTGGCCCATTTGTGGAGTCTTGTGAATCATCACACCCCAACATGCAACCAATGCATTAACCATACCATCATAGTATCATAGGAAATAATCCACATGCCAAGTCTTGCATGTCATCATGAGAACATTCATCAATGTTAATGGCAACATTATGACTAATAACGAATTGCATGCTCATGCATATCATAAATTTGTACACAACTATCGCAGGCTTCACCTCATGAAATACCATCGTAAGTTAGGTCATTAATGTATTTGCGTCAAAGACATATCATAACTTCACATAAATGAACCACATGTCAATAAACCTCATATTACAACATCATAACTCTTATGCCACATTATGCATATCATATCCATCATGAGTATTCAACATTAAATACTTATCATCACATAGTAAATGAATATGTCAATATACCTTGACTTATGCATATCACTATCATCGTATGGATACATTAACATTATAAGAACCATATGTGCATTGTTATCCTCCTATCATGATATCATGAAACATCGTCCATATGTTTTCATCAAGTTGTCAATCACTTTTCAATAATTATTTCCACTTCTTTCTACTAGGTAGTTGATCATTTACACCAATGTTATAATCATCTAAGTACATCATTAAATTTCACATGAGCCTCATCATCTTGGGTCTTAATCTCTCATTAGATATTCTTCCTTCCCCAAGGAAATTCTGGTGAAATTCATTGTTTAAGATATTTACTAGTCATTCCATCATCATCTATTTCAAAAATAAAATTCCTTGATTTACATCCATTTACCCTTTGGTTTATTGATTCCAATACTGCTATATGCAACTGCATATAAACATTATTTCATCATGATTTAATTTTATATTGTGCTTAATTTACTTGCACGAGGATTTGTTGATCCATGTTGACTTATTTAACAATTAGCACTTCATCCACAGAAATATTTTCTTATCTCGTCAAGTTTGTCAAGTTCATATCTCAATACCATTTGATTTATTTATCATAAAATATTCTTATTTTAGATTTTGAAATAGTTGGAAACACGACTACCATCATTGTCCATGAAAAAATTAAATGTGAGGTGTTATGTGGAAACAACCTCTTTTAACTTTATGGGAAGTCCTACTCATGAAACAATGAGTGAAAATTAGTCAAGTACAACCTCTATTAATTGACTTTCACTTCTTTTGTCACTATGTACACAATCCCTTTCAAGGTATCCTTATAAAATTTCTAGCAACATTCCTTCCTATATCTCCCTCATTTATTATCACTTGGTCATCATGCAACTTCACACCTTCACATTTTTAAAATATGCAGATCATCATTATGACCATTACCAATCATGTTTCTCACTCCACTCATCAATATCTTTAAAAGAAATTTCTTCTTGATAGAACATCCCTTCATCTCCTACCCATTATTCATAGATATATTTCGTAAAAATGTCCTTCCTTATTATCATGATTATTCAACTTCATTAGTTGATTGCCAATATTTTCTTCTTTATGTGCGTCATCCTTAGATAGACCTTATAGTGACACCTTTAGACTACCAAGTTATGTTTCTTCCATTATGTTTCAAAATAGGTTACCTCTTCTTACTGGTTTCTTACACCAGCATTAAAGATTTGCTCCTCCACAAAAGCATGCCAGTATACCATATCAATCATGCAATCTTTCAGAGAATTATACATTGTCAATTATGGGTAGATTATCACCATCCAAGATTACAAGATTAAATACTTTTCCAATGAATTAATGAGTCATAACAAAACTATATACCTTTAATTATGTGACTCTATGTCACACCTTTAACCATTGTAGTTGATTATTTAGAAATTTTCATTTTATGAAATAGTGTTTAGGAAATGATACAAACAACTCAAGAAAATGAGATAGTGGTTTTAACATGTAATGAGATTCTAATGAGAGTAGAGAATCACAGAGGAAAAAGCCGATATTCAAACCAAGAATCTGCTATCTATGATGATGCATGAGAAAAACCAATGAGGAAATAATGAGTGCATCAAAGTTTAACTTATATTGGCCAAACACTTACAGTTGATCTTCCAAAATAAATGGTAATACCCCTGGAATTTCAGGTCTCACTTCTAATATCATACTTTTATAATGATTCTAAAGAAACAAGTTGGTTGTAGTTAGTTTAATAGTATATCAGTCTACCAAATCCAGATCAGTTATGAAAATGTAATGAATAGAAAGTTGATGAATTGTAAAAAGAAAAGAAGGTTGATATAGAGACCTTGTACAAGAAATAAAACACTACTGTAACTCAATATCAAGATTCATCACTTGAAGAAGCATAAAATAAGAACCAATATACTCAATAATTATTATCAGAGTCTAATAATAATAAGGTTAATAAGTTATCCTTATTATCAGAGTTTATGAGTTTTAATAAGATATATTTTATCATAAATTATCAAAAATCACAATACTTAAACCATAAAAATACCACAAATTATCAACAATCACAAATTCTGTAGTATAAAACCATTGAAAACATGAGTTAGAAGGTACTAATGATGTCAAAATGAAACTTAGAGAATTGTCTCAATGTAAAATCCAAATTCAAATGACTAAAGCTTAAGAATATTGGTGTCATTATTGTGTTAAAAAGGTACTTGTGTTGTATAGGTAAATCCCCTCTACGGATAGAGGCGATCCCTACTAGCCCAACAGGGGTCTAGCAACAATCGAACAATGCTACACCGCAGGTTCCTAATTGTAATTAACAAGTGGGTGAGAATAACCTACTTGGATTCCAACGCTTGTTTGTCGAAGAGATATTCCTCTCGCTCCTTCGCTCCAGCCGATCACAATTCCCCGCTATCTTCGCGGATGAATACCTGCACAAGCAAAAGAGAGCAAACAAAAGCGTAAAATCTACTAACAACAACTATGTATCTGTCAGGAAAGATACAATTTGCATTAATCAATCATTGAACAAATGTAAATGGAACCATAAGAGTAGTCATCTATCTTTATTAAAAAAAAGTAGAGTAAGGTACAACCGGTGTCCTGACGCTGAGTCCTTCCCTAGAGGGTCCA
>APFE031339978.1:0-69784 GCA_000404065.3 Pinus taeda
TGTGTGAATGCTCTTGATGTGTTATTGTTATTGATGCTGCTATATTGATGATCAACGTAGAGGAGCTTATGTATTGTGTATGTTTTCCGCAATAGTACATGATCAGGATAATCTCTGTTGAATATGTGTTAAATTATTCAAAATTTCTACAACAACCTTGGTAAAAATTCCATGTAATAAAAGTTGATAAAAGCAAAATAATAACCACGGTTATGGGACACTTACTCCAAGCTGAATGTTGGGCAAGACATCCTAGTGTGGCTATTCATTTTGTCTACTATAGCTAAGGAAAATGAAAAAGGCTTTGGAAAGGCAAAATGGCATTTTTGGTAATTTATTTACGAAAATAATGGAAATTAGGAGAAAAAGGAAGGTGAAAGGTCACAGGTTGCATGTGAGGAGGAAAATGAAAGAAAATGATGGAAAAATGAAGAAAATAAAGGCCACATTAATTAAAAGGCTTATGAGGATCAATTGGTACCTTTTTTCAGTTCAGTTTTGGATCTCTCTCTCTATTCTCTCTCTCTCTCACTCTTGGATACTTAGAGTTTTCTTGGAGAACTTCGACTTTGGATCAAGAAAGGCAAAGAAGGAAAAGAGGAAGCAAAGATCAAGCAAGGAAGAGTAGGATCAAGCAACTACAATGAATTTACTTGCAGGTATCGATTTGTATGTATGACTTCCTTGCTATATTTGAAATGCATGGTTATGCATGTTAGTTATTGGTTCTATTTCTGTCATGGGCATGGGTTTTGCCATGGGTAACAGTGTTCTTCAGCCTTGCCTTGTCATTTTCGAATAGCCATGGTGTGATGGGGTTCTCATGTTTTGGTTGAGATGGATTGTCAGGTGGATTCAAAGTTAAATGAGGTGCATCTCTGAATGAAAGAATACATGGTCTAGTGATCCCTAAACTATACTGTGGATTGCGGTAAATCCACTAGCATAGTGACCCCTGAACCAGACTGTGAATTGCAGTAAAGCCAGGTATTGTGTGCCTCGGTGGGCATAGGAATCCTCGACCAATGGATGGAAGGATATAGGGTAAATCCTAGAGGTGGTTTCCCTTGATCAAGCCTAGGAATTCTTGCTAGTAAATGGCGAGATATACAAGAAAGCATGGAGGGTGGTGTCTTAATTATGGCCTAGTGACCCATGTAGTCCGCGATAAAGTGTAGAGACTAGGAGATAAGAAAATTCCTCATGGTGTCAGTGAAGAAATTCAGTGGCATCCGTGCCTGTTTATGGCCTAGTGATCCAGTGAGGATTGCAGTAAAGCTTGATTCTATAGATGAGGGTGAGGAGGTTTTAGCCTCGGGAAGCCTTGGTTGCTTCTTTTGCTTTGATTCCCACATTCTTGCTTGGAATATGGCATGAGGGTGATTGGTTGAAGAGGGACTTGGCTTAAGCAATCTACAGTCGGGTGGAACGTGGTAGTCCCATACTGGGTTGGCTTTTGCATTCATTAATAAGAGTTCATTTCCTTGGTATTTTATGTGCAAATGTATTGGTTCATATGTGGCATTTATGGTTGTTGTATCCTCATTATTTATGTTGTTTATATATTGGTTATGAATATGTTTTATGACAATGAAAATATATGGTTCTCATCATTTTTTGATTTGTAAATGAATGAGCAATGAATATATGACATAATAGATTATAATGCAGCTAATGTGATAAGGCACCAATGATTCTTAGCGATTCTCAGATAAGTATAAAGACCCCTATGCTCAGATATGTTATTTAAACATGTAGAATGCACAATTATGACAAGTTTGACGAAATGCCTGTCATGGCTAGTAGGGGTCCAGTGAAGTCCTTTCTTAAGAATTTGCATTGGCATCATTGTCTCTATGTTTCTTTTCATTTATGTGAATCCATGAAATTATGGGCAGTGACTAGGTCCTAGTCCTAGAATTTAGCCTTAAATCTCGCAGTCGTTGGAATAGCACTAGAAGAAAAAGGTTGTATTTGCACTTAGATAGGCTCATGGGAGCAATTGGGACCCTCAATCACTTGGAGGGATTGGCAAGGAAGCAATTAGGGTTCTAGGTCCTTGAATTGTTGAGTTTTCTTAGGGGTTGGTCACCTGGAAAGGTGGGGTAGCTCTTGGAGGTTTTGTAGGATGTGTAGATGGTCAGTTTGGTTGTGTTTTGTCAGTTACACTTCCTTAAGGTGACCTAGGAGGTTGAATCAGATCATAGTAGCCTCTCGTCACATGTTTACCTTGGTTGGCTGGATACTTGGGTAGATGTGGGAGGAGGGCATTATAGAGTGGTATTAGAGCATGGTTCACCCCTTGGACTAGATGGGTAGTGTGTTGGTCATGCATTCATGTTGGTTTCATATATGTTCTCATGTTTATGGTCTATGTACTGGTTGTGTATGCATGGTATTGGTTATGGTTGTAGTGGTGTTGCCATGTGAAAAGTTAATGGTGTTGTTGTTGGATGTGTTTATCATGAGTTTATGTCAGTTATTCCCTAGATATTCATGTAAAGTGTATGTCATACATATGTTGTTATGCATACATTGATATGGGTTTAGTTGTCCTGCATGAGGTCATGATGTGGGTAATATGGTCCTGGATTGATGACTGGGCTATGGTTAGGATGATATATATATGTTGTTATGATTATGTATATACATGTATTATGCTAATCTAGTCGGCCTTGCAAATGAGATATCCTCCTCGAGTTATACTAAAGTAGGTTGGTTGTTTATGATTTGGTTTAACTGACATAGTGTGCCTTGTAGGAAGAGATCAAGATGACTAGTAAGATGGTAGACTACAAATATTCTCGCTATGAATCAGATGAGCAGTGCAGTGTCGAGCATTCTTTTGACTTAGCATAAACATTGAGGAATTTGAAGGAAGTAATAAGGAGTTGTAAAGTAGATAATGACAAAATCATGCAGGCACAGGAGAAACAAGCAAAAGTAAATGCAGTAATCCTTTAGAGTTTGTCAAACTTGTAGAGACAAGGACCACTCCAGATTAGCTATGTATAGGAGAATGGGACTAATGGGACATATGGAAGTAGGTCTCATGGTGGTCACATGTCAGATAGAGATGACATGACCAGAGATGGTAGATTCTTGGATACTCTGGATAGGAGAGGTGATGGATACAGGTACTATTATGGTTCTAGTTCTGACATATATCATGATCATCATCATTATCACCCTACAGGAGGAGTCATAGAGGATACTTATCAGATGAGTTAAAGAAAGTAAAGCCACCTACTTTTGATGGAAAGTTGGTTACTTGGCATGAATAAGTTCTTTGAACTGCATGAGTATACAGAGAATACGAAGGCTAGAATAACTATCTTCAAACTCAAAGGGAAAGTAGATATCTGGTGGAAGATGTAAAATGGGTCAAAGACATCAGGACGAAAGAGTTGAGTTAGCATGAATTCAAGAGACTTTTCAGAAAGAAGTACTTGTCGGAGAGGTACTGCGACAACAAAGCCAATGAATTCTATGAGCTCAAAATGGGATTGATGATAGTCAGGGAGAATATGACCAAGTTCTTGGAGCTATTGAGATATGTAAGTTATCTTAAAGATGAAAAGGTTAAAGTTCAAAGATTTGTTAGTGGATTTCCATTAACATTTAGAGATCGGATTGAGTATGATGAGCCTTGATCACTTAAGGAAGTTATTGGGAAGCTAAAGCATTGCTATGAATACTGAAAGCATAAGACAAAATATCAACAAGGATGGATAGGGAAAGAGAAAAGTAAAGGTAAATGGAAGCTGAAAGGAATAAGGCCTCAGAATGCAAAAGAGAAAGAGAATGTTGCACCACATAAGAAGTTCAATGCAGCTAGATAAGGACTTCGGTCACAACAGCACAATAGAGATGATGGTACAAGACGGTTGGAGTGTTGGACATGTGGTAAGGAGCATCTTAAGATGGATTTTCCGCAAAATCAGGGTAGTGGGCCTCAGATCTATAGTGCACAGGAGGCATAAACTATTGGGGAAGTTGGGCAAAGCACCTTGTATCTATACTACATTGGATAATAGGCAGGTAGATAATTAGGCTATATCATTGAGATGGACGGTAAGCTTCATGATAAAGTTGTTTCTATTTTGATTGACCCTAGATCTAATTATATTTATGTTAAACTTGACTTTGTGGATAAGTGTGGTTTGAATAAAGAAGTGCATGCAGAATCTTGGTTAGTGCAATTGGCTACAGGTAACAAGAGTAGAGTTCATAATTGGGTAAGAGTTTGTGCATTTGAGTTGAATGGTATTCCTACAACAACAAATATTAATGTATTACCGTTGGGGTCACATAATATGCTTTTGGGTATGAATTGGCTATATCTTCATAGGATCAAAGTGGATTGTTATGACAAAGCCATTGAGTGCTTGGATGACAATGTAGAGTAGAGAATCTTGCAGGGTAAGAAGAAAGCAACATTAGTTAGGACAATGACAACAATGCAAGAAAAATGAAGTTGTAGAAAAGGGAGTGTGTTGTTTGCAGTACACAATTCTAGTGATAAAGGTAAGGAGGATGAGGATGCATAGATATTGAGCAGGTACCCAATCTTACAGTAGTTTCAGGATGTGTTTACAAGAGAGATATAAGAGTTTCCACCTCACAAAGAAGTGGAATTCTCCATTTAGTTGGTACCAGGGGTAACACTGAAATTAAAGGCACCATACAGAATGAGCACTCCAGAGTTAGTAGAGATGAAGTTGCAGTTTAAGGAAATGCTTGACAAGGGATACATTAGGCCAAGTGTATCACCATGGGGTGCACCATTCTTTTTTATGAAGAAGAAAGATTGTACTCCCAGGTTATGCATTTATTATAGGTAGTTGAACAAGGTGACCATTAAGAACAAGTACCCATTGCCGAGGATTGATAACTTATTTGATTAGTTAAAGGGAGCGGAAGTGTTCTTAAATATTTATTTGAGATGTGGATATCATCATGTACACATCAAGGAAGAGGACATTTACAAGATAACTTTCAGGGCCATGTATGGGAAATATGAGTTTGTTGTAGTTTCATTTGGTTTAACTAATGCTCCAACTACCTTTATGTGCTTGATGAATAGTGTGTTGGGCCCTTATCTGGACAAGTTGTTATTGTATTCGTTGATGACATCTTGATATATTATAAGAAAGAGGAAGAGCATGTCGAGCATTTAGAAGTAGTGTTAAGACTGTTGAGAGTGCATTAGTTGTATGCGAAGCTCAGTAAATGTAGTTTCTTTTAGACAAAGGTACATTACTTGGGGCATGTGGTCTCCAAGGAAGGCGTAGCAGTAGATCTAGAGAAGGTAAGAGCTATCAAGGAGTGGGAAGCTCCTTAAATGTGGATAAGATAAGATCATTCATGAGGCTACCAGGATATTATAGGAGGTTCATCTGAAAATTCTCTCAGATTGCATATCCTATTACATCATTGCAAAGGAAAGGTAAGATATTTGAATGGACAAAGGAGTGTGCACAAGTTTTGAGCAGTTAAAGCAGTTGTTGACAAATGCTCCAGTGTTAAAAATTGGAAACTCATTCAAAGAGTTTTTAGTGTGTACAGATGGTTGCAAGAGAGGACTTGGTGGAGTCCTTATGTAGGAGGGATAGGTAGTATGTTATGAGTCACAGAAACTTAATAAGCACAAGCATAACTATATTACACATGATCTTGAGTTGGCAACGATCATTCATGCTTTGAAGATTTTGAGGCGTTATCTTCTTGGCAAGAGGTTGGTATTGATGAGTGATCACAGTGGGTTGAGATACTTGTTTGACCAGCCGTATCTGAATTCCAGGAAAGCTAGACAGTTGGCCACGATTAGTGAGCTTGACTTTGAGATCAGGTATATCAAGGGTAAAGAGAATAGGGTTGCAGATGCTCTTAGCAGGCGGATACATGAAAATCACATTGCAACTATGAGTTCTTGTAGGACAAACTTACAAGATCATATTTTATAGGTAGGTCATTATGATGACAGGTATAGAGAGCTTATGCACATGTTATAGTGGAGTACAGGTACACATACAGGTAGTGGTACAGGTGCACAAGATGCAGACTATCATCTCTTAGCAAATGACTTGATCAAATTTAGGGACATGATATATGTGCTAGACAGTAGTGAGCTCAAGAAGATTATCTTGAGGGAGTTTGATGAGAAACCATATTAAGGTGACCCAGGATACCAAAAGATATTGACAATTGTGAAGAAATTTTATTATTGGCTGAATTTGAAAAAAAATGTGGCAAAGTTTGTCACTAGATGTTTGGACTGTCAGTAGGTGAAGGCAAAGTGTAAACGTTCAGGTGGATTGCTATAGCCGATTGCGATTCCAGAATGGAAATGGGAGGTTATTTACATGGATTTCATCACAAGTTTGTTGAGGACATCTAGACAACATGATTCCATCATGGTTGTGGTGGACAAGATGACTAAGGTAGCACACTTCATTCCAGGGAAGACGACATATTCATCTAGTGATGTGGCACATGTGTTAATCAGAGATGTGGTTAGATTCCATGGTGTTCCGAAGAAGATTGTGTCAGACAGGGATGCAAAGTTCACTTCCAAGTTTTTGAATGATTTTTTGCAGGTTTAGGTACAGAGGTGTCCTTTAGTACCATTTATCATCCACAGAAAGATGGACAAACAGAGAGGGTCAACATGATATTGGAGGACATGTTGAGGATGTATGTGATGCATCAACAAAGGAGATGGGACGAGTACCTTTCATTGGTTGAGTTTTCTTATAACAATGGTTACCAGGAGTCACTGAGAATGAGTTTGTTTGAGGCATAGAATGGGTGAAGTTTTAATACTCCCATTAGTTGGAGTGACCCGGTGAACAAGGTATTGATTTGATCATATATGTTAGAAGAAATGGAATAGGAAATGCAGCTAATCAAGAAGAATCTAAAGTCAACGTAGGACAAAAAAAATCTATGCAAATCGAAACATGTTGTTTAAGGAGTTTCAAGTTGGGGAACATGTGTACTTGCACATCAAGCCAAACAAGTACTCCTTACAGATTAGATCATGTACTAGGTTGGCACCTCTATTTTGTGGACCTCTCAAAATCCTTGAAATGATTGGACCAGTAGCCTATCGAATTGCACTTCCTCCGACAGTGAAATTCCATGATATTTTCCATGTGTCATTACTTATGAAGTATGTTAAAGATGTTGATCATGTGATTGACTGGTTTGTATTGGAGGTGGAGCCAGATGGAGAATTCCAACCGAAACCTCAGTGTATATTATAGAGAAAGGTGCTCATGCTCCAAAACCGAGCAATCGAGTAGGTTAAAGTGCAGTGGAAGCACTTTGGGCTCGATGAAGATGTTAACACTTAGGTTGTTCCCCAAAGTTGTAGTAAAGGGAATACGGCCGAGGTAACCACAGACCAATCTTTTGGATACAGGTTCTAGCCAATCTGCATCCAGAGAGGGCTCTCTCTTTATAATTTAGCTTTGTTTTGAGGTATATTAGGCTAGTTATGAAGTACAAGGGTTTTGTTTTTAGTTTGGTTGGAAGGAGGGGGACTCAATAGCACAGTGAGGTAAAACTGGAACATTTTAGTCCATTGGGCATGATGGAGTCAAAAAGGGATGGCTTCATGGGTTAGGTTTCTTACCAGAGGATTTATCACAGAGCAAGGTACTCAAATATGGAACAATTTATAGGCTGAAATAAGATGGAATGGAGTCAATGGGTGAAGGGCAATTAACAATCCTTCATCATGTAGATAGAGGGAAAATGGATGATTACTGCTAAGGAGCAATTAAGAATTCCTTAGCTAGTATTCAAGATGGAAGAATCAGGGGAAACAGGAGTAGTTAAGAATTCGTTATTTATTCTAATTCTGAAGAAAATATTGAAAATAACAGAGACTGAACACATAGTGCAAACAAGCAAATTCTGAGTTATTCTTTTTCTCTATTATTTAGATCATGAAACATATATGATATAGTAAACATAGAAACTGTAAAACACGAGTTAGAATGACTTATTGATCCATAAGATGAATCAAGAATTCTGTGACATGGCCCTTAGCATCAAATTCCCCATTCAGCAAGCTAGACAAAATTGGTTCCAACAACTTTTATTTCCAAAATTGTTCAGTATTACAGTCAAAACTATGAACATTCACCAGCAACCAACCAACCCCAAATACTTCGTCTCAGGGGGTATTTATACAAAAATGTCAAGATATCATACAAAATATTTGATAGAAATAATATCTGCTGACAATTAATGCTTCTTTTACATAGACAGAGACAGGTAGTCTGGAAAACAGGGAGTTAATAAATAGAGATGTGAGGTAGGTGCTGCAAGTCGGTTCCCAACTGTCTTCTACTGATCCTCTGTGCTGGTTGTTCTGCCTTGGATGGATTTTCTTTAACTCTGATGTGATGTGCTTTGAACCACGTGAATGTGATTCATTCCTTCTCTCTGCATTATAGTAAATGGTCCAAAATTTTGCATTGACCAAATATAGTTTACAGGATCTCTAACATGCTTTGCCACCACTCTGGTCTTGGTAATTTATGTCTTTGCAGCTTCCTTAGAGTTTCGTCGGTTTCTATGTACCTGAAGAAATTAAGTGGGATGGTGAACAAATGTTTTACCTCATGCTCTATGTAGAATAGATTTTCCAGGCTGTCATAAAGGGACTGGTCAGATGGCAGTGCCTTCTCTCCTGAAGTGCTTGAAGATGCATTAGCTTGATTAGCAACATATGCATTTAATTTATGAACATAGTCCTTGTGCTTCATCAAACGATCATTACTTCCCAAAGGACTTGGCAAACCTTTTTGATGCAGGACTGTAAATTTTCCTGTGAAAGAATCAACCTCTACCTGCATGTCCTGGCATCTTCTGTCCAAGTTTTGCATTAGAGTTCTCATGGTTAGAACTCTCTTGATGTCCAAAATGGTGCCTATTCTGTCTCTAATATCCAGTGCTTGCAGTTCTTCACTGGTCTTGTTGTTCAAAAAATGTATCAGCCTGTTAGCTTGCTCAGGCATCTGTCCCAATAAGGCTCTTGTTTTCTGAATTTCCACTTGGGCAACTCCTATCAAATCAATCTGTTCATAAATGGTTTGGATAGACCTCCACACATCACTAAGGGATTGAGTGATGTTGGTCCACAAAATTCCTCTGATTTTTTGCCAAAGGCTTATCCAGAGAGAGATCCTTTTCTAAGGCCCTTACCTTGTTTTCCAATGCTTTGATCTCCCTTGTTTTCTCTGCCAGGTTCATCTTGGATTTATCATAACTTTGCTCTACTTTTGCCAATTTTTCTTTTACCTGCTTCAGCTCAGATACTTGGAGTTTCAAATCCTCCATGGCTTTTATTAATTGCTCTGTAGTCATAGCTATACTGCTGCCTGGTGTTGTTGTTGTTGCTGGGATACCTGTGGTGATTTCTGTTGTTGATGCCGGGACAGTGGGAGGCACTGCTGTTATAACTGTAGGAGGGGCAGTTGTGACTGTTGGAGCTACTTCAGGTGGTTGGGAGGTTAACTCTTCCTGCTTTTCTTGTAATGATTTCTCCAATGCCTGCTTCGTCTCACTTAACCTTTCATTCATTCTCATAAGTAGGTCCATCATGTCCTCCTCTGACTTCTGTTGTACAACTTCTGTGGTTTGTGGATGCATAGTAGAAGGTAGCTTTAATTTTTTCCTGAGGGCAGCAATGTCCTCTTCCTTCTTCTTCATCAATGCCTTTATGCCTTTGGCATCTTTGGGATCATGTCCCAGTTCAATAATAATGTCTTCCAAGGATTTGATCCTGTTGTCCTTGGCCAGAGAGGAAGCCTTCTCCAAATCTAGTTGAGCAGAGGTGTTGTTCAATGAGTTCTGCAATTTGTGAGCCAGCATCGCTTTATCTGCCAGTGTGGAGTAGACCATCTCTCCAGTTTGTTTATGCAGCTCAATCTGGTCCATAGGATGAATGTCTTTGGCAAGGACATCTAGATTTGTTCTGATGTAGTCAACTGCTGATTGTGGCTGTTGCACTTTAGGCTTAAAGTGGCTCAAGATCATTTTACCTTCTTTAATGTCATATGTAGACATTAACCTTTGCTGGTTGTTGGGGGCCATCTTGAGAAATTGATTATAAAGTTGCAGCCTGAGTGGGTCATTCTGGGCCTTTATCTCCGTGAATGTTCTTTTGATATCAGAACCTTGCTTGCTCCGCGGCCTAGTGGATGAAACTTCCACACTATGCTGCCTTTCTAGGTCCTGCCTGTGAGAGCTGGTGGATGTTTCTATCACCGGGGATGTCTGTGGGCTGGTTTCCCTCTCACCTTTTAGACTTTCTATTGTTTCTTCAATGATTTCCTCTTCAGATAGAGGATTAAGTCTTTGCCTTTTTGCACCTGGCTGTTCTGTAGGTCCACTGATGGGTGTGGACTCTTCTTTGTCTCTTTTCTTACCTTTTTCCTCATTTAGAGGAGTTTGTAACGCTGGTACCTCTGGTGCTTTGGTCTGGACCGAAGGAATTTTCCCCTGCTGATCAGTCATTGCTTGTTGTTCTGTGTCTATCACTTCCTTGCCCTTTGATGTCCCTGTAGCTGGTGTAGTGCTTTCTTGTGTAGGGTGCTGAGAAGTTCCAGCAGCGGATGTGCCAAATTCAGTTTGCTGAGGCAGTTTGAAAGATACCTGTCCAAAAGAGTTCAGGTCAAGGGTCTTTTCAAGATCTTTCATAGCTTGTTCCATCACTTCTTGCTGAGTAATTTCTTCTATTAATGTACCATCTACCCACTCATCTTGATTAACAAATTGCTCTATTTCAGGGATCTTAGAATGTTTATAGGCCGATAGTCTGTTTTTTACTTTTCTATCACTTATAAAGCCATTTGGGTCATATGGTACCCACCAGAAACTTTTATTCAATTTAAGTTCTCCCCCCTATATCCTATCAACATCTTCCCATGCTTCCCTCTTGTTAATGATAAAAGGGCCTAACTAGTTTCTTATTCTTAGCTGGGCCTTTTTCTTTGCGCTACAAAAGTGAGTTAAATTTGCATTGATAAGTTGCCTGAAATACTCCAGTGCAAACAGTCTCATAGGCACATATTTGGGCAACTTATAAGGGCACAGCTCACAGCCATAAATTCTGATTTCGGTGTGATTCTGGTAGAAGTACCAGTCACCTATTATGTAGTTTTTGGAGAGCTATAAAATCTTTTGCATATCACCAGAGAGTCTAGGAGGAGGAGTTCTCATCATTAGAGAGGATATCGGATGTATAAACAAGTCAATGAATTCACAGTAGGTATAAGGGGAGTCACAGACATTGTGGAAGGCTGAGGTCCAAAAGATCACAGACCTCCTCTCTCCTTTATAATCCAATTTTCTGATAGGAAACTGAAAACTGTCTGTTTGATAATACAGAAATAGATGATATATATAAGATGTGTACTTGAAGACTCCTTCTCTGTTTAGACTCATGAATTGGTCATGGATCTTGTTGGCAATGAAAGTAGCATAGTCATATTTGACAGCAGGAGGCTGTCCTGGAGTAAACATGGACAACAAAACTAATGTGGTCTCATCAACATATTCACTTGTCTAAAATCCCAGGACATAGGATATCATATCAATAATGAATTTGCCAGCTTCATTGAACCAGACATGCACATAGGGAGGTGGGACTTTGGGCTGGAAATCTGGTCTCATAAATGTTTGAGCAATACGGGTTATCTCTGAATTGGGCAGTTTAGGGCCCTGCTCAAGCAAGAATCCCATAGAAATAGGAGCCAGAGGCTAAGTGGGTTTGAAGTGTAACATCTCATTGACGGACTCAAGAGTTATATAAAAGAGGATAGTTTCAGATGGAGCCTTAACCGCTCTCTGGGCAGGTTCATAATTAGCACAACATAGACGGATAATATCAGGGAAAACATTGACTGAGGGGAGGTAGTACATGGGCAGGTTGGATTCCCATATTCCATAGAGATCAGAGTTACTTTGGTGATTGTTCCTAATTTCACAAAATGCCTGGAGGTGGTTTTTGTCACCAGTTAAGTCTTGGATTTGAAAATCTCTGTCAGCCAAGGGTAACCACTCCAGGTCTTTATGCGGTGCATTGAGGGGAGTATTGTTCAGGGCCACCAGAGCTTCCATGCTTGGTTACTGTGTCTTCAACTAGAGGTCAAGTTTCTGTGAAAAACTGGTCTAAACAGCAGTTCTGGGTATATTTGTATGAAGGCAGCAGGCTGAATTCAACTTGAATTTGGCTTCTTGGAAAAATTTACAGAGGAAAACTGAAATTTACAGGGTTCGGGAAGAGAATTGAGGTAAATACCTGACTTTAAAGGTGAACTGTGCACTTTGCAGGTTGCGAGACGAGCTGGAGAACAGGATGTTGGACTTTATTTGGCCGGGTGGCGGACTATGTGCTCGAGCAGTTGCTTTGGACGTAGTTTGCATGCACCAGTTTCACGGAAAAACGAATGAAAATGAGCGAAAATGACATTTTCCGGACTTTTTAACAAAATTGGCTTCGCGGGGCTTTTTGGCGCTTTTTGGTTGGATGACGTCATCGGGATGTGACGTTTTGTTGTTACGCGAGGTTACAGATGCTGATGTAGCGGTGATGTGGCGATGGTGTCAGCGGGTGGGGTCAGCAAGAGGGTGGTAAGCGGTATCGGCCCGCACCGCTTATGGGCCGAAGTGGTTGGGGGCGGAGAGGCAGCGAGCATGGCGGGAATGCGCCACATGTCCCCGATACGGCGGTAATACCGCCAACTCCCCGGGAGTTAAAGTACAACAGCGGGATGGGGCGCATATGATTTGGAGCCGTCTGATGGGAGAGCGCCGATCGGACGGTTGGCACTCATTGGAGGTGACGGAAGGTTATGGCGTGGGACCCATATAATATATTTAAAACTTATAATGTATCGGGGTCATTTATCATTGGTTTGCGAGGTTGCGGGTTTGGTTATTAATTAACCAAAGGTTAATTAATCCCATGGTTGCGCATGAAGGGCTATTATAAGGTTCCAAGTAAACCTTTAATCCCCACTATTATAATAATATGGTTTATATTTAAACCTGGGCAGGGTATGTAGAATATAGGGTTTTTTTTGGTATATTAACAATATATGGGGAGGGGAATTTATACAAGGGATTTATATAATAAAGTTATTGGTTAATATGAATATGAAAAGAACAGGCGCTAAGTTATAAAGTTCAACAACTCAGGCTTAGGAGAAAAAGTTTTACACAAGAAATGTGGCTTCTTGCCTTCGATAAGAATGTGGTTTTACTTAGGCCTTTTCATGAAATGAGGTGGGGTGATTTGGGAGTATTGAGCAGATCTCAATATCCTTGGGGGGAGGCTAGTAAGTGATTTTGGGAGAATTGTGAAAGGAAGTTAGTCATGCCTCACTTGATTTGTAACCAAACAGCTGCCATGGTACTTATGATAACAATAAGATGAACATCTTTGAGAGACAAAATTAACCATAAGCATGCTTCTACAACACCAAACTGCCTACCCAACCTACTGTACCTAACATTTTTTCTTCTTTTTCTATGGGTGCACTTGGACTAGCAAACCCTTTCAATCTTCTTTTATTTTTATTGCAATCCTATCTAAATCTACCCTTATAACATCCAAGGGCTCAGCTTTAACTGTTGAGCTCCTTTGCTTCTGTACCTAACTATTTATCTGCCAAGATTGAACATTTTGGATAGATTTTATTCTCTATCACTAGAACAAGAAATTGAAACATGAAATAGCCTAGATTACACTATTTGTCTATTCATTAATGGCAGCATAAAGTTCAACAAACTGCACATGAAGCCTTTATTTACAGAACATGGAATAGTAGTGGCATTTGGACTTGCACACTTTCTTGTCTTTTTTGATTTGGGGTTCATTTCTTTCATTTTTTTGACCATTTCATTCTTTTTGCCCTTTGATTTTTCTTTTAGGGCATACCCTCTTTTCATTTTTTTTTTGTTGTAGAATATGGAAAACCTTTGCAGCAGGAAAAGGATGAACATATTAGGGATTTTAACCAGTCAATCATGAAATATGACACCTATTGGTATAGGAGCATAACAAAAGCTACACGGGAGATGGCAGATTAGATGTGGGATATGTATCCTTTTTATTCACTGGTTGAGTGAATGTCCTTGAGATATTTTTTGATATATGTTTTGGGTATATGTGTTGGTGATATTTTGGTATATGTACATATGTATATGGAAGTAAATACTGCCATGAGATGTGTTATAAATCTCCAATAAGCGCTATGGGTTTCATGTCATTATGGTTGTCATATTGTTATGTTGTCATGTTGGTTTGCTTCTCAGCAGGTTGTTCATTGTAAATACTGCATCGAGCTAAATTATAAATCTCCATGGGTAGTATGTTTTTCTTTCAACAGTCTTGTTGGTTATAGGTGTCATTGAACATCGAGGATGATGTTCCCCCAAGGGGGAGGGTTCTGTAACAACCTTGGTGAAAATTCCATGTAATAAAAGTTAATACAGGAAAAATAATAACCATCGTTATGGGACACTTATTCAAGTTGAATGTTGGGAAAGCTATCCTAGTGTGGGTGTTCATTTGGTTTATTATGGCTAAGGAAATTGGCAAAGGAAATGGAAAAGGATTTGGAGAGGAAAAATGGAATTTTTTGCAATTTATTTATGAAAGTAATGGAAATTAGGAGAAAAGGAAGGTGAAAGGTCACATGTTGATATGTTGTTGAATGTTAGTTTTGTCGTGCTAATTTCAACTTCAGAATTAAAAACAATTGCTCATCATTTTCTTTATGTGCATAGGTTACCTTTATGGTGTTTGTGAATGTAACAAGTAAATTTGTCAGGTTTTATGTCAAATTCACGAGCAAAATAACATGTAAATAAAGTGTTGAACAACAACAAACAAATATACAACAAACCATCAAAATTAACACTTAACATTGTGTTTTGTGAAAGGAGTTCACCCCTCCTGGGCTGCATCTCTTTGGTCCAGCTTCCATGGCTTGGGCCTCTATATTAGCTCAAAATGGAAAAAATGTTGTTTACAATGATCTATTGCTCCTGAAACCTGCTTCAATGTGCTCAGAACATCAAAATCATCTAGGAATGACTTTTTCTGAGCCCAAATTGGTTGAAAATTGCAAAAGTTATGGCCTCTTTAGTTTTTCCTAGGAAATCTCCACTAAAATTGGAGAACTCCAATTAATCCCGCCAATTTTGGAGAAAATCCCGAATTTATTGGATCGCCAAAATATCCACTAACTTAACTGCGCCATTAATTATGGATAAACATTTATTAATTAAGGGTTAATGTGCGGTTAGCACGTTTAATGGCACGGTTATGGTTTACTGCTGGCCTCTGGTCTTATGGTAGTGGTCACATGTGGAGGGGGCTGGCCCACTCCTCCCCCAATCGCCAAGTGTTAACATATGAAATACAATTTGAAACCATTATATGGTAAGAACCACTGGCGCAGTATAATGGTAAGACGTTGGATTTGCGCGAGCGAGGTCACAAGTTTGAATTTGCGGACCTGCCATAAAATTTTTCCATAGTGCGCTGATGATGCTAGGCCTTTGTGGAGGAACACGTGGTGGCCTTTGGGCTTGCCACATGTATCCTTCTCATTGATCTTTCCTCCAACCAATAAGAAAACACCATTTCACCAATTTGTAGACCAACCAAAATGATCTTTCTTCCAACCAATAAGAAAACGCCATTTCACCAATCTGTAGACCAACCAAAATGCACCACTTGCCATGATCTCACTGGCCGTTGACCAAATTTTGACCTACACAGTCACTTTCCATGTTAGCAGTACGAACTGCTGACTATGCAGTGACTGTATTTTTTTTGCAAAATTCCTATGTTTGGCAAAGCGGACAAAACATTATATCTTTCTCATATGAGCTCTGCTTTGAGTGAAATGAGTTGCGTTAGGATCGTATCGCCGAGACGGACACAATCGTTCAGGTTTTGAGTGATTTTGATCACTTTTATTTTTGAGCTAAATATTGATCACTTGATCATTCCTCCCCATTAGAAGCCTTTTGGACACCAAAAGATACTATCAATTGTTCAGTAGGTGAGGGTACATCTCCCTCACCTTCTCAATCTGCATCCATTTGACCTTAGAAGGATTTTGTCCCTTGTGTCCCACTCGAAGGTATTTGACATTCCCTCTCTTTGAAGTTCTGGTTCTTCTGTCAAGTATGAGATCTTACTAAAGTTCATCAAGATATTCTGGTGAGAAATCATCTATTGATGGTAGGTGAACATGATCTCCTTGATCATCAATCAAAGGAGGCTCAAACAATCTCAAATTCTCAACATTAATAATAGAGTATATTTGCATATGAGGAGGCAAATCTAGCTTAAATGCATTATTACCAATCTTTTCTAGAATTTTAAAAGGACCATAATGGATTGGATTTATGTTTTTACCTTCCCCTTGAAGTCTCTCTTTGATTATATATAACCAAACTTCATCTCCAACTTGAAATTTATGATAAACACAGTGTCTGTCATGCCTTGTCTTGTAGCTACTTTGACTCTTTTCAAACTGTTCTTGCACTGTGTGATGTATCAACTGAATCTTCTCAATGAACTTCCTTGCCTTATCGATGTCGCCATGGCCATCAATAGTGACATCTTTCTCAAAGATGAAGTCCAATGGATATCTTGGCAAGTACCCAAAACATGCCTCAAATGGCGATGTGTTTGTGGAAGAATGCTTTGCCCTGTTGTATGCATGTTGTATGTAATGCAACTGTTTATCCCATAACTTGGGATGTTTGTTGAAATATCCTCTAAGAAGATGAATGATTGTCATGTTGAACACCTCGGTTTGTCCATATGTTTGCGAATGAAAGGTTGTACTCTTCTTCAACTTAGTGTCCATCATGTCCCACAAATTTGACCAAAAATTCCCAACAAATCGAGAATGTCGATCACTTACAATGGAAGTAGGAAGACCAAAATGAACCCAAATATTTTGAAAGAAAAGGTGATTTTTTTGTTCAACTGTAATTTGATTTTTACATCGCATTAGAATTCACATCTTGCTGAACCTATCTACAACTACATACAAGTAATCATGACCTTACTTTGAAAATTGAAGACCTCCTGCAAAATCCATTGAGATACTCTCCCATGGACGTGAAGGTACCAGAAGTGGAGGGTACAATCCTAGTTTCCTATTGCTAGGCTTACTTATTGCGCACAAAGAATGTTCAATAATGAAATGAGATACATTATCAAACACACATGGCCAATAACAGTACCTTTGGAGATTCTCTATTGTCTTGCCTACACCAAAATGTCCGACGATCAATGAAGTGTGTGCCTCCCTTATGATATTGTTTCTTTATCCTTGTGGAATACATAACTTGCCCAAGTGATACAACCAACTGTTATGTACATGGTAATCTAACTCTTCAATTTGGTTTCCTTTCCTCAAGCTTGCATACACATCTTGAAAGTCATTATCATATGCACATTGCTCAATGTAACTTTCATGTAAAACAGAATTGTGCTTGAGTATAATAAATGAATTTACAATAGGCCTAGAAAGCATATCAACTACCTTATTGGAGATTCTGTTGTTGTATTTGATAACCAAATGAAACTGTTGTAGAAAACCCATCCATCTGAAATGTCGTGATTGTTGCAACTTTGACTGTGACTGTAAGTACTGCAATGATTGATTGTCGGTATGGATAATGGGCTCCTTCCCCATCAGGTAGTGTTTCCATTTTTTAACAATTTGTACCAATGCGTAAATTTCTTTGTCGTAAGTGGGATATTTAGTCACAGCACCATTAAAAATTTCAGAATGAAATGAAATGGGCTTACCATGCTGCATAAGAACTGCTCCCATGGCATAATCACTAGCATCCATTTGAATCTCAAATGGTGTCTAAGATCTGGAAGATCCAATACCGGTGTTGAACTAATCTTTATTTTTAAAGCATCAAATGCTTTTTGCTATACATCTCCCCAATGGAAGACTTTCTTAACACTAGTCAATGCATGTAGTGGAGATGCAATTGAAGAAAAATTAGCAATAAATTTCCTCCAATATTGTGTTGCCCCTAGAAAGCTTCTTACCTCTATAATTGTATTGGGCTTGGGCCAATTCAAAATGACCTAAACCATAGAGGGGTCTATCTTTAGCTCACCTCCTCCAACAATGTGTCCCAAATACACTAAAGAAGTCTTTCCATATTCACATTTTGACATCTTTAAAAATAACTGTTCTTTTCTCAAGACATCAAATGCTTTGTTCACATGCATGACATGTTCATCTTTGGATTTGCTGAATATGAGAATATCATATAAGTAAACAATGACAAAATCATCTAGAAATGGTCTCAATACATCATTCATAACTCTCATGAAAGTAGCTGGAGCATTTGTAAGACTGAAAGGCATAGTAAGGCACTCAAACAATCCTTGTTTAGTTTTAAATGCAGTTTTCCAAATGCCCTCTTCAGCTATTATGACTTGATGATAACCACTTCGTAAGTCTAACTTAGTGAAATACTTTGCATACCTCAATTGATCAAGAAAATCATTAGTTCTTGGGAATGGATAACGATTCTTTACCGTTATCTTATTCAGTGCACGGAAATCCACACACATGTGCCAAGTCCCGTCCTTCTTTGGCACCAAAACAATTGGTGAACCACATGGCGAAGTAGATGGGTGTATGATACCTTTGTTAAGCAATTCTTGAATTTGTTTTTTGATTTCCATATTGTCCATGATTAGCATGTGATACATGCCAATGTTTGGAAGTGGAATATCTTGTTACAGCTATATCTCATGCTGAATTCCCCTCTTGGGAGGTAACCCCTTTGGTTCCTAAAACATCCCGCCATGCTTGCTTACCACATCAAACAAATCAGATTTTAACTTATCATCACAACCTTCAAAAGATTCATAATCTATATCATTCTTTTTCTTGACCATGAGAGGCCCAAAATGTTTACTTGCATTTACTAGTCTCTTCATCTGCCCTGCATTAACCAAAGAAATGTTTAACTTTTTGTGATGGGCTCTCACAATATACTCCACTCCATCCTTGAGCAATTGATATTTGTTTTCATGGTGATAAAATACTGCTTTCCTATCATACAAATATGGGCTTCCCAAAATAATTTCTGAGATGTCAAGTTGAACTACACCTAACTCAACTTCATCAATGAGTTTTTCGGTAATGGAAAACTTGAATAAGAATTTCCTTGTAACCTGTAAATTTGCATTATTGACTATCCAAACCAAAGGATATGGCTTGTGATGAGGTACAATTTCAAGGTTAAGCTTTTTGATCAAGTATTCTGAAATTAATTTTGATTGTGACACACTATCAATGAATGCATCAATCATTATATGATTTGAAATTACCCTTTGTTGAAAATAGCAACAAGAAATGTTGAATATAGAAGTGCTAGCTATAAATAGCATTTTGGGATACCTTCCTATTTTAGTCAGTCTCTAAACTAAAATAGAGAAGTAAAATTCGAATTTCATCTTAGCAGTTGTTTGTAAAATAATTAATTAATTCACAATGAGTTAATTAGTTGTAGAAAATCAAACATGAAGTCTATGTGGGGACATGCAACAATTTCTCCATTAATTGAGGAATTTATCCATCAGTTAAAGAGGTAAGGATGAGTTGTAATTAGTTGGCTCAGTTAATTGAGTCAAGTCCAGTTAGATTAATACAAACAATTTGTTGAATTAATTGTGAGTTCAATTAGTTAATGCATGCATGCATGTAACTTCTGCACTTCAGATAACTGAATATTCTCTCATAAATAACTCATGCATGTCAATTCAGACAGAGACCCAATTGAGATCAGATGGAGGGGCAGTGTACTATCAGTTGCTAGAATATTCCATTGTGAATATCTCTTGCATGCAGAAGGAATTCTTTCCTTGGAGATTGCGCAATTACTTATTTAGTTTTTGTGAGTGTGATGAGGCCAATTCACACATGTGGCATCACTGGACCCCAAGAAAAACTGCGTAAGGAAATAGGAGGCTTGGAGGGCTTGAGGAGGACATATACTGTGTCTATTCAGTCTGTGAGCTATATTGTTTGATTGCAGAGAGAACAGGATAGCTTCAAAGCTGATTATTTTTGTAACTCGCAAATATTTCTACTTGTATGGTAATACATAGATTGGGGTTTTAGGCTGAGGCTTTCACCGAGTTATTTCTTTTGTGTTATGTGTGATTGATTTCTCATTCTCAGTTATATGTGTTCTCATTGATCTTGCTCATATTCGATTAAGCTTCTGCAAAGTTTGATGTAGAAGTAGATCTTGTATTTTGCTTTAATACATTGCATAATCTATTGATCTACAGTGGGAATTTCTACATGGTATCAGAGCAAAGGCGATCAAGGCAACGAACAATATACAAGAAGGGAGAAGTTCGAAGTTTGAGGTTCCTAAATATAGAAATCGAGTTCTTATCACATCTCAATTTCACCAATGGTGTTCAGCGGTTTAAGACTCGAGTATGCTCTTGATGACATCTCGAATTATATAGCCTGGAAGGATCGCGTGGAAGCAATATTAGAGGATAACAATTTAAAGGACTTCATTATCAAGAAGTCCCTAAGCCAACTGATGCTACTCAATTGGTGGAATGGAAGAAATGTGTGGCTAGAGTAAGGAGAATCCTTCTGGGGGGAGTTCGAGACCACATAGTCTTGAGTCTCCATGGGAAGGAGACACCGTTTTCGATGTGGAAAACATTGAAAGATCTGTATCAGAACAACGACAATCAAAAGAAGCTGACGCTGAAAGACAAGCTTCGGAAAATCAAGTGCGAAAAGGGCGACGCAATCTCTACATATCTGAACAAGCTCACCACCTGCAGGGATGAGCTTGGAAGTGTAGGGATCACGATTGTTGATGATGACATGGTGAGTCTTGCACTCCTCGATCTTCCTAAGAGCTGGCATATCTACCAAGACTTGGTTAATGGAAGAGAAAAACTTCCAGATTTGGAACGACTTTGGTCGGATCTGATGCAGGAGGAGATAAGAAGAAGCACCAGAGATGGATCCTCATCGAAGCAAGATGATGAGGAAAATCTAGCCTTAACGAGTAAGTCGAGGAAAGGGAAAGGGAAGGCATCCCATCCCAAATTCGGTTCTTCCCATGGTGGGAAGAAGTTTTACAAATCGAAAGTGCGATGCTTTCATTGTCTTGAAGTGGGCCATTATGCTACTAATTATCCACAAAAGGAATCCAAGAAGGGTTCCTCGAAAGCATCTAATGGTGAGGCACTGGCCTCACAGTTTGAGTTGGATTTCTCACTTATCACATGCATGGTTTCATCCATGGTGGGATGTGCGGGGTACCTGGACAGTGGAGCTTCATTCCACATGTCAGGTGACAAGAATCTTTTCAGTACCTTGGAGGAGAAGGATCTCTAGATGCGGATCGGGATGGGCGATGATGGAAAGTACTGTGTTTCAGGTGAAGGTGCGGTTGTGTTTCAAAGGGAGCATGGAGCTCCCCTCACCCTAACTGTTGTAAGTATGTACCAGGTCTAAAGAAGAATCTTATGTTTGTCACTATGCTAGAAGATAAAGGCTATGATGTAGTCTTTAGTGAAGGAAAGGTATTCCTGAGGCATATCAGTACTAGACAGACAAAGCGAATTGGGATTCGAGTAAAGAATCTCTACAAGCTGGAGGTAAATGACTATGCTACATTGAGTTCCAAAGCTTAGATGGTGTAGAGCAAATATGCTGGCGAGCTATGGCATAGAAGACTGGGCCACTTGCACCATGGAGCCCTGAAGATCATGCAAAAGATTTCTATCAGTTTACCCAAGGGAAAACTTGAGTAGATGAATACATGAAAAGGTTATACCTTGGGTAAGTATGTGAAATCTTCCTTTTCGGATCGAGACATCAGAGCAGGAGCAATCCTGGAGCGAGTTCACTTAGATGTTTGTGGACAATTCTCTACAGCCTCCACCGCTAAACAAAGGTACTATGTTATTTTTATTGATGATTTTTCTCGTAGATGCTGGATCTACTTTATGCAAAAGAAGGATCAGACCTTCTTGAGGTTTTGTGAGTTTAAAGCCTTGGTAGAGAAAGAATCTGGAAAGAAAATAAAAGCCTTGCGCAGCGACAGTGGTGGAGGGTATGTCTCCCAACAGTTTAAAGACTTTTGTGTTGCAGAAGGAATTAAATGGGAATTGGCGGCACCCCATAACCCATAGCAGAATGGGGTGCCGAAAGGAAGAACAGATTGATTGTGGGAGAAGCTCGAGTGATGTTGCATGACCAAAGCCTACCACTGCATTTGTGGGTTGAGGCATGCAATACAACAATATACTTGCAGAACAAAATCCCGCACCGTATACTAGGAATGAAGACACCTATTGAGGCCTTTTCTGGGAAGCGACTAGATGTGAGTCACTTTCGAATATTTGGATCATCTATCTACTGTCATGTGAACAAAGATGCCTGGAAGAATCTGGATCCAACAACTAAGTTGGGAATACTTGTGGGGTACACGGATACACCCCACAACTATCGGGTGTACTTGCTTACCAGTCAGAGGACAATGGTACTTAGGGATCTGAAGTTCGACGAGCAGAAAGCCATGCGATTATCACTTGAGAGGGACCTCAAGTTGAATGCAGAGGAGGAAATTTCAGTTCCTAAGGAGGAGGAGCCTCAGATTGATGCGGAGCAGCCACATGCAGAGGAGGAACTTTCAGTTCCTAAGGAGGAGCCTCAGATTGATGCGGAGTAGCCGCATGCAGAGGATCCAAGAGTGGAGACATCCACTCATGCTGAGACTTCCAAAGATGGGTGGAAATGCTCAACGGAAGTTGACAGGTTGATGTTGGATGTGCAGGAGAATGTGGGACAACCATCTTCTCAGCACAAACAGAGGAGGTCACCTGAGTGGTACACTGGGTACATGGCCCTAGTTGGGGAGTGTGTAGATACCGAACCTTATTCATTCGAGGAGGCAGTGCAACAACCAGTCTGGGTTGATGCAATCGTAGAGGAGTACGACTCTATCATTTGGAAAGTGTGTGGGATGTTGTCCAAAGACCTCAGGGTAAGTCAGTGGTGAGTTCTAGATGGATTTACAAAGTAAAGCAGACAGCTGATGGTAGTGTTGAGAAACACACGGCAAGGTTTGTTTCTTGAGGTTTCTCACAGGTCAAGGGGATCGACTACAATGAGACTTTTGCTCCCATAACAAGGTACTCATCGATTAGATCAATGTTGGCACTATCAGCTTAGATGGGGTGGAAGATCCACCAGATGGACGTGAAGACAACATTCCTCAATGGGAAGATTGAGGAGGAGGTGTACATTGAGCAGCCAAAGGGTTTCGAGACTTTCGATTGTGAGTCGCATGTGTGCCAACTCAAGAGGGCTTTGTATGGGCTGAAGCAAGCACCACGTGCTTGGTAAAATAGGATCGAGAGCTATTTCACCGGGTTGGGCTTCACCAAGAGTGAAGTAGATGCGAACCTTTACCACATCATGGTAGAAGGTAAACCATTGATCATTGTTCTTTATGTCGATGATCTGATTTTGACAGGTGATGATTAGTTGATACAGTCTTGCAAGGAGGACCTTGCAAGAGAGTTAAAAATCAAAGACATGGGTCTTATGCACTACTTTCTAGGCATGGAGGTGTGGCAGAAAGATGGTGAAGTATTTGTGTCTCAAGGCAAGTATGCCAATGAGATACTCAAGTGCTTTCACATGGAGAAGTGCAAGCCCATGCAGACTCCTCTAGTTGGAAACTGGAGGAAGGAGGATGCTACTTCAGGTGAGGTAGTAGCTGCTGCTGTTTATCGGTAGCTGGTGGGTTCACTTATGTATCTGGTGAACACATGACCTGACTTATGCTTTGCGGTGAACCAGCTGAGTCAAGCTATGGTTCAGCCTACCAAGCTATTTTGGAAGGCATCGAAGCATGTGCTGAGATACCTTAGAAGCACATCTCAGTTCGGATTGTGGTATAGACGCACAGAGGGAGTGAAGCTTCAGTGGTTCATAGATGCGAATTAGGCAGGGAGTCCATAAGATCGGAAGAGCACATCTGGAGGAATCCTCAACCTTGGTTCAACTGTAGTTTCCTGGTACAGCACGAAACAGAGATCAGTTTCACTTAGCTTAGTAGAGGCTGAATACATGGCTGCTAGTCAGGCTGCATGTGAGGCCATTTGGATGCAGAAGATTCTAGTGGGATCGTTTTGTCAGAGGATGGATCCAACCGTGATCTACTGCGATAATCAGAGTTGTATCAAACTCTCTGAGAATCTAGTTTTTCTTGATAGGTCCAAGCACATTGATATCCGTATCACCATCTTCGAGACTATGTGGTCAAGAGGATCATGTTGTTGTTGTATGTTTCGACCGAGGAACACGATGCAGATATTTTGACGAAGGCATTGTCAAAAAGCAAGTTTGAGTTCCACAGAGATAGGATTGGGGTTACTGATAATCCCTTTCTTGTTGAGAGGGAGTGTTGAAAATAACAACAAGAAATGCTAAATATATAAGTGCTAAATTTAGTATTGCTATAAATAGTATTTCGAGATATCTTACTATTTTAGTCAGTCCCTAAACTAAAATAGAGAAGTAAAATTCAAATTTGATCTTAGCAGCTGTTTGTAAAATAATTAATTAATTCACCATGACTTAATTAGTTGTAGAAAATCAAACATGAAGTCTAGGTGGGGAAATGCAACAGTTTCTCCATTAATTGAGGAATTTATCCATCAGTTAAAGAGATGAGGATGAGTTGTAATATTGAGCTGTAATTAGTTGGCTCAGTTAATTGAGTCAAGTCCAGTTAGATTAATTAAAACAATTTGTTGAATTAATTGTGAGTTCAGTTAGTTAATGCATGCATGCATGTAACTGATGCACTTCAGATAACTGAATATTCTCTCATAAATAACTCATGCATGTCAGTTCAGACAGAGACCGAGTTGAGATCAGATGGAGGGGCAGTGTACTATCAGTTGCTAGAATATTCCATTGTGAATATCTCTTGCATGTAGAAGGAATTCTTTCCTTGGAGATTACGCAATTACTTCTTCAGTTTTTATGAGTGTGATGAGGTCAATTCACACATGTGGCATACTGGACCCCAAGAAAAACTGCGCAAGGAAGTAGGAGGCTTGGAGGGATTGAGGAGGACATATACTGTGCCTATTTAGTCTATGAGATGTATTGTTTGATTGCAGAGAGAGTAGGATAGCTCGAGAGCTGATTCTTTTAGTTACTCAAACATATTTCCATTTGTATGATAATAAAAAGATTGGGGTTTTAGGCTAAGGCTTTCCCCGAGTTATTTCTTCTGTGTTATGTGTGATTGATTTCTCATTCTCAGTTATATGTGTTCTTATTGATCTTGCTCATATTCGATTAATCTTCCGCAAAGTTTGATGTAGAAGTAGATCTTGTATTTTGCTTTAGTACAGCATAATCTGTTGATCTAAAGTTGGAATTTCTACATGGTATCAGAGCAAAGGTGATCAAGGTGAAGAACAATATACAAGAAGGGAGAAGTTCAAAGTTTGAGGTTCCTGAATATAGAAATCATGTTCTTATCACATCTCAATTTCACCAGTGGCATTCAATGGTTTAAGACTCGAGTATGCCCTTGATGGCAGCTTGAATTATATAGCCTGGAAGGATTGCATGGAAGCAATATTAGAGGATAACGGTGTAAAGGACTTCATTGATCAAGAAGTCCCTAAGCCGACTGATGCTACTTAATTGGTAGAATGAAAGAAATGTGTGGCTAGAGCAAGGAGAATCCTTCTGGAGGGAGTTCGAGACCACATAGTCTCGAGTCTCCATGGGAAGGAGACACCATTTTCAATGTGGAAAACATTGAAAGATCTATATCAAAATGACAACGATCAGAGGAAGCTAGCGCTGAAAGACAAGCTTCAAAAAATCAAGTGTGAAAAGGGTGACACGATCTCTACATATCTGAACAAGCTCACCACCTGCAGGGATGAGCTTGGGAGTGTAGGGATCACGACTGCTGATGATGACATGGTGAGTCTTGCACTCCTCGATCTTCCTAAGAGCTGGAATAGCTACCAAGACTCGGTTAATGGAAGAGAAAAACTTCCAGATTGGGAACGACTTTGGTCGGATTTGATGCAGGAGGAGATAAGAAGAAGCACCAGAGATGGATCCTCATTGAAGCAAGACGATGAGAAAAATCTAGCCTTAGCGAGTAAGGCAAGGAAAGGGAAAGGGAAGGCATCCCATCCCAAATCCGGTTCTTCCCATGGTGGGAAGAAGTTTGACAAATTGAAAGTGCAATGCTTTCATTGCCATGAAGTGAGCCATTATGCTACAAATTGTCCACAAATGAAATCCAAGAAGGTTTCCTCGAAGGGATCTGATGGTGAGGCACTAGCCTCACAATTTGAGTTGGATTTCTTGCGTCACATGCATAGTTTCATCCATGGTGGGATGTGTGTGGTACCTGGACAGTGGAGCTTCATTCCACATGTTAGGTGACAAGAATCTTTTCAATACCTTGGAGGAGAAGGATCTCCAGATGCGGATTGAGATGGGCGATGATGGAAAGTACCGTGTTTCAAATGAAGGTATGGTTGTGTTTCAGAGGGAGCATGGAGCTCCCCTCACCCTGACTGATGTAAAGTATGTACCAGGTTTGAAGAAGAATCTTGTGTCTGTCGCTATGCTAGAAGATAAAGGCTATGATGTAGTCTTTAGTAAAGGAAAGGTATTCCTGAGGCATATCGGTACTGAACAGACAAAGCGAATTGGGATTCGAGTAAAGAATCTCTACAAGCTGGAGGTAGACAACGGTGCTGCATTGAGTTCCAAAGCTGAGATGGTGCAGAGCCAAGATGTTCGTGAGCTATGGCATAGAAGACTGGGCCACTTGCACCATGGAGCCTTGAAGATTATACAACATATTTCTACCAGTTTACCCAAGGGAAAACATGAGCAGACGAATACATGCAAAGGTTGTACCTTAGGTAAGTATGCGAAATCTTCCTTTCTAGATCGAGACAGTAGAGCTGGAACAATCCTCGAGCGAGTTCACTCAGATGTTTGTGGACCATTCTCTTCAGCCTCCACCGCTAAACAAAGGTACTATGTTATTTTTATTGATGATTTTTCTCATAGATGCTGGATCTACTTTATGCAAAAGAAGGATCAAACCTTCTTGAGGTTTTTTGAGTTTAAAGCCTTGGTAGAGAAATAATCTGGACAGAAAATAAAATCCTTGCACAGTGACAATGGTGGAGAGTATGTCTCCCAATAGTTTAAAGACTTTTGCGTTGCAGAAAGAATGTAATGGGAATTGACGGCACCCCATAACCGACAGCAGAATCGGGTGGCCAAAAGGAAGAACAGATCGATTGTGGGAGCAACTCGAGCGATGTTGCATGACCAAAGCCTACCACTACATTTGTGGGTTGAGGCATGCAATACGACAATATACTTGCAGAATATAAGCCCGCACCATATACTAGGAATAAAGAAACCTATGGAGGCCTTTTATGGGAAGCGACCAGGTGTGAGTCACTTCTGAATATTTGGATCATTAGTCTACTGTCATGTGACCAAAGATGCTCGAACGAAGCTCGATCCAACTGCTGAGTTGGGAATACTTGTGGGGTACATGGATACACCCTAGAACTATCGGGTGTACCTATCTACTAGTTAGATGATAATGGTACGCAGGGATCTGAAGTTCGACAAGGAGAAAGCCATGCGATTACCACTTGAGAGGGAGCTTAAATTGCATGCAGAGGAGGAACTTTTAGTTCCTAAGGAGGAGGAGCCTCAGATTGATGCGGAGCAGCTGCATGTAGAGGATCTAAAAGTGGAGACATCCACTCATGCTGAGACTTCCAGAGATGGGTGGAAACGCTCAAGGGAAGCTGACAGGTTGATGTTGGATGCGTGGGAGAATGTGGGACAACCATCTTCTCAGCGTAGACAAAGGAGTTCGCTCGAGCGGTACACTGGGTACATGGCCCTTGTTGAGGAGTGTGTAGATACCGAACCTTCTTCATTCGAGGAGGTAGTGCAACAACCAGTCTGGGTTGATGCAATGGTAGAGGACTACGACTCTATCATTCAGAACAGTGTGTTGGATGTTGTCCCAAGACCTCAGGGTATGTCAGTGGTGAGTTCCAGATGGCTTTACAAAGTAAAGCAGGTAGCTGATGGCAGTGTCGAGAAACACAAAGCAAGGTTTGTTGCCCGAGGTTTCTGACAGGTCGAGGGGATTGACTATGATGATACTTTTGCTCCCGTAGCAAGGTACTCATCGATTAGATCGATGTTGGCACTATCAGCTTAGATGAGGTGGAAGATCCACCAGATGGACATGAAGACAACATTCCTCAATGGGAAGATTGAGGAGGAGGTGTACATTGAGCAGCCAAAGGGTTTCGAGACCTTTGATCGTGAGTCGCATGTGTGCCGCCTCAAGAGGGCTTTGTATGGGTTGAAGTAAGCACCCCATGCTTGGTACATCAGGATCGAGAGTTATTCAACTAGGTTGGGCTTCACCAAGAGTAAAGCAGATGCCAACCTTTACCACATCATGGTAGAAGGTAAACCATTGATCATTGTTCTTTATGTAAATGATATGATTTTGACAGGTGATGATTAGCTGATACATTCTTGCAAGGAGGACCTTGCAAGAGAGTTCGAAATGAAAGACATGGGTCTGATGCACTACTTTCTAGGCATGGAGGTGTGGCAGAAAGATGGTGAATTATTTGTGTCTCAAGGCAAGTATGCCAATGAGATACTCAAGAGCTTTCACATGGAGAAGTGCAAGCCCATGCAGACTCCTCTAGTTGGGAACTGGAGGAAGGATGATGCTACCTCAAGTGAGGTAGTAGCTGCTACTGTTTGTGGGAAGCTAGTGGGTTCACTTATGTATCTGGTGAACACACGACCCGACTTATGCTTTTCGGTGAACCAAATGAGTCAGGCTATGGTTCAGCCTACCAAGCTGTTTTGGAAGGCAGCAAAGCATGTGCTGAGATACCTCAAAGGCACATCTTAGTTCATATCGTGGTACAGACGAATAGAGGGAGTGAAGCTTTAGGGCTTCACAGATGCAGATTGGGCAGGGAGTCCATCAGACCAGAAGAGCACTTCTGGAAGAATCTTCAACCTTGGTTCAATAGGAAACAAAGATCAATTTCACTTAGCTCAGTAGAGGTTGAATACATGGCTGCTAGTGAGGCTGCATGTGAGGCCATTTGGATGCATACTATTCTAGTGGGATTGTTTGGTCAGAGGATGGATCCAACCGTGATCTATTGGGATAATCAGAGTTGTATCAAACTCTCTGAGAATCCAGTTTCTCATGACAGGTCCAAACACATTGATATCCGTTATCACCATCTTCAAGACTGTTTGGTCAAAAGGATCATGTTGTTGTTGTATGTTTCGATCAAGGAATAGGATGTAGATATTTTGATGAAGGCATTGTCAAAATGCAAGTTCGAGTTCCATAGAGCCAGGATTGGGGTTACTGATAATCCCTTTCTTATTGAGAGGGAGTGTTGAAAATAGCAACAAGAAATGCTAAATATAGAAGTGCTAAATTTAGTACTACTATAAATAGCATTTCGAGATACCTTCCTATTTTAGTCAGTCCCTAAACCAAAATAGAGAAGTAAAATTCGAATTTTCTCTTAGCAGCTGTTTGTAAAGAATTAATTAATTCACCATGAGTTAATTAGTTGTAGAAAATGAAACATGAAGTCTATGTGGGAACATGCAACAGTTTCTCCATTAATTGAGGAATTTATCCATCAGTTAAAGAGATAAGAATGAGTTGTAATATTGAGTTGTAATTAGTTGGCTCAGTTAACTGAGTCAAGTCCAATTAGAATAATTCAAACAATTTGTTGAATTAATTGTGAGTTCAATTAGTTAATGCATGCATGCATGTAACTGCTGCACTTCAGATAACTGAATATTCTCTCATAAATAACTCATGCATGTCAGTTCAGACGAAGACCCAGTTGAGATCAGATAGAGGGGCAGTGTACTATCAGTTGCTAGAATATTCCATTGTGAATATCTTTTGCTTGTAGAAGGAATTCTTTCCTTGGAGATTGCGCAGTTACTTATTCAGTTTTTGTGAGTGTGATGAGGCCAATTCATACATGTGGCATCACTGGACCCCAAGAAAAATTGCGCAAGGAAATAGGAGGCTTGGAGGGCTTCAGGAGGACATATACTGTGTCTATTCAGTCTATGAGATGTATTTTTTGATTGTAGAGAGAGAGGATAGCTTGAGAACTGTTTATTTTTGTAACTCGAACATATTTCCACTTGTATGATAATACAGAGATTAGGGTTTTAGGCTGAGGCTTTCCCCAGGTTATTTCTTCTGTGTTATGTGTGATTGATTTCTCATTCTTAGTTATATGTGTTCTCATTAAGCTTCTGCAAAGTTTGATGTAGATGTAGATCTTGTATTTTGCTTTAGTACATTGCATAATCTGTTGATCTACAATGGGAATTTCTACACCCTTACATGGAACAACTCTGTCCTTGATTCTTCATTTGGAGTGTTGTTGTGACTATGTGAGGAACTAGTGCTTGCTATAACTTCTTTTCTCTTTGTGACCATGGCTGAAATCTTGGTCTCATCACCAGAATCAGATCCAAGATCATGTTGTGTGGTAGTGGCCTTCTTTTGTTTCCCCTTATTGTTTGATTTCTTAGGCCTTAGTTTGGGATGTAGTTTCCAACAATGGGTTTCATCATGCCACACTTTGGAACAATGTTTGCATATAGTTCTATCCCCTTCTTTCTTTACACTTGCATTCTTCTTTCCTTTCCATTTTCTACCCTTCTCTTTCTCCTTACCCTTGAATGGCTCTTTTTGCTACCCTCTTCCTGAATGTTCTTTCCTCTCGCTTCAAGGTGCATGGCTTGCACACATACCTCATCTAAATTCTTGGATTGAACATAAGGATAGTGTGTTTTAAGTAGGAATGTAAACCCCCAATATATTTCAAGAGAGTATCTTGGGAATTCAAGTTTACTCCTAATAACAAATCCCTTTTCATAAACTCCTGGGTATATCCTTGAACTGTTTGGCCCTTGAGTTTCCTAAAGTTTTGCCAACTCATAATGGCTATTTGCATGTAGGCTAAAGGATAAAACTGTCTTTTAATTGAAGAAACAAATTCAACCCAAGAAATGGATATCTTACCATGAATTTGCATTTCCTCTCCAATCTTTTCTTCCCACCAAACTAGTTCTGCTCCTTCTAGCCTTAACGAAGCAAACTAGATCTTTATGTCATATTCTTGAAGGTTTTGAATTCTGCAATAGAACTCCAATTATCGAATCCAATTGTCTAACTTCTCTGCATTTACCTCACCATTGTACATGGGAAGTTCAAACTTAATGTCCAATTTGAGTAAGGGAGTTTTTTCTTTTGGGGTTTTTGAATGAGTATGAACAATTTTTGTGGTGGAAGTGGAAGATGATGAAGATGGTGGATATGGAGGAGGATTTCCTCCATTACCCTTTGAATCCTTATTTTCATCTTTATTTATTTATTTATTTTATTTTATTTTATTTTATTTTATCTTTTGAGCTTCCCTCTCCATTTGGGGACTTAGAACTCTCTCTAGCCATTCTAGTATTCCTCTCTTCATAGAGGACTCTAATCATGTAAATTAAGTCATAGAAAGATTTCTTGTATGCTTCCTCTTTTGAAATATCTTCAGTCTCTCTTACTCTAGACATGATGGCTTTGGATTCAAGCTTAGCTTCTCATATTACTTGTACCTCCTCAATCTCAATTGAACGTAAAACTTGAGGTGCTTCAAGTGCAGCTGGGATTGAAACTTTAGGTAGAGATTGTGGCCTTGTGGATCTCCTTCTTCTGGACATTACCTTAGGATTTGCAACCAATAGTTTCCCTTCTCCTCTCTACAACTTTAACCCTGTAAGCATCACAAATTTGCAATCATTAAAACCCGACTTGCACAAAACTCAAGTAATCAAGCAAATAACCTTTGCTTCGATACCAACTTGATCTGTTGTTGAATGTTATTTTGATGTGCTAATTTCAAATTCAGAATTAAAAAATATAGCTCATCATTTGCTTTATATGCATAGGTTTCCTTTATGGTGTTTGTGAATGTAACAGGTAAATTTGTTAAGTTTTATGTCAAATTCACGAGCAAAATAGCACGTAAATAAAGCGTTGAACAACAACAAATAAATATATAGCAAACAATCAAAATAAACACTTAACACAATGTTTTTATAAAGGAGTTCACCCCTCTTGAGCTACATCTCCTCAGTCCAACTTCCATGGCTCGGGCCTCTCTATTAGCTCAAAATGGAAAAAAGTGATATTTACAATGCTCTACTGCTCCTGAGACTTGCTTCAATGTGCTCAGAACATCAAAATCATCTATAAATGACTTTTTTGAGCCCAAATTGGTCAAAAATTGCGAAAGTTATGGCCTCTTTAGTTTCTCGTAGGAAATCTCCACTAAAATTGGAGAACTCCAGTTAATCTCGCCAATTTTGGAGAAAATCCCAATTTTATTGGATCACAAAAATATCTGCCAACTTAATTGTGCCATTAATTATGGATAAACATGTATTAATTAAGGGTTAATTTGTGGTTAGTGCGTTTAGTGGTGCGGTTATGGTTTACTGCTGGCCTTCAATCTTGTGGTAGTGATCACATGTGGAGGGGGTTGGCCCTCTCCTCTCCCAACCACCAAGTGCTAACATATGAAATACAATTTGAAACCATTGTATGGTAAGAACCACTAGTGCGGTATAACAGTAAGACGTTGGATTTGTGAGGGCGAGGTCGGGGGTTTGACTTCGCCAACCTGCAATAAATTTTTTCCATATTGTGTGGATGATGCCAAGCCTTTGGGGAGGGACACATGGCAGCCTTCAGGCTTGCCACATGTCTCCTTCTCATTGGTCATTCCTCCAACCAATAAGAAAAAACCATTTCACCAATATACAGACCAACCAATATGCGCCACATGGCATGACCTCATTGGTCGTTGACCAACCTTTGACCTGCACAGTCACCTACCACCTCAATAGTACGGACTGCTGACTGTGCGGTGACTGTATTTTTTTTTGCAAAATTCCTTTATTTGGCAAAGCAGACAGAACACGATATCTTTCTCATACGAGCTCCATTTTGAGTGAAACGAGTTGCATTGGGATTGTATCACTGATATGGATGCGGTCGTTTAGGTTTTGAGTGATTCTGATCACTTTTATTTTTGAGCTAAATACCGATCACATGTTGCATGTGAGGAGGAAAATGAAGGAAAATAATGGAAAAATGAAGAAAATTGAGGCCACATTAATAAAAAGGCTTATGAGGATCAATTGGTACCTTTTGTCAATTTAGTTTTGGAGCTCTCTCTGTATTCCCTCTCACACGCACTCTTGGACACTTAGAGTTTTCTTGGAGCACTTCAACTTTGGATCAAGAAAGATAAAGAAGGAAAAGAGGAAGCAAAGATCGAGCAAGGAAGAGTAGGATCAAGAAACTACAATGAGTTTACTTGTAGGTATCAATTTGCATGTATGATTTCCTTGCTAGACTTGGCATGCATGGTTATGCATGTGTGTTCTTTATTCTCTTTCTGTCATGGGCATGGGTTTTGCTAGGTGTGACAATGTTCTTCAGCCTTGCCTTTCCATTTTCGGATATCCATGCTGTGATGGGGTTCTCATGTTTTGGTTGAGCTGGATTTCCAGATGGATTCAAACTGATTACGGTGGATCTTTGAATGAAATAACAGATGGGCTAGTGATCCCTGAACCGAAATGTGGATTGTAGTAAAGCGACTGGCCTAGTGACCCCTGAAATAGACTATGGGTTATGCTAAAGCCAGGTACTGTGTTACTTGTTGGGCCTAGGAATCCTTGTCGGTGAATGGTAGGATATACGGTAAAGCCTGGAGGGTGGTGTCTCAATTATGGCCTAGTGACTCCTGGATCAAAGTGTGGGTTGCAGTAAATCTTGGAGGGTGGTGTCTCAATTATGGTTTAGTGACCCCTGGATCAGAGTGTAGGTTGCGTTAAAGCCTAGAGACTAGGAGATATTGAAATTCCTTACATTGTGGGTGGAGAAATCCAGTTGCATCCATGCTTGTTTATGGCATAGTGATTCTGTGAGTATTGTGGTAAATCCTGATTATATTGATGAGGGTGAGGCGATTTAGCCTCGGGAAGCCCTCGTTGGTTCTTTTGGTTTGAGTCCCACATTCATGCTTGGAATATGACACGAGGGTGATTGGATGAATAGAGACTTGGTTCAACGAATCTATGGTTGGGTGGAACATGGTGGTCCCATACTAGGTTGGCTTTTGCATTCATTAATAAGAGTGCCTTTCCTTGGTATATTATGGGAAAATGTATTGGTTCGTATGGTAGTGGTTGTCCTGTTGCCTTTCATTTTTTGTACCAGTGACTCTTCTTTTTTTCTTTCTTGCTTAATATCTAAAGAGTGCACTAAGGGGGTATGTACTTTTGAAATTTATTGTTAGGTCCCCATATTGTTATTATTGTGCCCCATAGAAGCCCATTATTGTTATTGTTGTGCCCTTATATTATTATTGTTAGGTCAGCTTTGATTATATTATGACCCCTTAGACTCCTATATATAGAAAGGAGGTTTTGCCATTTGTATCATGCAAGAATTATTCATTTGTGTAATGTGAAGGAGGTTTCCCCCTCAAAGAGGATGAATTCTAAGGTGTTTATCATTCTTTTCTATCTTTTTGTGAGTTGGTTTCATAACATTTGGTATTAGAGCTTTGGATTCTAGGGTTTCGCTATTCCAAACAGGTCATCGTGGCATGTTCGCTATAATTTTTTTTTTTGCAACGTTTCAGAAGGTAAAAAAACTCATTTGAGCTGAAAGCATTCTGCAGCTCGGGTCCAAATTTTAGATTTTGTCTCACTATATTTTCGGAGATATGATCTGAGGAAGTTAGGGTTTTTGCAAACTCCCAAATTACATTCCAAACAAGTGACCTTGGGAAAATCGCCACAAATTTATCTCTGAGCATCAGATTGAAATTTCGTAAGAAGTTACAGAAATAGGACAAACTGCAGTTTTCCGTGTATCCTTTTCAGGTCTGAAGGTCGAAACAGTGACACGTGGCACGTCGTACAAGTTCGCTCTACTGAAAAATTATATAATAAGGTCATCGTGGGATATTGGGAATAAATATTTCTTGGAAAATCCAATTTTGATTAGACTGGTGGCATTGGAAAGAGGACTCATATGGCTACCATAGAAAGAAATTTCAGACCTTGGAGATCCGTAATTACAGAGATACAATAGATTCAATATCAAGCTTCTACAAAGCGAAAAAAAAGTGTGTAGCCTTTTTAAAATTTCACATAAGTTTGGGCTGAAAAATTAGGTTGAAGTTCAAAGGGCATACTGAAGCATAATTATCATTAATTGATGCCTCAAAGAAAGAAAATGGAAACACATAGTAAGCAACCTGAAAGCTATAGCATGGCTCATGAAGAAGAGGAAGAAATGCAACATGATATATCAAAATTATGAGATCAAGTGCAACAAATTTCACTCTCACAAAAGGTAACTGAAGCTAAGATGAATGGCATGGAAGCTAATATGAATGGCGTGCAAGTTAAGATGGATGGCATGGAAGCTAAAATGAATGGCATGGAAGCGAAGATGAATGACATGGATGCTAAGATGAAAGATTTGAATAAGCTGCTACAAGAAATGCTTGCTAATGGTGAAAGGGTAGTAAAGGAAACTCATGATGAGAACAAAAGAAATGTTAATCATGATTTCATAGACTTTAATGTTGGATTTAAGACCCACCATGTTCCAAAGATTGATATGAGGAAGTTTGATGGAAAGGATCCGTAACATGGATACTACAGATGGAGCAATTTTTCGATCTTCGTAATGTGCAAAACACACAAAAGGTACGCATTGCAACTTTATATTTGGAACCAAATTAGTTTTTATGGTATCGATGGCTTTTCTCTCGTAAACAAATTGTCACTTGGATAATTTTTATGGAAGAAATGATAACACATTATGAGGATATAAAAAGCAACACTTTTTTTAGCCAATTGATAAACCTAAAACAAAAGGGTTCAATGACGGAGCACATTAAGGACTTCCAAAATTTGAATATAAGGGTAAAAGATATTCCAGAGGAGCATAGGATTGATGTGTTCATAGGGACTTTAAATGATAACATCCAACATGAGGTTCGCCTTTGGGAACCTGACTCATTGGAGAAGGCATTCAGGTTGGCAAGAAAAATGGAAAGCAAAATTATGTCAACAAAGAAGCCTACCACTCACAAATATAAGGATGGAAGTGTTTTTTCCCCTAGCCTTCCATAACCTACAAGGTTAACACCCCAAAAATTGGAAGAAAAAAGAGAAAAAGGGATTTGTTACAGTTGTGATAGAAAATACGCTAAAGGTCATAACTGTGTTGAGAATAAATTATTTTACATAGATTGTGAAGAGGAGGAAGAAAAGGAACAAGAAACGTTAAAAGAAGAGGATATACACCAAGAACAAACCCTAGAGAAAGAAGAAATGAATCCAACCATATCTTGTAATGCATTGGCCGAAATCACCACTCCTCAAACTATTAAGATAGAAGGACATATCAGGAAGAAAAAGGTAATAGTGTTGATCGATTCGGGAAGTACCCATAATTTTATTCATTGTAAGATAGCCTAGGAATTGAATTGCTTCATATATCCAGTACTAGAGTGTCAAGTGATGGTTGCAAGTGGAGGAACCATAAATTGCTCTGGAAATTGCCATAATATCAAGCTATCCATGGGAGAATATGTATTGAATAGCCCAATTCTTTCCATTCCAATGGGTGGTGCTGATGTTGTACTAGGATTCCAATGGCTACAATCCTTGGGTACAATAGCTTTTAATTTTCAAGAACTTTTCATGAAATTTTCTTCCAGAGGAAATGAAGTTGAATTAAGAGGTACCACAGGGAAACTAGAAAAGATAATCAACTCTAATGGAATGAGAAAGCTTCTAAAGAAAGAATAACGAGGCGTAATTACACAATTATGTTAGCTAGAGGTTCCCACATCAAAAATAATCTACTTCTCCAAATATCCAAAAAGCCTTAGACAATCATTCCAAGGTATTTGAGATTCCCAAAGGTCTCCCACCTATTCGTGATCATGATCATGCTATTCATTTGATTCTAGGAAGTGTTCCTCCAAGCATCAGGCCTTACAGATATCCCTATGTCGAAAAGAGTGAAATTGAATGTATGGTTGCAAAAATGCTAGAGGTAGGTATAATTCAACCTAGTCAAAGTTCTTTCTCTTCTCCAATAGTATTGGTGCACAAGAAGGATGGATCATGGCCCATGTGTCTAGATTATAGGGAGCTCAACAAGCTCACTATTAAAGATAAATTTCCCATTCCTGTCATTGATGAACCATTGGATGAATTGCATGGATCAATTTACTTCATGAAGTTGGATCTTCGCTTAGGATATCATCAAATCAGAATGAAGACTGAAGACAATCCGAAAACAACGAGTCTTGGAAGGATCATGTTCAACATGTTGATAGGGTGCTCAAACTATTGGAGGAGAAACAATTATATGCAAAAAGCTCCAAATGTTTCTTTGGAGTATAAGAGGTGTAATATCTGGGTCATATTGTATCTCATGAAGGTGTTAAGGTAGACCTTAGCAAAATTAAAGCCATTAAGGAATGGAAAATCCCCACATCCATAAAGCATCTGCAAGGATTTCTCGGGTTGACAGGGTATTATCGCAAGTTTGTTAAGAACTATGGGATAATAGCAACACCTCTAACAACATTATTGAAGAAAGATGCATTTTGATGGACTCCAGAAGCAACGAAGGCCTTTGAACATATTAAAGAGGCAATGTACCAAGCACCGGTCTTAGCTACACCAGACTTGGTGCTGTTTTAATGCAAGAAGAAAGACCCATTGCTTTTGAAAGTCATCCAATCAAAGGAAAGTATTTACACAAAGCTATTTATGAGAAGGAAATGTTGGCAATACTACACACACTTAAGAAAATGCGACCCTACCTAATGGGAAGACACTTCAAGGTAAAAACGGATCCTGATAGTCTTAAATAATTTTTAGAACAAAGATTAACTTCAAAAGAGCAGCAAAAATGGGTCACAAAGATGTTGGGTTATGACTTTGAAGTCATATACAAAAAAGGGAAGCAAAATGTTGTGGCAGATGCACTCTCAAGAAAGGATGCAGATGTGGAAGCATTGCTTTGTGCCATTTCTATTATCCAACCATATTGGATAAATGAAGCAAGGGATGAATGGAAGAATGATGAAGAAGTGTGGGAAATCATTCAAAAGTTACAACAAGATCCCAGTACATATGATACATTTAGCTGGAAAAATGATTCGTTATGGTACAAAGATCACTTATACCTATGTCAGAATTCCGAACTCAAACAAAAGATTCTAATGGAATTGCACACCTTTCCCTTAGGAGGGTACTTATGATTTTTAAAAACTTACCACACGGTTAAGAAGGAGTTTTTTTGGGAGGGCCTTAAATCTGATATTCCAAAGTTTGTGGCAGAATGTTTGGTTTGCCAACAAATAAAGTTGAAAAAATTAAGACCCTAGGTATATTACAACCTGTATCCATTCCAAGTCAACGTTGAGAGGAGGTTTCAAATGGATTTCATCACAAGTTTACCCAAGTTCGAAGGAAAGAGTGTCATCATGGTGGTAGTTGACAGACTTACCAAGTATGAACACTTTTGTGCATTATCTCATCCATTTAAAGCCAATACAATTTCTGCTGCATTTATGGAAACAATTCAAAATCTACATGGAAACCCAAAGAATATTGTAAGCGACAGGGATCCCATTTTCATTGGAAATTTTTTGGACATAATTATTTTCTTGCCCTGGTACTCAGTTAGCTCGTAGCTCATATTATCATCCTCAATCTGATGGGAAAACTGAGATAGTAAACACATGTTTGGAAGGATATCTTCGTTGCTGTTTATTTGATAAACAGACACAATAGGTCAAAAGGTTGCCTTTGGCTGAATGGTGGTATAACACTTCCTTCCATATTGTAGCAAAAATGACCCCATTTATGGCACTTTATGGATATCACCCATCATCCATCACATCATATTTAAGAGAAAATTCTAAGGTTCAAGCAATGGAAGATCACATTGAGCATCAACAACAAGTTCTCCAACTCCTAAAGGATAACCTAACTTTGGCACATAATAGAATAAAAACAGGCAAATCACATTGCACGAAAGAAGTTTTGATATAGTTGACTGGGTTTCTACGACTACACCATATAAAAAAAATGTCCTCAAGCAAGCTAAGAAGGATAACAAAATTATCACCAAAGTATTATGGTGTACAAGGTGTTGCAAAAGATTGGTACTATGGCATACAAATTGGAGCTTCCTGCAGCTTCCCGAGTGCACCTAGTTTTCCATGTTTCATGCTTAAAGAAGGTTATTAGTGACAAGCTCCTAGTTGAAACAATATTGCTAGAACTTGACAAGGAAGGAAAAATCATATTGGAACCTGAAGTAGTCACAGAAACAAGAACTCGATAGCTGCAAAATCGATCAATTTCAGAGTATCTTGTCAAGTGGAAAAACTTAGCCGCTGAAGGTTCCACATGGGACAATGAGAATTTTATACAAAAGCATCCAGAACTACTCAAGCGTTGAGGACAATAGTTTTTTGAAGGAGAGGGGAATGTTAGGTCCCAATATTATTATTATTGTGCCCCATAGAAGCCCACTATTGTTATTGTTGTGCCCTTATATTATTATTGTTAGGTCGACTTTGATTATATTGTGACCCCTTAGACTCCTATATATAGAAAGGAGGTTTTGTCATTTGTATCATCCAAGAATTGTTCATTTGTGTAATGTAAAGGAGGTTCCCCACTTGAAGAGGCTGAATTCTAAGGAGTTTATCTTTTTTCTATCTTTTTGTGAGTTGGTTTCATAAATTTATGGTTGTTGTATCCTCATTATTTCTATTTTTTTTTTCCCATGGAAAAATCATAATTTTCATTGATATTTGAAAATTACATGCTAAAGATGCTAATAGCATATGTAGTAATAGTGGTCACAAGACACAATCTGTATTGTTCTATCCAAAAATGAGTCGATCCCATGTATGGGAGACTAACTTGATAAATGCATATGATAAGTTTAGAAATATATAGACATAAGATGTACTATAAACAAAATAATTACATAAAAAATATATCCAGAAAATGACATGAAATCAAGGCCTGTGGACCTTGTCTTGCTGCCCATCCATGTATGGCCGGTGGTAATAACTGTAGATTTGCTGGCCATGTTGTTCTTTGATCAACCATATCCCCCTTGACTGGAGCGTGGTTTCTTTGGATAACTGATCAGGAATTTTGTTGCACTTCTTGTATATATGATGACAAGAAAGATAGTCCAATTGTGATCTCATCCTCAATGCATCATCCAAAATATGTCGGAGTGTGATTTTGTGACATGCAGATTGTTTATTAAACCATTTAATGATAATCTGCAAGTCACCAAAAATCTATAAACGACTACATCCTTTTACAAGTGCAAAGTATAATAAGTAATGATGTGAAATGAGTTCTGCAAAGTTGTTTGTCCCTCCTCCCGGCCCCATCTGGATCTTATAGTAATGGGTATTTGTGATATGTAGGAGGAAGCCTCCACTGCAGCCATGACGCTATGCCGATCCATTGAAATATGCCCATGGAGTAGCATGGTTAATAATTTATGCAATGATGATTCAGGCAGAAGGTTCACGGGCATCCTCTGGGATGCATTGAAATATGGTAATGAGATGTGCAGTGGCTAGTGCCCAACGAGGAACTGCGTCTGTAAATATAATTTTGTTCCTTTGAAGCTAGATACACCAGCAAAACAATACAGGGAGGTTACATATTCTATGTGAGTGTGCACTAGTCCACCATTGATGCCAGGCCTCCCTGATATCCATCCCTTGCCAACTAGCTTGTATATGATGTTGTGATGTAACTTCAGTCCAGATAGAGATAGTAATAGGGAAATTAAGGAATAGATGATAAACAATTTCCATTTCCTATTTTCATAATACACACCAAGGTGGGCCATGAAATGTGCGCTTTTGTAAATTATCCCCAGTAGGGATCTTATTCTATAGAATGCACCACATGAGTAGTTTAGCCCGGGGAGGTGCCTTAAGTTTCTAGAGAGCAGTCCACTGCTAGTCAGATGTAAATGGTTTGTGATCCGTGTATATATGTAGGTATCCAATTTTAGGGGTGTATTTTCCATTAGGCGAGAATGCGCAAATAAGCTCATCATGTAATATTCCTAACCTAGAATATTCCTTAAACCCCAGCAAAACTCCAACCAAATATGTGCAAATGATATAATAACCCAGAAGTGATAAAATAACAGTGGAACAACATATAATAATGTAAATCGGGAATATAAGTAGATACACAAGAAATGCAGTGAGAAATGCTAAGCCATTTTATTATACTGAGCAATAAATGAGTACAAGAGGTGATTAGACAGATGGCACCTCGAGTTGCACAAGGCAAGTGAAGAAATACTCTTAGAATGACAAGAATGGCCTCTATGCGTGGATGCTGTTGCTGTGCTACTAATGCTGCTAGAAAACAAATGATGATTTGGGGCTTCTCCCCTCCTCGGAAAAAGCTGAAACTCTGGATTTGGGCTCTACTCAAGAAACCCAGAAAAACCCAGAAGCTTTCCTGGAATGGCCTCACACTGATCTACATGCCAGCTGCTGGAAAACAACCGTCCTATTGTTGCTACTGGAAATCGAATGAGGATTTAGGGCTACTCCCCTCCTCAGAAAAGGCTAAAACTCTGGAATAAGACTCTACTCAAAAAACCCAGAAGAACCCATAAAGCTTTTCTGAAATGGCCGACCCTCGAAAATCACCCCCTTGGGGTTCTGCACAGTTACTCAAAGACACTGATGAAACTGCTGCTGAAATACTGATGAAATTGCTGCTGAAATGCTGATGAAACTATTGCTGGAATGCCAATGGAAATACCTTACCCAAGTAGGCACTCGAAGTGGCTAAGGGTGAGATCGTCGAACGGGGACACTCAATGCATTAAACAGTGCTACAGACTAGCTAAACAGCTAGTGTGCTCTAAGTCGAAATGACTATCACAAATGCTCATAACCAGAATTATCAAAATGAGGGGGCTGCTCTCTCCTTTATAGCCTTTGCCTCTCTCAATCCCAAGGCTCACCTCCTCCTGTGCGATTCCCCTCTTGCCACGTGTTTCTTCCCTCCTGCGCAGTCCCTCCATGTGTCTACGTGGGCTCCATTTCTGCTTCCCCCTTTGGCCCCCTTGGCTCCCCTCTAAGTCACAACGTTGTGCTACTAGGAAGTGACTTTTTATTCTAAAAGTGAGTTATGTCCCCCGTCCTCACTTTTTTTTATTTATAATAAACTATAGAGGCAAAAATGAACAAAATCTAATATTCCAATTAGCCAGGCTAATTAGAATATACAGTCTCCCCCAGCAAATGTTGCTTGTCCTCAAGAATGAAGTGATGGATGTTGTAAGATCTGCTCACTCTCCCAAGTGGCATCCTCATTCGGCAAATTCTTCCACCTCACCAAGAATTCCTGGACCGTCCTGCTCCGCAGCTGCCTCTCCCTAGTATCAATGATAGCCTCCAGCTGCAATACCAAATGCCCCTCATCATCCATGCGTGGTAGCTTATCTGTCACTGTCACCTGCTGCCGCAATGCCTTCTTCAGGCATGATACATGAAAAATGTTATGAATCTTGCTGCCTTGGGGTAGCTCCAACTAATATGCAACCTGTCCAATCCTGCGTATCACCTTGTATGGCCCATTAAAGCGGGGTTTGAGCTTCTCAGCCCCCTTCTGCTTCAGTGACGACTGTCGATATGGCTGTAATCGTAGGTGGACCATGTCCCCTACCTCAAACTGCCTCTCCACTCGACCCTTGTCGACATACAGCTTCTACTGGTTCTATGCTGTAGCCATGTTATCCTTGAGAGCTCAGAGGATATCCTGACTCTCTTGGATCCAAATCTTGGCTCTAGGAGCCCTGCTATCACCAAACATCACGTCAACAAAAGATAAAGGATGATACCCATATAAGGCATAAAATGGTGACATACCAATGGAAATGTGATGTGAAGTATTGTAGCAGTACTCCCCCAGATGCAGCCATTTCAGCCATGCTCGCTGCTGCCCACTGACATAGTTACGCAAGTAGCTCTCCAGCCACTTGTTAACTATCTCTGTCTACCCATCCGTCTGTGGGTGATAACTGGTACTCGGTGTCAACTCTGTCCCCACCAACTAGAAAAGATCCTGCCAAAACCCGCCCATGAAATGGCTGTCCCTATCATTGACGATGGTCTTAGGAAGACCGTGTAGCCTGAAGATCTCTCTGAAGAACAACTCGGCCACCTGTGCCGCTGTATAGTGTGCGGATATGGCAAAAAATGTGCGTACTTTGTCAGTTGATCAACGACGACAAAGATACAATCCTTGCCTTGTACCATGGGCAACCCTGTGATGAAGTCTATCGAAATACTCTCCCATTTCCCCTCTGGAACCCGCGGGATGGCTCATCTCTCCCTTTTTCCTCTAGCAAACATCGCACTCTCGAATGTGCTGGAGTACGTCCTCCTTGAGGCCCTTCCATGAGAACCTCTCTCTAATGGCCTTGTAGGTTTTGGTAAACCCCTGATGTCCTACCAAAGGTGAATCATGTGATGCCTGGAGTATCTTCTTCTTGAGCTGAGACCCCTCAGTCAAGAAGATCCGGTCCATGTAATAGATGATCTCATCGAACACCCTGTACCTGTCATCTGCCACCTGCCCATCCATAACCTCACATGCAAACCTGTCCTTTGAGTACTCTACTAAGAGTCGAGCCCTCTAATCTGTATCCAAGTTCATAAGAGACAATGTGGCTGGTCTATGTGAAAGGGCATCTGCTACCACGTTGTTCTTACCCTTGACATACTCAATGTCAAAGTCATATGCTTGGATCTTACTGATCCACTTCTGCTGCCTCTCCTGTAGCTGCTTCTGCTCCAAAAATAACTTAAGGTTGTTGTGATCAGTCCTCACCCTATAGTCGATGCACATCCTCAATGTACCGTCCTTCTTCTTCACCAACACCACAGAAGAAGCAAAAGGACTCGTGCTTGGTCGAATGTGCCCAAGAGTCAGTAACTCCTGGATAGCCCGCTCAATCTCATATCGATAGGCCTTGGGGTGCCTATAAGGGGTGGTGATCACTGCCTGGATGCCCTGCTCAAGCTTGATAGTGTGCTCAAACCCCCGGTCAGGTGGCTTTCCTGGCAGAATCTCCCCAAGCACTATGGCATACCGGTCAAGGATGGACTGTATCTCCGGATGTACCGTCCGCCCTGTAGTCCCTGCCTCTGATGCACGCAACTCTACTGCCCACTTTATGTCTCCCTTTCGGAAGACTGCCTCCATTCGATGAGCCAAAACAGTCTGAGGTGGATTTGTGTGCTGACCCTGTATCTTCTCATGCCTCCCTATCTTCTCATTATCCCACTCCATCTCCAGGGTCTTCCAATCTGTTGTGACCTTCCCTAGAGTGATGAGCCACTGAACACCCAGTATCATGTTGGTGTCTGGAATATCAACCACGAAAAAGTGGTCAGTCAATGTGTAGGTGCCCATCGTCACTGAAAGCTCTGGAACATAACGAGCACACGTCATGGTCTGATCTCCTGGGACCAATACTGAAAACCCATCGAAGCTCTCTATCTGAATACCTCTCCGCTCAACCATCTGTGTATCGATGAAGTTGTGGGTTGCCCCACTATCAACCAAAACTGATACGTGCTGGCCACGTACTGTCCCTCGTACGCGTAGCGTTAGATACTTGGGAACTCCTTGTAATGCTGCAAGGGCCCCTCCGGTGGGTGCAAAAGATGCACCACCTGTTGTTGGTGGTGGAGGTGGCAAAGGTCCTTGTATGGCATGGCTATCTCCTGCCTCCACATCCTCCTCGTCATCCTCTTCTCCACTGCTCTCAGAGAAGACCTCAATAAAATGTGCTTTGCCAGCAGCACATTTATGTCCTAGTGCCCATGGCTCCTGACAAGTGAAGCACAACTGTTTCTTCTTCAGCTCCCTCCTGGCATCGTCGTCACGCTGTATTCGTCCTGGATTCCTATTTGCAGGAGGAATCCTCACATCCTTCCCCTTAGACTGAAAAGTCTGCCTCTGGGGGTAAGGTGTCCGGGTCCTGGGTAAGACATCCTATAAGTCCTGGGTCCTGTTGATAGCGTCATGGAGTGTGGCTGGTTTAGTGGATTGGACTAAATCCCGAAGTGGCTCTACTAACCCCTCAACATACATATAGACCCTCCGTGCCATGGATAGGTCTGGAACCATCACGGAGACCCTCAAGCAATCTGCAAGGTAAGTCTCTGGGCTCCCTGTCTGTTTGAGCCTCATTAGCTCAACAAAATGCTGCTCTGGATCCCTCCGATCAAATCGCTCCATCAGTCTCCTGGTAAACTCGGCATATGACGTCACTGTGGAGTGCCCCAGTGTAACCATCCCATGAAACCACCAATCCTGAGCCTCGCCATCCAAGTGCAATGTTGCCACCTTGATGGCCTCTGCCTCCGACATCTGGTTAAGCTGGAAATAAATGTCCAGCTTCTCCACCCAAGACTTTGCCGAATTGTTTGATGAGCCATCAAACGTTGGCAAGTGGAATCTGCTCACTGCATGGTGGGTGTCTCCATCATGGTAATCCCGGTACCCTCTGTGATGATCACGGGGTCTGCTATCCCGCTTGGGCTGAACAAAATCTCTGAATGAGAGGGCTTCCTTTAACTCCTCCTGCCCATAGGCCTAGTACTCTGCAAAATAATCGCTTATATACCCGGGCTCTGCCTCCTGTTGGGCTGCGGCCCCCGTTTCTGCTCCTAAGAAGGTGGGCATGGTAGAGCATGTAGGGGCATGTGAGGCCCCTTGTTGCGCAGTATCACGCTGCTCTGGCAAGTGATGGGATGCACCTGATCCATCACCGATCTGAAAAACTCGTGAGCTCTCTCGCTGTCTGGCATCTACTGCCGTGAATCTTTGCCCCATCTCCTCAATTTGTCTCGACAGATCCTGCACTGATTTGAGTAGCATATCCCCAAATCTCTTCCTGTCATCATCTGCCATCGGATCCTCCTACTCTGCGTCCACCACAGGTTCCCTCTGTCCTGCGTCCACCACAGGCTCCTCCTGTTCTGCGTCCACCACCGGAACATAGTCTCCCTCTCTGTAGGTATTCTCCAACCTACGCTCAATGTCTCTGTACTTTTGATCTCTGTAACAGATATAGGGTTTTTCCCCCAGTGTCATAGATTGCTAGCTCCACAGGCTCAGCCAGATCTATGCTCTGATATCACTGTAATATTCCTAACCTAGAATATTCCTCAAACCCCAGCAAAAACTCCAACCAAATATGTGCAAATGATATAATAACCAGAAGTGATAAAATAACAGTGGAACAACATATAATAATGTAAACCGGGAATATAAGTAGATACACAAGAAATGCAGTGAGAAATGCTAAGCCATTTTATTATACTGAGCAATAAATGAGTACAAGAGGTGATTAGACAGATGGCACCTCGACTTGCATAAGGCAAGTGAAGAAATACTCTCAGAATGACAAGAATGGCCTCTCTGCGTGGATGTTGTTGCTGTGCTGCTGATGTTACTAGAAGACAAATGATGATTTGGGGCTACTCCCCTCTTCAAAAAAAGTTGAAACTCTGGATTTGGGCTCTACTCAAGAAACCCAAAAAAAACCAGAAATCTTTCCTGGAATGGCCTCACACTGATTTGTGTCCTAGCTACTGGAAAACTGTCGTGCTATTATTTGTACTAGAAATCGAATGAGGATTTGGGGCTACTACCCTCCTCAGAAAAGGCTAAAACTCTAGAATCAGACTCCACTAAAAAAACCCAGAAAAACCCAGAAAGTTTTTCTGAAATGGCCGACCCTCGAAAATCACCCCCTTGGGGTTCTGTGCAGTTCCTCAAAGATGCTGATGAAACTGCTGCTGAAATGCTAATGAAACTATTGTTGGAATGTCAATGGAAATACCTTGCTCGAGCAGGCACTCGAAGTCCCCCGGGGCTAAGGGTGAGATCTCCGAACGGGGACACTCAATGCACTAAACAGTGCTGCAAACTAGCTAAACAGCCAGCGTGCTCTAAGTCGAAATGACTATCACAAATGCTCATAACCAGAATGATCAAAATGAGGGGGCTCCTCTCTCCTTTATAGCCTTTGCCTCTCTCAATCCCAAGACTCACTTCCTCCTCTGTTATTCCTCTCTTGCCAGGTGTTTCTCTCCTCCTGCGCAGTCCCTCCATGTGTCTGCGTGGGCTCCATTTCTGCTTCCCCCTTTGGCCCCCTTGGCTCCCCTCTAAGTCACAACGTTGTGCTACTAGGAAGTGACTTTTTATTCTAAAGGTGAGTTATGTCCCTCGTCCTCAATTTTTTTTATTTACAAATAACTATAGAAGGCAAAAATTGAACAAAATCTAATATTCCAATTAGCCATGGCTAGTTAGGAATATTACACATCATCCCCATTAGTTAACCTTAGGTGTGACTCCATCAATGAATAAGTGTATGTGTGCCAATTGGCTTGTCAGATGGGAGGGATGCCTAGTGTAACACTTAATTTCTAGGTCTGTCTGAAGATGTTAGTGTTTTCCATATCTGCAATATGTGCCAAGGTAGTGAAGCCTGCGGTCGAGAGGTGGTGAATTAGCTCTTGGGGAAGTTGATGTGCATTCCCACAACCTATCCATGGGTCCAACCCAATGCATACATCATTGCCATTGCCTATATTCCATGTCAGTCCATCCTTGATATATTCCAGTGTGTTTAGGACCACCCTCCAAACCGTTGATATATTTTCTTTGTCCCAAGTTGGGAGTCTGATCCAGTCAAGAAGATGGAGTGGGAAGATATACTTCTGAGAGATAACCTCAACCCAAAGGTTTCTTGAGGTGTGTACATTCTAACCCAATTTTTCAGCCAAGGCACTAGAAAATATTTATAGTATTTTCATACCCCAACCCCCCATTTTTTGGGTAGTGCAATCTTATCCCAGCTAGCCCAAGCAAATATGTGCCCTTCATGTTTGCCCCTCCAGATGTGTAGACAACACAACTGTTGGATTTTGCTGATAATGTCTTTCAGTATTCAAGCAAGTGACATCCAGTATACCAGAGTAGCTTCGAGGACTGATTTGATGAGAATAAGTCGACCCGCCCTAGAGAGCCATCTATGGTGCCAAATATTTAGTCTCCTCTCAATTTTGGCCACCAGCCAAACCCAATTTGCAATCCGCTAATTTGCTGGTTTTAACCGAAAGCCCAAGTATTTTAGGCCATCATCAAATTGCAAAGAGGTGAATGGGAATTGTTGCAGTGTAGAGTGTATCTCGTGGGGTGATCATCCAATAACATATATAGTGGACTTGTGATGGTTACACTCTATACTAGTAGGAAAACAAAAGGATCGAAAAGTAGCAGCGAAAGTAGTGGTATCCCCCAATGATCCATTTAGAAAGATGAGAATATCATCAACAAATAGGAGGTGGGTGAGAATACAATTGTTTATAATCTTGATGCCCGACTGTCTACCCTGTCTTTTGTCCTCAATAATGAGGTGACTAAGTACTTCCATGATAAGTAAGACGAGAAGAGGTGAGAGAGGGCATCCTTGTTTGAGGTCTCTCTCCGCATGAAAGAAAGATGATGTTGAGCCATTGATTAGGACATTGTATGCAACATTATACATACAACACATAATCCATTGAATGAAAGGTAGAGGGAAGCCAAGATGTGTCAATAGCATCCGAATGTAGAGCCAACTAGTACAATCAAAGGCTTTAGCCATATCGTTCTTGAGGACCATACGTTTAAGTTTCCTTGTTTTGATGGAGTGGAGGGCCTCTTGATTTGTGCTCACAACCTCATGCATCTGTCGATGATCAAGAAATGCAAATTGCTCCGGGGATATGTGCTTGGATAATATGGGCTTAAGGTGATTAGCAATAATCTTGGAGATGATCTTATAGATATGGTTGCATAGAGATATAGGCTTGAAGTCATTGAAATATTATGGGTCACCAGTCTTGGGAATAAGTGAAATGAAGGTAGAGTTGAAGGCATCATACATTCTTCCCCTCCTCCGGCATTCCTCAATGACTCGCAGGAGCTCATTTCCAAGGATGTCAAAAAAAGAAAGATAAAATTCAATCGAACAACCATCAGTTCCAACAATTTATCCTTCTTGAACCACTTAAGAGTGGCTTCCAATTCCCCCGTGGTGACTGGCAAAAGTAGGCCCTCTCCTGCTCCTTGATCCACAATTCTGGGAAAGTGTCCTGCCACCTTAATGATTTCTGCAATATTTACCTCAGGTGGGGCTTTGAATAGTCTACCAAAATGGGAAGTACTAAGAGTAGCCAATTGGTGAAAATTCTTTGCCTATGATCCATCTTCATCCTCCAGATGCCATATAGTATTGATAACCTAGTGCCCATTTGCAAAACGGTGATAAAACTTTGTGTTTTCATCCCCCACCTGTAACCATAAGGCACGACTTCGTAGGTGCTAGGGTTCCTCTCTGTCCTGCAAGATTCTATTTAGGTCCACTTCTAGTTTGATGAGTCTTTCTTTTGCCTCAGAGGAGACAAAACCATGACCTTCCTGGTCCCCCATATATTCAAGCTCTAATTCTGTTTCTCTCAGAGTCTTATCATCTTTGGTTCTTTTTTCCCTTGCCCATTCAATATATTTATGTTTAAGGGCGAGCTTTTTTTTGGCAAATACTTTTGAGACTCATTGACCATGTGGGCATAAGTGGGTCTTCCAATTCTTCGTTATCATCTGTATGAAACCCTCATCCTTGATCCAGGTGGAATTGAATTTATATGGTTCCTTTGGTTTATGGTCACCACAAGGGAATTCAAGGTAGATGGGCAAGTGATTAGAAAATCCCCCAAATCCCACCCATTGATGATATAAGGAGATATGATCCAGTAAAGTATCCTTAGCCAAAAATCTATCCAGCCTCCTAGCTAGTGTAGCATCTCTAGTCCTTTTCTTTCGCCAGGTGGGTTGCAAACGAGCCATAGGGATATATGATAGATGATGGACCTCCAATAGAGACTGAAGCACCTCCAATAGAGAGTCACATTGTGCATTATGACCCATGATTCAGCATGACCAATAAAGAAATTGAGATCACCCCCAATGATAATATTATCAGCTTGCATATAGGAATGATTAAGTAGCTTGTGCTAGAATGGTGCCCTATTGATGCAGGGTCCATATATATTGATGAGTCTTAGCTCGCTCCCAAATTCTAAAGAATAAATGTCAGCCCCAATGATTCCTTCCCCGCTTCAGGAATTCAACAATTTTACAGACTTGGGATAGAAACCCATTACCATCCCACCAGACTGCCCACGTACTTCCAAGAGATGAAAATTCCACCCCGGGATATAGCCTCAAGAATAGGGGTGATCAATTCACATGGTGCAATATTTTCCTGAAGAAAAATAATATCGACCAATTCTGCGTCTAACAATTGATGAAAAGCTAGTTTCTTAGTGGGACTAGCCAACCCATGACAATTAAAGGAGAGCCACTTCATGGAGAACCAAGGGCAAGTGAGGTCAATGCTCTAAGGACCTTGTCAATGGGGGGCTGGCGACCATGAGCCACATCGAGTCCCGCATGGTAGATGGCCTTTGACATATTGGAATGCCATTCCCTAGCAATTCTAGTGGGTGGGGTAGGGGGGATGATGCCACTACCACATCCATCACCTAGATATAGGGGGACTAGTGAACGAAGATTGAAGTGATGACTCCAACTGGATTCAAATGAGAGCTCAACGGAGGTGATTGCATTTGGGACAGATGGGGGAGTAGGGGAGAAAGTAGGTGCAGAGGAGCCAATGAGCATAATACCGAGGGGGGACACATAATAGGTGCAAAAGTGCTAAGAGATACACATGGAATGCAAACATATGACATATCAAAAGGCAGAGAGGGTGTCGAGGAAAATGTACCTGCAATAGAGGCAACCACCACCGTAGCTGCACGAGATTTGGTAATACATGAGAATGGGGGGGGTGAACATGCTCCATGCAAGCGCCATGAGCCGCCAGTGTATCCTCCACTTACGCTCCTTAGTCTGTGCAGTTCTCTTGCCTTGCGGATCTGTTGAGGTAGTAGCATCAGCTTGTTCATGTTGGGCCACTGAAGCAGAACTGGAAACCAGTAGCAAAAAATCTTTGTATAGATGCCCAATCTTATGGCACCTCCAACAATGATAGGGGACACCTTCATAATCTAAAATCTGAACCCTACAAGTATTCCTCCAGTGCAGTTGCATGTTCTCCTCCAGTCCCTCCCAGGTGTCCAGGTGGACCAATATTCTTGCCATACACATGTTCCTTGTGACTATATATGATTTATCATAGTCCATATATCAACCCAAGGCATTCCCAATTCTCTTAAAAACGTCTTCCAACCAGAAGTGGAGAGGTAGACACGGAAGACGCACTTGGTGAGCACCAGTGTTGCAACAATAATGCTGCAACTCCTGGGCTACCTATTTTATTCTTATCAACCCGGTATTTCGTAACAAACTTGGAAGCATTGCTGCTGTATGCACAAGTACTAGTTGTCACTACAGGTTGTCACTTGGTCAGCCGACGCAAGATCACTAGGAGCTTAAACCAACCTCTATGGGTTCCAGAAGAAGCTCTATATGTGATGAAAGGAAAGAAAAATTACTCTACAGATGCTACTCTAACCGCAAAAAGGAGAAAGACTGAAATGTAAAGCAAACCTAGTAAACCCTGATTAACCAACTAATCCTACTTTTGCAGAAAGCACTATGAAAACCATGAAAGGAATGCCATTACCTACTTAAGGAAGTAAACAACATCTAAATAAGCTATTTCTGGAAGTAAATGAGCAAAAAACATCTTTTTGGATTTTTATGTGAATTTGACATGCATGTAATTTATTGTGTGTGAATGTGGCAGCGAATAGGTGGCGGTGGAGGGTGGTTTTGGGACTTGAGAGGATGTAGGATGGTGTGGATGGGTCCTAGGAGGTCTCAGGTGGCCTTCTAGAGGCTTTTCCCACACTCGGCCTTCAAAAGAAAGCTTACAAGAAAATCTACAGAAGGACACAGGAAATCTATAGGAGGAAAACAGGGCAACTACAGGAGGCCTATAGGGGGAGGCCGAGAGCAGTTTTCACTATTTGAAGGATGTGAGAGAGGGTGGAAAAGGTGGATGAAGGTTGGAATGAGGTGTTAGGATGCCTAAGGTCTACCATGAATCACCGGGAAAGAGGAAGATGATTGGATTTGCTCAAGGAGAGAGGAAGGGGTTCTATGGAAAATGTAGGAAACTAAGGCAGAATTGAGGTGAGGTTTGGGCGACCTGTAGGGCATGGATAAGATGGACGATGTGATGGATGATTAGCTAGCCTACTATAAGAAGAGATATTCTGCAAAGGAACTGACAGTCAACCAATACGATCGAGCAAGCAGTGAAATGAGTGCATCTAGAAAAACAAAGTTTTGCATCAAACTAGTCTAAACTATGATCTATGAAAGGAAATGCTGAGGAATTCTGCAAGAAAGGAAAGCATGAAGGAAGATCATTGCAAACAAATAAGTGAGCATGATGAAGAAAAGCTGAAGCAAAGAGAAACTGGGCTATTAACCTACTAAAAAGCTGCAAACACTAGAAGTCCTATGAATGAGGAAAATCTGTGTTTTTGGGGTAGCAAGAGGGTCTTTGCCTCAAATCATGGTCCCAAAGGGAGGAAGAAAGGCCAAGGCACTGTTGCTAGCCTTTTGAATCTTCTCTTTATCACTGCTTAACCTGATATAGAAAGCACAAATGGAAGCAAACTACTAAATCATCAAAAGCAACCTATTCTTAACCATAAAAGAAATACATCTAACAACAACCTAATCTATAAACTGAAATAAAACAAAGAAATACAGGTACATAGGAGCTTGGCTGCTTGGATTGGGCCCTAACCCAAGAGCTTCAGCCCTCTGAGGTAACTCAGTGCTAGCTCAAAAAGGATTCCATCTTTATTTCCAAAATAATAGCAAGATTACATGAAACTGTCACAAAATAATAAGCTCGAAGTTGAGCAGAGTTTACATAAGCTAAAATCCAACAAAAATCTGACCCTAGTGAGGCCCTAGGCCTCTCTACTTATACAAATGAAGCTACCAATGACTTCCTTAAAATCAGGGAGGATTCGCTCCCAAAACTCGAGATAATCATCAGTCATCCTCCAATTGCTTGGCTGCCTTCTAGTGCATGATTCGGCTGCTTGTACTCTGAGCTGAATGAAGGGGAATTCAAAGTGAGGAGTAATAAATGAGGGGGATTCCCTCCTATAATTCCTCTCCTTTGTCCACTTTGAGTTATTGCTGCCATTTGTCCACTGGATCCTTGAATTTGACCTCAAAATTCATCAATAATCTACATTAAACACATGTTAGACCACATGGCATCATAACTAACTCAACTCACTCCATAAGCATAAATATAATCAAAAAATCATACAATAAGATAAGAGAATGGCTGATTTGAATAGGTTAGAAGGTAAAATGAGCCCATATAATTACCCATTTATGAGGCTCATCAACACCCATATAGGGCCAACCCCTAGTTGTTCATGCTCACGATCAAAGAGTGGACTCCAACACTTGAGAAGAACCGGTGCCATTTCAATATTCCAGTGCTTAGATAAAACCCAGGGGATGAACTCAGGGCGCTGAAAATGTAGTGAAAACCATCCACGAGAGAGGGTCACTACGATGTTAATTCATTGATTACCTGTCCCCAAATATCTAATATCCATTGACGCAGTCACGCAATCGAGTATGCCCTGCCTCTAACCCGACCCACCAAAAAAGAGTCTGATGTATCAAGAACGTCCCCCATCTGGAGGTCGTCACCAAATGCGAGAGGAATCTTCTTTGAGTCAGCCTTAACCCCCTTGTAACACTTTTTCGGTTGACCCAACCTACTTAGAGCAGGGATATCAGGTGGAGCAGGGGTTGGGATAGTTCTAGTACCCAACTATGGCCCCCCAGTCAAGCCCGGGTGGGGTGGGGTGGTGTCCGTGAAATAACCAGATGTGGGCAGATTGGAAATTAGTGGGTAAGGTGTGGATGATGAGGGAATGGAGGGTGGGTGAGTGTATTGAAATTGTGCTTGGAAGGGTAGTGTGTGGGATGTCCCATGGCAATTTATGGCAGGGGGACTCCAGGGGGAAAGAGACCGCGAGGGGGTGTGGGTCAATACATGACGAAAGGAAATGAAGTGAAGTCAGGGAGAGCGGGGGTAAATCAAGGTCAGGGGGAAAAGGCTTTGTTAGGTATCCCAGAATATTGTAGGGAGGGAGATGGCGGACCGGTCAAGTGGTCCATCTACTGTGTTAGAAGAGAGAATACAGGGTAGTCCGACACCAAATATGCTCTAGGTGCACCGACTAGAGATGACAGAATCTCCAGGGAAATGTTGGTTGATGATATCGACAACTGTGGGAGGTAGACCGACTAGATTGGGACTGAGAGGTAAGGGTCCTCAGAGTAGTCCACAATGTCTTCCTCCATTCAAACTGACAACCCTCAAGTTAACCGCTCTGGGAAATACGACAAAGGTAACAGTCCAGAAGGCGATGACAAAAATGGGCTAGGTGAGCGGAAATGGTGGGAGGGGCAGTTGGAGGGGAGATGAGTTACACTCTAGTGGGTAGAGCTCATTTAGTGCACTAGAACTAGGCATTAGGGTTAGAATCCATCGCCGGTGCTCCTTCGCGCTCCTCTTCCATCTTCTCCTCATTATTTCTGTTGTTTATATGTTGGTTATGAATATGTTTTATGATATTGAAAATGTATGGTTCTCATCATGTTTTGATCTGTAAATGAATGAGCAATGAATATATGACCTAATAAATGATAATGCAACTGATGTGATAAGGCACCAATGCTTCTTAGTGATTCTTAGATAAGTATAAGACCCCTATGCTTAGATCTGTTGTTTAAACTTGTAGAATGCACAATTATGACATGTTTGACGAAATGTTTGTCATGGCTAGTAGGGGTTCAGTCACATCCTTATTTAAGAATTTTCATTGGCCTCATTGTCTCTACGTTTCTTTTCATTTTTGTGAATTCCATGACGTTCTAGGCAGTGACTGGGTCCTAGCCCTAGAATTTAGCCTTAAATCTTGCATTCGCTAGCATATCACTGGCAGAAAAAGGTTGTAGTCACTCTCAAGCAAGCTCATGGGACAAACTAGGACCCTCAATCTCCTGGAGGGCTTGGAAAGGGAGCGACTAGGGCTCTAGGTCCTTAAATTGTTGAGTTTCCTCAAGGGTTTGTCACCTGGAAAGGTGGGGTAGATTTTGGAGGTTTTGTTGGATGTGTGGATGGTCAGTTTGGTTATGTTTTGTCAATTCCACTTCCTTAAGGTTATCTAAGAGGTTGAATCAGATCATAGTAGCTACCCCGGTTGGACGATTAGTTGGGTAGATGTAGGAGGAGGGTGGTACACTTATAGTCCCATTTGGACTCTTTGCAACAAAAGAAAATTCTCATTTTTTAGTCAAGAAATGTAATTTTATCCTCCAAGCAAACCTCGACCCTACCATTATATTTCAATGTTGTTGGGAACCTTTTCGATCTCCTGAATGAATATATATAGGGAAAACGTCGTCCTCATTTGAAGAAAGTGACAAGAAAGTTCGATTTATGCATATGATAAGAAGAAATGTAAAGAGAAGGCATAGAAGAGAAAAAAAAACTTGAGGAAGCAGGAAGAAACTTGAATTATTAACTTGTTTTTCTCACACATGGGAAAAGGCTAGGGTTCATGCAGTTGTTGCAGGGATGAATATTGAATAAAAATTACAAACCTATAGTTGCAGGACGGAAATCTTGACTTGGAGAAAATTTACCATCTTTCTCTTTGGGAATGTTGACTTGATTGAAGAAAGTTATTAGAGGGTTGACTTGGTGCTTGGAGGAGGCCTTGGTATTTGGGTCTCGAAGGTCTCATTTTGATCTAATTCTATAAGAAGAGGATTGTTTGGGTTTTCCCCAAGTTGTGGGGTTTTTCCCTGGTGTGGAGCCTATACTTTGTGTTCTCTATGTTTTGTGATTTTCATGTTTTTCATAATTTCTTGATGACTAAGAAAAAACAAAACAATAAAATGTCAAAAAATATCGCAAGTAATTATCATGAAAGGAAAATCAACAATAATCTTCTAATACTTTGATTTTCCAACATGGCGTTAAAGCTAAGGTTGCTAAAGAAGGCCAAAGATCACAAGTTGTTGGAAATATAAGAAGGTCTACTACAAGAAGGATCTAAATTCCGATACAAGTCTAACTATGGGTTGATATAAAAATCTTTGTTCTTAAGTTTTGGACATAAAAGGTAATATGAGATCCCTATGAAATGAAGATTAGTTTATCTAAAATCTTGATCCGAGAATTTAAATATGATGAAAGAGTTGCTTAAATGACTATTGTATGAATTATCTTCTGGTTTGAAATTCCGATTCAAAACAATGAAGTATGTTCTCCTCAAATTGACTAGTCTCTTACTTGATGCAAGGTTCTATGATTGTGATCATCTAAAGGTCATATCCAAAGGTTATGTGATGCATATTTTGTGATGAAAAATGTGGAGTAGTGACAAATTACAAAAGGAAATAATGTATGGTTCACACTTTGTGGCATTCAAGATCATCTTTGTACTTATGACTGGAATCTAAGAATACAATGGTTCGCTTATCCTATACTCTTAAGTTCGTTGAGGTCAATGCAAAAATTCTCCTAATATATGATGCAAAGTTACGACATATGTGTTGTGTTTTTAAAAAACAATGCATATGACACAATGCTACTCTAATTAGAATGAGATCCAAGTTGCTCTATATGAGGAAGACCATGTGGATCACCTTTGGTGATATACACATTCTTTATAAAAATGAGATGTAGTCCATGTGAGGACCAAGCTAAAAGGTCAAAATGTCCTGCTAAGGAGGCTATAATCTGGTACATCCGTGTGCAACATTTCATAAGGAAGACATCTAAAATAGGTCGCAGATCAGGAGGAGCTCAAACAAAGGTGAGAAGGGTTTGTTTTGGTGCTTCTTATGACTGTCTTGAGGACCGATTTGATTAGGAGCAAGGCCAAGTAGGAAATTATTAGTTTTGGGTTGTTTCTTGTGCAATTTTTGTGTGGGTTATACCTTTGTAGTAGGGGTGATTACATCTATGATTGTTGGGAAAAGGGATAACCCATGTAGCAAGCTTGAAGAGGGTCAAAATGCCTAAATAGGGTTTGGAAAGTAGCCTAGGAACCAGCGAAGGAAGGTGGCTTGAAGGTAGACAACTAGAGGAGGGACTTTTGGAGCTGATTGGTAGGGCTGAAGTGGACTGGTAAGAAGCCCTAACCAAAACAAGTTTCTACAATAGATGCACATACCTAGAAAGGTGTAAAAGGTATGTATTTGATTTCTTCAAGTCGATTTCTTGCTAAAGGATGTGTTTTCATAGTTTAGGATAGTTGTTGTTGGGCATCTTAAGTCTGCTAGGAAGGCAACAAGAAGATGTCTCTGATTGTGCCCTAGTTTAGGGATCATTCAAATGATACATTCCCCTTCAAGAGTTGTCGTAAACTCTATGAACAGAACGTAGAATGGGAGGTCGAGACCCTAAATGAAGAGAGGTATGACCACATTGTTTTGAGGAAATCCTAATATTCAAGTGGGCCATATTAAACCTCAAAGAATGTACTATGGTGAATGCAAATGGGTAACAAGGTAGGGCTTGCATAGTGAAGGAAGAAAGATGTGGTTTTGGACAGATAAAGAAGCAACATATGTACAATAATTAGAGGATTGTAAGTGTTTGATTGTTAAGGTATAAGTGTTGTGGACAAGTGGAAAACTTGTCACATAAAGTGGGCTGTACATTGATTGAATTTTGAAGAAACCATAAGAAGCAGTCTTTCAAAGTTTGAAGGATGTTTAAAGGGAAGGTTTGAAGAAGCTCTCTGTACAGTGAAGTGCTAGAACTGGACAGATTCGTAAGGATACTAAAGCAATAGAAATTCAATATAAAGTGGGTTGTGCTTGGACGACCTTATGATATCAATATTGGAGATATTGGAAGGTAGTTTGACTGGTAATCTAAGGACTGTCAATTTGAGGATTGTGCACAGAAACCCTAAAATCATCCTAGTGGCAGGATTGATAGAAGGTTTATTTGAAGACCCTAAGAGTTGGAATTTTTAGAAAATGAGAATAGTAGCTAGAGGGAAAATTTATTGAGAGTTTTTTTGTCTGATAGAGACTGATTGGAAAGGAAAACCAAGTTGTGTTCAAAATGATTGATTAGATAACCTAGTGATAATCAATCTATTGAAGGAACTATGTGACTGATTATCTTTGAGGTAGAAGGCAATGCATGAAGAAGTTGTCGAGACAATTGAGTATATTGTAGGTGAAGACCTCGAGTACATGATAATGAAATGTTATGAGGCAAATTTGGAGCCCTAGGAATTAAGACGAGGAATCTCAGTGATCAGAGGGATGGTTAAGGAAGCTACAATTATAATTGGTAGCTAATGTAAGGGAAGTATGAGTACTTATGATACAAGTTGATTCTTGTTGATCAATTCTCCCTATTTGAGAGGGAATGAGAATGGATTTCTCCTTTTAGGTTAAGAGGGAGTAAGGTTGGACATTGGTTCTCCCTACATCATGTACTAAGATAGGAATAACAGTCGTAATTCTAGTGCATGCATCACAGATAGGGAGAATGATGATTTGTATTAGCACAATTCTCCTTGTGTAAGGTACTATGATAGGTTAGGATTGATATCCTAAGTCAAGTACATGGACATGGACATTGATAAGGAGAATGGTGGATTGGATAAGCATCTTGGACATAAATTATTGAGTCATGTACTATGTTGGATTAGGATGGAGATCTTAAGTCAAGTACATGGACTTGGATAAGAATAGTTTGATGGAAAAACATTTCCTCGAGGGAAATGATCCAATGAAACATATACTCTAGGTATCCTAGGTGGAGTATGTACCTCAGGGAGGCAGTGTGGTGTCCCATGGAATGCCTCCCAACATTGTGCTCTGATCTTGTCAGAGATAGAGTGTACCTCCCAAGGCCTTGGTAATGTGACAATGTTGACTATGATGATATTTTTATGCTTATCAATATTTATTCCTTCTTATGAGAATATTTCAACTTGAGGTGGACTTGTTGAGTCATTATGAATACCTCCCTAGTTAAGAAGGAGTGTTGGAGAATGTAACTAGATTCGATATTCATAATGATTTTTGTAACCGTAATATTGTATATGTTATATAAAAGAGAAAAATAATTTTATTTATTCAAGCATGGGTTTCATGCTCAAATCCTTGGTCAAAGCATGTTCTTCATGCTTCCAGGGCTTATTGAGTTAAGAAGAATTTTTGTCATGTCTTAGAGTCCCATTTGGACTATTTGTAACAAAGAAAATTATCATTTTTTAGTCAAGAAATGTAATTTTTTCCTCCAAGCACAAGTCATCCCTACCATGATAAGTTGACCCTTTTGGGCACCTTTTCGATTTCCTGAATGACTATATATAGGGTAGACTCCATACTCATTCGGAGAAAGTGGCAAGCAAGTTTGATCTATGGCTAATACAAGAATAAATTCAAAGCGAAGGACCAAAAGGGAAGCGAAACTTTGGGAAGAAGGAAGAAACTTGAATTATTAACTTGCTTTGCTCACATGTGTGAAAAAGCGAGGGTTCCTGCAGTTGCTACAGGGCTGAATATTGAAGGATGAATTACAAACCTATAGTTGCAGGACCAAAATCTTGACTTGGAGCAAATTGACCATCTTTATCTTGGTGAATGTTGACTTGATTGAAAAAAGTGATTGGAAGGCTAACTTGGTTCTTGGAGGAGGTCTTGGTCTTTGGGTCTTGGAGGTATCATTTTAATATGATTCTATATGAAGAGGATTGTTCAGGTTTTCCCCAGGTTATGGAGTTTTGCCTTGGCATGGAACCTATATCTTATGTTCTTTATGTTTTGTAATCTTCATGTTTTTGATAATTGCTTGAAAGGAAAATCAATAATAATGTTCAAATACCTTGATTTTCCAACACATAGAAATGATTCTCTTATAGCGACTTCCAAAAAAGGATACAGAGATCTAAGGAAATAATGAAAATAAAAAGAATAATTATGTTGGAACTCAATCACAAATGAGAAGCATTTTATTACAATTGGAGAGCACAACCATTGAATCACATAATCATGACTGTTTATCATTCTAAGATCCACAACATCAAAGGTTCAACTCGATACTAAGAAACTACTTCATTCCAAGATTGATATGAGGAAGTTTGATGGTCAAGATCTTATAACATGGATGTTGACACCTAATCATCAGGATTGTGTGAATAAATAAATCAATGTAAATAAATAATAAGAGATATGAACAGTCATCGGGAGATGAAGTGAATAGTCTCCCTCATGTATATAATAAAGACCAACTTGAAGGAATAATATGAATTGATTTGTGTTGAGGAGTTACTGCCTGGTCTGACATGGTATCAAAGCCAGCTCCCGAAATTAGCTTTTGTGTTGTAACTCCTTGTATCAGTTTTCTACCATATTCTGTCCCTCTATTCTCTGCGCTCTTTGCCATACTGTCCATGTGGTATTTTTTATAATCACTGCTGCATAATGTCCTGCTGTGCCCACTGCATAATTGTCTTGCTGTATAATTGTTCTCATATTCCCTCCTGAGCGTCGTGCTGCTGAGCAGACTGAAGGCCATCTCTGCCGTGTGTCAGGATGGAGTGCTAAACCGTCACTATTCCCAAGAATTTTGTTGTGGTGGCCCATGCAGGTCCCGTTTCTAGATCTCTTGGCCTGCCTCTTCATTGCTTATTCCACGATGCTAGAGATATGCTGCTCCCAATACAATACACGCTGGCTAGAGAACCCATTTGTTGCAACCTTCTAGCGTGATCCTTGCTCGTTGTGAAGGGAAATAACCGTCTCTTTTTCTTTGAAACAATCAGACTTGTAGAACGCCTTTTTTTTCCTTTTTTCTCAACTCAAGGAGGGATGTGTGTGATGCTTGGGAAGACCTCTGAATGTGAAAGAATTCGACAAATTTGGTCTGCACAAGAGGGAATTCTTTGATGGGATTGGCCTTATAATTTGGAAAAAAAACCAGCTTCCCACAGGAACCCTAGCAACAATAGGGTGAAGGCAATACATGTGGTAACCTCTGTCACATTTGTCGCAGAGCAACATTTCATTTTCATAATAGACCAATCCACATTCTTTACAGAGTACACGCTGCCTATCCTCCTATATAGTACATTGCAGCTGCTCCAGTACGCCCTTCCATACAAATGCGCTGACCCTCCCTGTCATATTGCTAACATAATTGCATTTTTTCAGAATATTTCTATTATAGTGTAGTTTTTCTTTAACACCATAAGTGAAAATATTTTATATATTGGCAATAGAAGTATATTTTTTTACAGTACACAGTTTTTTTACAGTACAAGAGTTTACAATGCATTCAATCATAACCATTGTGGGAATAGTTCTCACTGGCAAGGAGAACTATCCTAAGTGGTCCTGGATGATAAAACATACCCTCATTTTCAATGAGTTGTGGAAAGGAGTGTGTGTTGGTGACGGAGACAAAGAGCCAAAACAATGTACCTTAGACAAAGAGCTCGTCATTTGGGAAAACAAGAACATCAAAGCTTATGCATTAATCACAACATCTGTAAATAAAGAGGTGAGTCGCCATATTTTGCCATTTTCAATTGCTTTTTAAGCCTTACAAAAGCTGAAAGAACTTTATGACTCACATTTTGCACTTGAATTTGTTCAACTCATGATTAAAATCTTCACTCTTGAATTGCAAAATAATGATCCTCTTGCTCTTGCATTTGAAGTAAAATCTATAATGCATGATATCAAATCCACTAAGGTTGAATTGTATATTCCTCTTATCGCTTTTCTCAAGGCACTTTATACTACTTACTCCAATTATCTTGAGTCATTGCAAGCAAATGAAAATCTCAAAGATATCACCTTTCTGTGAAAAAGTTTGCTGCAAGAGAGAAAGATTTTGGAAAGAAGACAACCCCTGAATATTTTGAAGAGGCTGTGTGGCTTGCTCATAAAGAAAAGAATCCTGCTCAAGATTCTTCCAGAGGAAGAGGTGGTCGAAGAGGAAGAGGAAGATATTCAGAGGTAGAGGGGGCAGACACTCTCAAGGAGAAAAGGCAGATTTACACTGCAAAAGAAATGGATCACATGATGCCTCTACATGCAACTTACCATGGGACAAAATTGAGCAGCAAAGAAACCAACAAAAAGGTAAAATTGATGATACAGACAAAGGTAAAGCACATGAATCTGCTCAATATGTTGTGGCACAATGTAATATTGGAGTAAATGAAGATTTATTTAATGCTTCACTTGCTTCTTGGAAAATGATTGGTTGCTTGATTCAGGAGCAACTTGCCACATGACTCATAGAAAAGATTTTTGAAGAATTTACTGACAATGTTGATGGAGCAGTATACTTTGCAGACCAATCAAAAATCAAGCCATCAGTGCTTGGCACAATCAGGCTTGAATTGCCTGGTCTTCCACACTTTCTTATGCATCATGTTCTCTATCTCCCACAGCTAAAGAGAAACTTGCTGTCCTTGGTCCACATCCACCAGAAAGGTCACTCCATTGATATGTTTGATGGCAAGATTGAGGTGAGAAAAGCATCTGAATACTCACTTGTCATGAGGGGAATAGAAGAAGAAAGGCTTCTCAAGCTGCAAGGTACCTCTGCTTGTGCACAAAATTTCTCATACAATTCTCATCATGAAGAAGGTACACTTCCATCAAGTTTATTATGACATGCTAGACTTGGACATTTGAACTATGATAGCCTCTGCTTGTTGAAGAAAAATGGTGTTGCTGGTTTGCCTACAATTCCTAGGAAATTTAAGTAATGTGATGCTTGCATTCTAGGAAAGCATAGCAAATAGTCTTTTCATGATTCAAATTCAAGAGCACATAGAAAACTTGAACTCATTCATTCAGATTTATGTGGTCTAATGCCTATTCCTTCTGCAAATGGAAATAAATATATCATGACATTTATTGATGACTACACCAGAATGTGTTGGGTTATTTATTGAAGAACAAATCTAATGCTTTCCTAACATTCAAGAATTTTCATAAATGGATTGAAAATGATGCACAATCTCATATTGGGTCTATTTGCACTGATAATGGAAAAGAATATACATCAAATGAATTGAAATATCTTTCGCCAACATGGGATTAAAACATCAACAACTGTGCCTTATAATCCAACAGAATGGTGTAGCTGAAAGAATGAATAGAACAATCTTGAATATGGTACGATCCATGCTTTTTTTCAAAAATGTAAAGATAATGTTTTGGGCTGATGCTGTTCTATGTGCTGCATATATAAAGAATAGATGTCCATCTAGTGCTATAAGAAACAAGACTCCTTATGAATTGTGGTATGGACATGTTCCTTCGGTAAAACATCTCAGGATTTTTGGTTCCACCTGTTATGCTTTGATACCAAAGGTACATAGAAACAAACTTGGTGCTAGAAGTCGTAAGTGTATATTCCTGGGGTATTCAAATCACCTCCAAAGCATACCGCCTCTATGATGAAGAAAATAAAAAGTTTGTTATATCTAGAGATGTAATTTTTCTTGAATCATCCAAATCTGACAATGTTCTTCAGCGCAACTTGATCGCTTGGATAGATTCGCAAAAATGAAATCATTTCAAGAATTTGAAAATCAGATTCCACATCTTGAAGGGGGGATTCCTATACTAGATCAACATGTGGACTCTTCTTCTGAAGAATACTCTCCCCCGACTGAAACTCCAACAACGGATGATGCTTTAAGTGATGTAATTAATAGAATTGGGAGACTCAATCTTGATTCACTCCCAACTCAATCAACTGAGCAGCCTGGACCATTTCAAAAAGGTCCCCCAAAGTGGCTGACAAAGACACTTGAAAGTGTTCATCCTGATGAAATTGGAAAAACAGGAACCAGAAATGCAAACCAACAAAATGGAGGTGATGTAGATGACTCTAATTCACCTGTTGATATGGATGTTTCTTATGATTGTGAATTGAACTTGTCTACAGATTTTGAACCAACTTCCTTTAAAGAAGCTGCTTCTCGTGATGAATGGAAAGAAACAATGCAAAAGGAGTATGATGCCCTCATAAAGAACGGCACTTGGAAGCTGGTTGATCCTCCATTTGGAACCAAACCAATTGGCTGCAAGTGGGTCTACAAGAACAAGTACAAAGCTGATGGCTCACTTGACAAGCACAAAACTAGGCTTGTGGCAAAAGGTTTTGCACAGAAGGAAGGGGTCGATTATGAGGAAACTTTTGCCCCCACAGCAAAATGGGCCACCATCCAGACACTCTTTGCACTAGCAGCTCAGAACGGTTGGAAAGTCCATCAAATGGATGTAAAAACTGCCTTCTTGAATGGAGATCTAAAAGAGAATGTTTTTATGTCCCAGCCTGAAGGATTTGCTATGAAAGGACATGAACATAAAGTATGGAAACTTGTGAAGTCCTTGTATGGCCTCAAACAAGCACTGCGAGCCTGGTATGAAAAACTAATTGAGCATCTTCTGAAAATCAAATTCAATCATTTTGATCTTGATGATGCAACTTTATTTGTTAATAAAGTTGGAAAAATAGTTTTATATCTTGTGGTATATGTAGATGATATTTTAATGACAGGGAACAATGAAAGCTACATTGCATCCATAAAGAAGGAATTGGGGAAAAGTTTTGAAATGACTGATTTTTGCTATGTTCATTACTATCTTGGCATTGAAGTAACCCAACATCCAAAGTCCATATTTCTTTCTCAAAAGAAATACATTGGAGATTTGTTGAATAGGTTTGGCATGAAAAATTGCAATCCTCTTACTACTCCAATGGAACAAAACTTAAAGCTCACATCTATTGAAGGAAAGGAATTTGAGGATGCAACAAAGTATAGACAACTTGTAGGAAGTCTCAACTACCTAACTACTACCAGACCAGACATTTCATTTGCTGTTGGAATCCTCTCTAGGTTTATGCAAAAACTTTGTGAGGGACATTGGTCTGCTGCAAAAAGGGTTCTAAAGTACTTGAAGGGAACTCAAGACTTTGGAATCAAGTAGACACAGGTGGATGACTTCAGTTTGATCGGATACTCTGATTCAGACTTCGATGGAGATAAAGAAACTGGGGTATCTACTTCAGGATATGCTATGAGTCTTGGATCAAGAGATGTCTCCTAGAGATTGCGCAAACAATCACTTCCAGCAAATTCCATAATAGAAGCAGAATATGTGGCAGTAGCTGAAGCAAAAAAAGAAATTGTGTGGCTCAGGAAAATTCTTGAAGATTTGCAGGTAAAACAAGTACAATCAACTCCACTCATGATTGACAACACTCTGCAATAAAGTTGGCCAAGAACCAAGTTCCATCGATGAAAAAAAAAACAATCAATCTAAATATAATCTGATCGACATCATGTTGAGGCCAAACAATCCATCTCCACATTTGTTCCACAAATGAGAAAAATGCAACATCTTCAACCAAAGCACTGGAGAGAAAGCTTGAAAAGATTTTCAGAACGATGCTTGGACTCACCAACATCCCTTCAGATTAAGGGGGGGAATGTTGACACCTAATCCTCACGATTGGGTGAATTCATGTAAATAATTAAATTAGGAATGTGAACCGTCAACAGGAGATGAACTGAACAATCACACCCTTTTGTATATAACAATAACATACCTGATGGAATAATACAAATCCATTTTTCTGCCTAATGGAGTTAGTGCCTGGCCTGACAGAGTTATAGAAGTAATTTGAATTTAAATCAACATTTAGTCATAGAAAGAGAGTGTCCATGAACAAAAAATGGTTCCTTTTATTAATAATAAAAAAGTATCAAAATAACATGCATGTTTTCTCTCCCCACTTTCCTCGAATCGATAATGGTATTGATAAACTTATTTCAAGTCCTTATCTTAGTGTAGAGAGTTGAGGAAAGCCATGAGAATATATGGTTCTTAGGTTGTGTCACTCTCATTACAATAGTTTGTCAAAGATAAATAATAATGGCAACAAATGACTTAGGATCCACATCAGATTGCCAGAATGCTGAAAAATGGTTTTGGATAAATTTTGGTCAATTGGTGTGGATGTGTTGTCTTAAATTAATGGCCTTATCCTTTTCTAAACATTGAACCATCGACTTGGAAAATCACCAACTACAGGTGTAACAACCCAAAAATGTAACATCAATGAAAATATGTGGTGATAGTTTTGCAGTTGTAGTGTAATAATAGTGGAGGTTGTATGTGTTACAATAACAAAAAAATTGTGTTATAATAATGGGTGTTGCAAGAACAAATTTTACAACACCACAACAACAAGTGTAACAATGATTGGTGAGAGGTGTTGCAACGATTGTTTCAAGCTAGGAGGTGCTACAATAGTGTTATGGCAAGTATTTCAACAACTGTTTCCATTTGTTACAATAGTGTAACAAATGGGTGTTGGAGAAATGTAACACTAAAAAGTGTTATAGAAACTATAAAAAAACCTATTATAGCTCTTGTGGCGATGCTAGTTCCTATAATATTAATTGTAGTAGCTTGTTTATAATAATATATCATAATTCTTATTATTAGCAAGCACAAAAGGTTAGTTTTTCCCTAGCTTGAAATGTTCAAGGTACATTTATAAGTCCAAATGGCATAAGCAAAACTCATAATGATCTTGATGTGTTCAAAAGGTCATTTTGGGAATGTTTGTAAGCCCAAACGGAAAAAATAGAACTCATAATTACCTTGATGTGTTCTAAAGTTTTTTTAGGAATGCATTATTTCCTTATTCTAGTTTGATGATATCCAGAACAAAGGTCCAACTTAGTAGAGAAAATTACTTTATGCAATTCATCCAATAATTCATTATATATTGAATATGAAACTTATATTTGATTGTCACTTTATTTGGTTGTTGATAATATGGACAAATATGCCATGAACCATACTTTTTTATAACCATCACCACTAGTTAAGAGAAATCACTATGGTTAGGTTGAATGATGCCATCTTCTAACATTTATTGAACCATAAAATTTATCTCACTCTTATTTTCATATGGATATCTGTGTTATGAAACCAGCTCACAAAAAGGTATAAAAGAGATATCAACGCCTTAGAATTCAGCCTCTTCGAGGGGCCAACCTCCTTTACATTACACAAATGAACAATTCTTGGATGATTCAAATGACAAAACCTCCTTTCTATATATAGGAGTCTAAGGAGTCACAATATAACCCAGCCGACCTAAAAATAATAATATAAAGCCACAAATAATAATAGAGGGATTCTATGGGGCACAATAATAAAAATATGGGGACAATAGGGGCAAAAAAATATTAATAAGGGATACAACTACAATAGTAATGGGGTACCTCTCCTTCAAAAAAAGTCTTGTCCTCAATGCTTGAGTAGTTCTGGATGCTTTTGTATAAAATTCTCATCCTCCCATGTGGAATCTTCAGCGGATAAGTTCTTCCACTTGATGAGATACTCTGAAATTGATTGATTTCATAGCTATCGAGTTCTTGTTTCTCTGACTGCTTCTAGTTCCAATATAATTTTTCCTTCCTCATCAAGTTCTAGCAATATTGTTTGAACTGGGAGCTTTTCACCTATAACCTTCTTTAAACATGAAACATGGAAAACTGGGTGCACTTGAGATGCTACAGGAAGCTCCAATTTGTATGCCATAGTACCAATATTTTGCAACACCTCGTACGGACCATAATACTTTGGTGATAATTTATTATCCTTCTTAGCTTGCTTGAGGGACATTTGTTTATATGGTTATAGTTGTAGGAATACCCAATCACCTACATCAAAACTTCTTTCACTGCGATGTTGATCTTCTTGTTGTTTCATTCTATTTGTGCCAACACGAGGTTATCCTTTAAGATTTGGAGGACTTGTTGTTGATGTTTGATGTGATGTTCCACTACTTGAACCTTAGAATTTTCTCTTAAATATAATGTGATGGATGGTGGCTGATATCCATAAAGTGCCATAAATGGGGTCATTTTTGTTGTTGTATGGAAGGAAGTGTTATACCACCATTCAGCCAGAGGCAACCATTTGACCCATTGTGTCGGTTTATCAGATACAAAAACGAAGATATCCTCCAAACATTTGTTTACTATCTCAGTTTGCCCATCAGATTGAGGATGATAAGATGAGCTATGAGCTAACTGAGTACCAAGACAAGAAAATAATTCTGTCCAAAAATTTCCAGTGAAAATGGGATCTCTGTCACTTACATAATCTTTGGGTTTCCATGTAGCTTTTGAATTGTTTCCATACATGCAGTAGAAATTGTACTGGCTTTAAATGGATGTGATAATGCACAAAAGTGTGCATACTTGGTAAGTCTGTCAACTACCACCATGATGACACTCTTTCCCTCAGACTTGGGTAAACCTGTGATAAAATCCATTGAAACCTCCTCCCAACGTGGGCTTGGAATGCACAAAGGTTGTAATAGACCCGGTGTCTTAATTGTTTCAACTTTATTTTGTTGGCAACCAAACATTCCGCCACAAACTTTGAATATCTGATTTAAGGCCATCCCAAAAAAAAACCTTCTTAACCCTGTGGTAAGTTTTTAAAAATCGTGAGTGCCCTCCTAAGGGAGAAGTGTGCAATTCCATAAGAATATTTTGTTTGAGTTGCAAATTCTTACAGAGGTATAAGTGATCCTTGTACCATAATGAATCATTTTGCCAACTAAATGTATCAGATGTACTGGAATCTTGTTGTAACTTTCGAATAAGTGCCCACAATTCTTCATCATTCTTCTATTCCTCCCTTGCTTCGTTTATCCAATCTGGTTGGATAATAGAAATGGCGCACAACAATGCTTCCACATCCTCATCCTTTCTTGAGAGTGCATCTGCCACCACATTGTGCTTCCCTTTTTTGTAGATAGTTTCAAAGTCATAACCCAACATCTTTGTGACCCACTTTTGTTTCTCTTCAGAGGATAATATTTGTTCTAAAAAGTATTTAAGCCTATCATGATCCATTTTTACCTTGAAGTGACTTCCCATTAGGTAGGGTTGCCATTTCTTAAGTACATGTAGTATTGCCAACATTTCCTTCTCATAAATATCTTTGTGTAAAAAATTTCCCTTGATTGGACGACTTTCAAAAGCAATGGGTCTTTAATCTTGCATTAAAACAACACCAATTCCATTTCCTGAAGCATCACATTCCACAATAAAGGTTTTTGTGAAGTCTGGTGTAGCTAAGACCGGTGC
>APFE031339978.1:70582-89097 GCA_000404065.3 Pinus taeda
ACACATGTGCCATGATCCATCCTTCTTGTGCACCAATACTACTGGAGCAGAGAAAGAACTTTGACTAGGTTGAATTATACCAGCCTCTAGCATTTCTGCAACCATACGTTCAATTTCACTCTTTTGGGCATAGGGATATTTGTACGGACTGGTGTTTGGAGGAACACTTCTTGGAATCAGATGAATAACATGATCATGAACACAAATAGGTGGGAGACCTTTGGGAGTCTCAAATACCTTAGAATGATTGTCCAAGACATTTTGGAGATCTGGAGAAATAGATGATTCCAATGTGGAAACATCTAGCGAACATAATTGTGCAATTACACATCTTTGTTCCCTTTTTAGAAGCTTTGTCATACTGTTAGAGCTGATTAGCTTTCCCGGTTTCCCTGTAATACCCCTTAATTCAGCTTCCTTTCCTTCCACAGAAATTTCATGAAAAGTTCTTGAAAATTAAAAGCTATTGTACCCAAGGATAGTAGCCATTGGACTCCTAGTACAACATCAGCACCTCCCATTGGAATGGAAAGCATTGGGCTAGTAAATACATATTCTCCCATGGATAGCTTGATATTATGGCACTTTCTAGAGCAATTTATCATTCCTCATTGTGCAACCATCACTTGACACTTTGGTGCTGGATATAGGAATCAATTCAATTCTTTTGCTACCTTACAATGAATAAAATTGTGGGTACTTCCTGAATGAATCAACACTATTACCTTTTTCTTCTTGATTTTTCCTTCTATCTTGATGGTTTGAGGAGTGTTAATTCCAGCCAATGTATTAGAAGATTGGTCGAATTCATTGCTTCTTTATCTAGGATTTTTTCCTAGAGTATATCATCTTCCTTTGACCTTTCTTGCTCCTTTTCTTCTTCCTCTTCACATCCTATGTAGAATAATTTCTTCTCAGCACACTTATGACCTTTAGTGTATTTTCTATCACAACTGTAACAAAGCACTTTTGCTCTTTTTTCTTCGAATTATTGTGGTGTAAACCTTATAGGTCGTGGAAGGCTAGGGGTAACAACACTTCCATCTTTATAGTTGTGACTGGTATGCTTCCTGGTTGCCATAATTTTGCTTTCCATTTTTCTTGCTAACCTGAATGCCTTCTCTAATGAATCAGGTTTCCAAAGGCGAACTCATGTTGGATATTATCCTTTAAAGACCCTATGAACACATCAATCCTATGCTCCTCTGGAATATCTTTTACCCTTATGTTCAATTTTTGGAACTCCTCAATGTGCTCCATTATTAAACCCTTTTGTTTGAGACTTATCAATTGGATAAAAAAAGTGTTGCTTTTTGTATCCTCATAATGTGTTGTCAATTCTTCTGTAAAAATTACCCAAGTGATAATTTGTTTACGAGAGCAAAGCCATTGATACCATACAAACTGATTTGGTTCCAAATATAAAGTTGCAATACGTACCTTTTGTGTGTTTTGTACATTATTGAGATCGAAAAATTTCTCCATCTGTAATATCCATTTTGCGGGATCCTTTCCATCAAAATTCCTCATATCTATTTTTGGAATATGGTGGGTCTTCGATCCAACATTAGAGTCTATGGAATCATGATTAACATTGCTTTTTTTTCTCGTCATGAGTTTCCTTTACTACACTTTCACCATTAGTGACCATTTCTTGTAGCAACTTATTCATATTTATCTTCAATTCTTCCATCTTATCATCCATTCCATCCATTTTAGCGTCCATGCCATTCATCTTAAATTCCATGCCATCCATCTTAGCTTCTACGCCTTTCTTTAAACAATCCATCTTAGCTTCTACACCTTTCTTTAAACCATACATCTTAGCTTCTACATCTTTCTTTAAACCATCCATTTTAGATTCTGTTACTTCTTCTGCAAGTGACACTTGTTGCACTTGCTCTCGTGATTTTGATATATCATGTTTCATTTCTTCCTCTTCTTCATGAGTCATGCTAGAGCTTTCAGGTTGCTTACTATGTGTTTGCATTTTCTTTCCTCTGGGTATCAATTACTGATAATAATGCTTTACTATGCCCTTTGAATTCCTTCAAACTAATTTTTCAAACCAAGCTTATGCAAAAATTTAAAAAAACTACACACCTCTTTTCACTTTGTAGGAGCTTGATATTGAATTTGATGTATCTCTGTAATTTCAGATCATCTAGTTCTAAAATTGCGACTTGTAGTAGCACTCTGCATCCTCTTTGCAATGCCACCAGTCTGATCCAAATTTGATTCTCCAAGAAAGGGTTATGCACAATCTCCCAAGATGACTTGATTATATACCTTTCTAGAAGAATGAACTTGTATGAAGTGCCATGTGTCAATGTTTCAACCTTTGGCACTGAAAAATATATACAAGAAACTGCAGTCCGTCCTCTTTTTGTACCTTCTTACAAAATTTCAATCCAATGCTCAGAGAGAAAGTTATGACAATTTTCCCTAGGTCGCCTATTTGGAATGTAATTCAGGAGTCTACAAAAAGACCAACTTCCTTAGATCATATCTCCGTAAATATAGCGCAAAAAGCTTTGAAATTTGGACCCAAGGTTCAGTGCGATTTCATCTCAAACGAGTTTTTTTCCACTTCTGAAATGTCAGAGGAAAAAAAGTTATAGTGAAAATGCCACAATGACCTATTTGGAGCAGTGAAACCTTAGGATGCAAAGCTTTGATACCAAATGTTATGAAACCAACTCACAAAAAGATAGAAAAGAGAGATCAGTGCCTTATAATTCAACCTCTTCGAGGGGGAAACCTCCTTTACATTACACAGATGAACAATTCTTGGATGATTTAAATGACAAAACCTCCTTTCTATATATAGGAGTTTAAGGAGTCGCAATATAACCCAGCCGACCTAACAATAATAATATAAAGCCACAAAAATAACAATAGAGGGATTCTATGGGGCACAATAATAAAAATATGGGGGACAATAAGGGCACAACAATATTAATAAGGTATACAACTACAATAGTAATGGGGTAATCAGTAGTATTATAGGAACCTAACAATCTATTAGGCCTAATTTTAGGTGGTACGCTTGTAGGTTGCAAATGAATAACATGGTCATGATCTAGAATAGGTGGAAGACCCTTAGGCATCTATTAAAATAACTTGTAATGGTTGTTGATAACTTTTTGGAGATCCACTAGAGAAGAGGATATAGATGTTTAGCCATATAATGAACAAAATTGTGCAATTACACCATGGTGTCTTGTTTTAAGAAAAAAAAATCATTCTACTAAAGCTTACAAGGTTTCCCTTAGATACCTCTAAGCTCAACTTCCATTCCTTCTAAGGAAAATATTATGAAAATATCTTAAAATTAAGGGAAATTATTCCTAATGATTGTAGCAATTGGAGCTATAATACAACATCAACACCACCCATTTGAGTTGCAATAATGGTAATATCCAGTAAATACTCTCCCATATTTAACTTAATACCTTGGCACTTCCTTGAACAATTTATGGTACCTCCATCAAAAATTATTACTTGAAATTCTAGTATTGGAGATACAAAAAAATTCAGATGTTTTTCCAATTTTTAATTGATGAAATTATGGGTAGGACCTGAATAAATCAACACTATTTCCTTTTCTGTTTTTGATATATCCTTCTATATTGATAGTTTTCAAAGTACTAATATCGACCAATGCATGACAATATATTGTTGGAGAAGTATCTACTAGCTCTAGATCTTGTGACGATTGCAATTCTTGATCTTATTCATCTTCACATTCTATGTAGAATCATTTCTTTTCACTGCATTTATGACCCTAACTATACTTGTTGCATAGTTGAAACATACTCCATTTTCTCTTCTTTCATCCATTTGTCGAGGTGTCAATGTTGCTAGTTCACGAGGGAGCATGATTTTCTCTATACTTATTACTGACCAATTCTCTAGTGGCCATACTTTTACTTTCAAATTTCCTTGCTAGACTAAAAGCATGCTCTAGATATTTAGATTCAAAGAGATGCACCTCATGTTGGATGCTTTAAAGTTCCCATAAATAGGTTTAACAAATTATCCTCTGAAATTCTATTTACCTTGAGACTCAACTTTTAGAACTATTGAATGATTTATTATAAGTAGACCCTTTTGTTGAAGATATACAAATTGTATAAAATTTATTGCTCCTAATATCCCCATAATGTGCTATCAATTCCTCTAAAAAAAATACATCAAGATATAATAAAATCAATTTTCCTTTCACAAAGCCATTGATACAATACATGTTGATCTTGTTATAGAAACATAGTTGCAATATTTACATTTTGTAAGGTTTCCACTTGGCATAGATCAAAGTATTTATCTATTTGGAATATCCAAGGGATAGGAGCATGTTCGAAACAATGTTAATACTGAGAGGGGGGGGTGAATTAGTATTAAGGATAATTCAAACTTTAATGGCAAGTTTTATTTTTATTCAAACTTAGCATACATTCATATAACCATCAACATCATATCATGTGGCAGAAATATGAAATAAACACATAAACACACAACATGAGAAGCATACACATTGGAGACAAAGGTTTAACATGGAAACCCTTCTGGGAGGAAAACCACCAAAGCTTGCTTTTGTTATTGATGTAAAAATAATATCACCTACTCTACTACATCAATTTGTTTGTGAGCCACCACTCATAAGAAGCACCAAATCTCTTTGATTCTTTGCTAGCATCCACTAGCAGGAACCACCAACTCCCTCCTTTTGTAGACACCTTATCAGCTTACCAGAAGCACCATGTGAAGCACCAACTTCACGGTTTTTTGCAAGAACCAACTTGCAGGAGGAACCAACTCCCAATATTTCTTTAGACACCCACTAATATGGAAGCACCAACTCCCTATATGCAGGCTCCAACCCACACTCAATAAGGAACCAATGTTCATTGTAGATGGTAGCCACTGTGCCTGATATCAAATTTGTTCTCCTTTGTAGCCTCTTTTTTCTCCTATGCCTTCATCCCTCTAATTTTCTTAACAACCTTCAGTAGTCAACCCTTTGTTCTGCTGAATAGCAGTCACTCATACACAAACCTGCAACACTTTGTCCACACTGCAAAGTCATATATTCTCACAAAGAGCTCTTTGCTCTTGTCCCTCTCCATCGACATAGGCACACTTAGCCTCTTCTCAGTAGTGCACACATAGAGCTCTCCACACAAATATCTCACAACAACGTTGCTTCCCCCACTTACTCAATTACAATCCCGAGTTTTGTTCCACTGCTACACATTGGTCAATGTTGTCTCTATTTTCATCCACACTGCCCAAGTGTGTACTATCAACATGGCTCTCGATTTTTTGTTGCATCAAATTACTTCGCCGCTGCAACTAAATTAATTCAAGGAATGGGCACATGTGTGTGCCTCCCATAATAAGAATTAATCCTCATCCAACTTGCACACTCAAGGAAGCTCACCATGCTTATTTATTACTCATAGAGCTTCAGATGTACACTAGCATGGCTTCTCTAAGCTTCGTCTGATATCCATTACTTCTTGTTGTAGTGGCTACAACCACCCTCCAAAATTTTGTCCAGCACCTAATTTCGGAGCCTCCCTCGAGAGTTTCACTTGACTATTTTACACACTCGGGTTCACTCTATTAGCTCATGTGAGTCTTCACATTCCCCTTGCTTTCTCATTCCACCCAAGCTTTTGCATGTTGATTTCAATGTCATGCTTGTGACCATGTTCTAGTCATGCTCAAGGTCTTCACTTCGTGTGTACATGTTATGTTCACTATGAAAACATCCGTTGCACTCACACATGGAGTCACATTCACTGTCGTGCAACCGTCGTCACAGTCGATCAACGATCAATCATAAGTTTCGTGCTTATCGCTTGCACCATCAGTCAATCATGTTGAACATGTGTGTCTGTATGGTTTGAGTCATCTCATCGTTGAGTCATGTAAGTGTGTGTTTGCAAGATCACATATGTATCTTTCGCTCATTCACACACTTAGTCATTTTGCTAAATTTTTGACGATTGAACTCCCCTCTGACAACCAAACCATCACCCCACCATTGACTCAATCGACTATCACCCAGAATAGCATAGAAGCACCAAGCAAGTCATTTCAAGCTACTTTCTTTCAAGAAAACCAATCAAACTTCATGCTAGCCATCGAGAGAGTTTGACCCGACAGCCACCCTGGGACTCACTCCCCTCAAAAATTGTGCAGAGGTTGTTGACCTTACCCACTCTTCTCACTGAGAAAATTGTGCACATAGGCTGGACAGACACCTAGTGCCCATCCTTGTCTCCCTCAGAAAATTATGCAATTTTTTATCTAGTCCTCCTGACAGTCAATTGGTTGCTCACCGAAAAAATTGTGCAGTTTTCATGAGAAAGCCCTCTACTGCCTAGTAGTCCACTCAACTCAAAAATTGCACAGAGAGGATCGGAAGGCCAACCTCCCATCCTCAACAAAGTTTTCCCCTACAACAACTCCTAGCAGTAAGCTTCCAATTCCCTCTAGGAATTGTGTAGTTTTTGCTGCCAAGCCCCAGCAGTTGACTGCTAGTTCCCTCTAGGAATTGCGTAGTTTTTTGCTGCTAGTGACCCAACATACATGGGGTTAGTGATGTATCGTGTAACGATGTGTCTTGGAACTTTAGATTAATTTAGAAGCCTGCTAACAGGCCATCATGTTTTTCACACATGTATTGTAACTGTTGTAAGACTAATCTTTAACACTTGTGATGCATGTTGCTTTAACCTGTGTTCTACATTTGGAATATTTCACTTGTTCTAATACATAATCTATTAATGGAAATTTTTTGTATATGATGTTAACGTTTTCTTGCCCATGTAGACTAGTCTCCCAGACATCAAATAGACCTTTCACATAAAACATGCTTTAAACAACTATTGCACTTGTGTGGACTAATCCACTAAGTGTTATACGTGTTATCTTCCTTGTGTGTTGTGACTTCCGCATCTGTGTGGACTACTCCATCAGAAGCTATGTAGGTCCTGTTGTGTTGCGTGTTCCTAGCAGCATTGGGACTACTCCCAATTGAATTGGAACACACTCTCACCCTCTCCCTCATCAGTGAAAGAATTGTTGACATAAGTGACACTTACACTCACCAGGCACGCGAACCTCACTTCTCGAAGGCAAAGTAGACCACTCTCCTGTGCTGACAAAGAAGAGTTGAGGCAAATCCTTAAGATAATGGCAACCGGGCCATCATATCGGATGAGACTCCCACACCAAGTGGTGTGAGGTCTAGTTGGGACTTAACACGAGGGTGATCCCCTAAATGTTGGCGGAACCAACACTGTCAACATTTCTGGTGCTAAAAGGAGGGAAGCCAATTGTACATGGCTAAATATCCCCTCACACTCATTCATCAACCATCTGGTTAAGGCAGTAACCCACACTCTCTCTCACTGACACGTGACTATGCAGTTGGTTACTCCTCACCTCCTAGGATTGAGCACGATATGCCATACCATCAAATTCGCTCCATCTGTCCCATCACTCACTAGTTCGCGAAAGCAGTTGGACTTATCCCATGCATAAAAAAATTTCCATACATGTCAAGAAAGCCAAAACCCAATCCTAAAGGAGTTGTGGTATCATCGGTGGAAGAAGCAGTCCTTGCCACACTTGAATGTATGGAACAAGCTATTGAAGATGTAGAGGAACCTCCGGCCTTATGGCAAGGTGAACAAGACACTCTTGTGATCTCGAGATCAGACTCCAATACAGGAAGCAGGGGGGAAGGCAGTGGAGGAGGCAGAGGTGGAGACAAACTAATAGACTCAGATCTGGAACCATTAGACTTTGAAATAGAGGAGGAGGACGACGAAGAAGAAGAGATGGCTGACCCAAATCTTGAATGGATGACTTAGGGACCATTGGCTCTCCTGGCTATTCTGCACAAGACGCCGAAGTGAGTGGAGAGAGTGAACATCAAGTTTAACCCTGATAACACAGTGAAGGTAGAATATCACTTGGACAACTTCTACCTGCATATTTAGACCCTTGAGGCATGGTATGATAGCGTAGCATGTAGATTGTTTCCATGTACCTTAGACAGTTACACAGCTGCATGGTATTGCACCTTTCCACTGAACTCTATACACAACTGGGGTACATTCAAGTGCATGTTCCTTGAGAAGTTCGTTGATGACAAGACCCCGACCATGCTACTCAAAGAGTTGGGAAGCCTAAAGATGCAGGCAAAAGAAAAAGTAAAAGACTTCAATCATAGGTTTACGTGCATGTTGAACAAATTTGTAGTGGACACCAAACCTCATGACCCCATCTCTATTGATTACTACACGTTCGCACTACCAACCAACATTTCGTAGTTCATCAAGTGAGCTATGAAACAAACACTCTTAGAAAACTGTAAAGTGGCTATTACTATTGAGAAAGACCTGTGCACTACCAACCAACATTGCGTAGTTCATCAAGTGGAGTCATCAAGGATGACGAATCAGAAAAGGAATCCAAAGATGTGAATATGAAGTCCCAAGTGATGGTGAGTAAGGGTAGAGACAAGGAAGAAACTGACATTAAAACCCTCACTTGCCTCATCAAGAACTTTACCATAGAGGTGTTCGAGCTCAAACAACAGAAGATAGACATGTTCGCAAGCAGCCATCTGCCCAGGCAAAGACAGGCAAGCAACTCATCACACAGCAACCGGTTCCTTCCAAAAACTGCACAGAAACCTGGGTTCCACATTGAATAATTCACAGATCCCAAGTTCTTTTCTTTCCATGAAGAAAATCACCACGAGAACTCTTGCTCAGACTGGAAGAGAGTCGCAAGATTTTTCTACAGTCATACACTCGATGTGGAAAGCAATATTTAGGAGAAACTGATAGACACTTACGATGACGAAGAGGTTGCACCTGATGAAGCGTCAAGTTCTAGGCATATGGTGAACACATATCAGTGCTCACAAGTAATGGCGAAGACAAACACCGAAAAGTAGCCCCAAAAGAAAAATGATCACTACAATATTAGGAGTAAAGGGGCCCCCCTTACACTTGGGGAAGCACAAGAAAATATGAGACTACTATTGAGGAAGGTTGATCCACCAGCCACCCCAAAAAAAAAAACACAGAACAAGTCCGGTAAGACAACAATGGACAAGAATACCTCCATGACTAGAAAATTGAAGAAGACTCTACCCGACAACATGAACATTCATTCTACGTCGGATGAATCGATGACTCTACCACCTCTAGACTACAACATTGTAGATGACATGAAGAAAAATCGTGCAAACATTAGTTTGTTCGAGTTAGCTAAGATCTAGAGTTACCGAGACATCCTGCTGCGTGCTTTTGGACAAAAAACAACAGATAGCACAACCTCTACCGGAAAGGGAGAAAGTACAACTCCCAGATCACTTTCTACTGTGATCAACGCACTCCGGATGGAAGAAGTAAACTCAAGTTTCCCTCAATTCCTGATATCATTTGAGATTTTTAATTACAATGTTCACAACTTCTTGGTTGATTTTGGCACGACTGACAACGTCATTCCACTCTCCATTGTGAAAAATGTCAATGCACAGTAGAGCGATACATCTGCATGAATTATCCAACTTTATCAAACATCGATACCATACTTTGGTGAATTGCGAAATGTGATCATCCAACTATCTCATGACAGTCGAGTCAACCAATGAATTAACATAGTTGTTGTGGACATATTGGAAGCATACAGTCTATTACTCAGTAGAGACTGGTCCAACAAGCTGGACGGATATTTTGCTATAGATTGGTCCCACATGTGGCTTCCATACAAGGGAAAATGCAACCAAATCTGGGTATTATCCTAGAGGTATATGAAGTACAATGTCACTCCCCTTAATGACAAAAATAAACCGTTGGCCTTCACAGAAATCATGTTTGGAAACTACCTCTTGGAAACAACATTAGGGTGTTATCCTGCACAGCCAGCTCCAAACCCACCAGATACACAGCTGGGACTCCTTCCTTGCCCATCTAATGGTAATGAAACATGTACAATGAATTGTACCAATAGTAGCAGTAGTAGTAGCAACAACAGTAGCATTAGTACTAGCATGTCAAATGGTCTGTGTACAGATGAGATGCGGGCCATGGATTTTGATGAATAAAATACACATGATGGCTCAAGGACCGGGTATATCTCAGTCGCCCAAAACAAAAAAAAATGCATGAGTTCAAGTTGTTTGAAGTTCGAGTTCACAAACAATGTTGCTTAGTACAAAGCACCCATGTTGGGCTCACAAAGGACCATCAACCTCAACATGGTTGCACTCAAAGTGATACTGCGCTCCGCAAAGAGTGTTAATACTTTCAAGGACATAACAAATGATGAAGGTGAGCATGAGTGGCCCATGAAAACTGCAGTTGATGGCACGAAAAGAAACCCCATCCCCAAGGGTGTGGTTTCTCTTGATTGACTCTATGATTTGTAGAGTTTTTGTCAAGGGCCAAGAAATAGCAGAACACATAGACCCACCACTATGAACGAACAGAGAAACTTGGGAGCCAATCACGATCTAAAGATGGCCAGTCTCAGTACAAACCATACACCACAGTAGTGGCAAGTCTCTGACCGCTTGATCAAACAATACTGGGATGTGCCCGCACGAGTTGATGATGATCTAAGTCCACATGACACACAAATACTCCAAAACGGGATTCCTGGTAAAGGAGGAGCCAAGCCATTGCAAAACAAGATAGGTAAAACACATATGTCATTTGAAATCCTCATGTAGAAAATATTCACTAAGTTTTTAGATGTTTGGATTACTTACAAAGTTCATCACCATATATGGGTTTTTAACTTAAGTTCAGTACATAAGAAATCCGGGGAAATACGATTATGCATTGATTTTAGAAACCTAAACCACTCCCAGAATAAAAACAACTACCACGTGCCATCAACAGAACCTATGTTGCACGCAGTATCTGAAGTAGTAGTGTCATCTTCACCTAAAGGTCTTTTCAAATACCACTAGGTGCCAGTAGCAGAACCTGATAGTCTCATACTAGTCCATGAGAAGCTTGGTCCACAGACATATCGTTTGCAATCAATTGACGGGAGGATTGAAAACCTTCCTGTCAATGGACAAGATCTCAAGCATTACTTTCAGTAGGCCGGGTCGTGCCCATGCCATGTACATAGTCTGTTTGCTGCTTGTTGTTTCCATCTTATTTGCTTTGCTTATTATCTTTGTTTTTACTTTGCTTTTTTTTCTTACTATTTTTGTTTACATTTGTTTTGTTTGCTTGCTATATTACTATTTTTGTTTCCGGAAATAAGTGGTACCAACTACTACATTTTGGGTTTTGAGTAGAGTATGTGGCTAAAATATGAAGAGACTTGTGACACTGCAGCACTTGGCCAATATTGTCTACATCTTATTTTTTCTTGGTTATAACCTTCAGCCGATGAAGTCTTGAAGGAAAATATGAGTCTTCTGCAAGGGAATTTTTGGTCCAACCATCAACCTGTGTCCACACTGGGAAGCCCCATGCCTATACTATGGCTTCTGCTCTGTGTGTTCAAGCTCATCCAACTAGTAGAAATGGAGAAGGGGAAAAATCTAAACGAGAAAACCTATGTCATAGGTCTTACATGATTTAGTGAAGGAACAACCTCTTCTACTCTCAATAAGTCAGGATGCCTCTTCTGCCCCAAATATAAATAAGTGCCTATGGATAGTCCTTTTGAAAAATATAAAGGCGAAAGAAGAGAAAGGCTTCCTGTGCAGAGAGGTGAGGCATGCAACTCCATTGGGTTACTGACCAGGCTCACCACCAGTGGATCAATGTGTGTGTTCCTGCATGCCTCCACCAGGGTACTGTCCAGGCCCTCTAGCAACAGAGAAACACTAGAGAAGAAAATTTATGCTTTGAAAATATTCAACTCGCGAGCTAAACTACCCTTCCTAGATTCGAAACACTGAGATCAAGTTAAACATTTTATTGTGTTTGACTAAGTTGGCTGAAGGTGAAACATGTATGTCCATGGGGTAAGTGGGGAAGCCGAAGTAACCTACAGAGTGATTCAATAATCCCTAAAAGACAAAATCCCTATGCTAGCAATGTACCAAAACAAAGAAGCTGGAATTCTACAAGTGTGTCGCCAAGTCTTGTAGCGGCTACAATCACCCTCCAAAATTTTGACCTGCACCTAATTTTAGAGCCTCCCTTGAGAGTTTCACTTGATTACTGCACACACTTGGGTTCAATCCATGAGCTTGTGCGAGTCTTTGCATTCCCCTTGCTTTCTCATTCCACCCAAGCTTTTGCATGTTGATGTCAATGTGATGTTTGCAACCATGTTATGGTCATGCTCAAGGTCTTCGCTTCGTGTGTACATGTTATGTTCGCTATGAAAACATCTGTCGCACTCACATATGGAGTCACATTCAATGTCACGCAAGTGTCATCATGGCCGATCAACGATTAATCACAAGTGTCGCGCTTATCACTTGCATCATCGGTGAGTCATGTTGAACATGTGTGTCTAGATAGTTTGAGTCGTCTCGTCGTCAAGTCATGTAAATGTGTGTTTGCAAGATCACATATACATCTTTTTTTCGTTCACACACTTTATCATTTTGCTAAAGTTCTGATGAGCAGACTCCCCTCTCACCACCGAACCATCACCCCGCCATTGACTCGATCGAATGTCACCCAAAATAGCACAGAAGCACCAAGGAAGTCATTTCAAGTTGCGTTGCCTGCAAGCAAACCAATCAACCTTCATGTTGGCCACCCGGAGAGTTTTCCTTGACAACCACCCTAGAACTCACTCCCTCAAAAATTACACAGAGGCTATTGACCTTGCCCACTTTGCTGACTAAGAAAATTGCACAAACAGGGCAGACAAACACCTAGTGCCCGTCCCTGTCTCCCTTAGAAAATTTCCTAATTTTCTAGCTAATCCTCTTGACAGTCGATTGACTACTCACCCAAAAAATTGCACAGTTTTCATGAGAAAACCCTCTGCTTCCCAACAATCTGCTCAGCTCAGAAATTGCACAAAGGTGATCAATAGGCCAGCCTCCCAGCCTCGGTAAAGTTTTCCCCGCTAGCAGCTCCCATCAGCGGATTGACAGTTCCCTCCAGGAATTGTGTAGTTTTTGTTACCAAGCCCCCGTAACTGACTGCTAGTTCCCTCTAGGAACTGCGTAGTTTTTGCTACCAGTGACCGAGCAGCCAACTGCCAGTTCCCTCCAGGAATTGTGCAATTTTGGTTGCCAATCTCTCGACCTAGTCCTCCAAAAAATTGCACAATTTATTCCTGTTGATCCTCCATGCATCCCAACCCGTTCCTCCAGAAAATTGCGCAAATTTTGCTGTCAAAACTCCACTACCCACTCATTCCAGAAAATGCATAGATTTTGTCTGCCCTGCCTTTCCGTAGCCCATATTGTTCCCCCCAAAATTTGTGCAGTTTTTCCTTCCAGCTGAGCCATACCTCGCGGATAGTCACTGTAGTCTCGGATTTCCCATCTTCATCACCTATTGACTCTTGCACAGTTTTCATCAGTAGTTCCCGAAGCCATCATCCTGCCTCGCAATCTTGTTGCCTCTCTCGGTCACCTGCATCTGAAATCATCTTGTGTCGTGGTAGACTAATGAGTGACTGTAGATACAAGTACAACAACAAACATGGCGTGATGACAAATGTGATGAAAGAAGTGGGCACATGCAGAAGGACAGGTTCACCTACAAACGAACAAATGATGCATGCGAAGAGATGTGTTCGCAAATGGATGATCATGTAAAGATGTGTTCACGAACAGATGGACGAGAAAACATGAAATATGTTCTCATAGATGGATGAATGGGTGAAGATGCACCTTTCACGAACAGATGAGCATGTCAAGCCTTCCAACATACAAGCAAGGAGCAAGGTTCCAAAGCAACATCAAGAGAACCAACGACCATCGAAGACTCTGTGCACTTTGCCATGCAGAGGTGAAGTTGTGACACACCATGAATACATCCATCACCCAACATCACTGTAGCTCGACATGCACACCAGCAACAACACAAATGTATGAACACTATCATGTCGAGTCATGTCATTCACATATCTACTATGGGCCATGTTTTCAATCAATGTAATGTAATGTGGAATTCCAAGATACCCACTTGTTGTAAAAAGAGTCATGTAAAGTTAAAAGTCATGGAAGTCAAATAGTCATGAGGGTATTCGAACATAGCCAAGGGTCAGTTTCACCTTTGGCTATAAATACCCCCTCATTTATACATGCAAAGGAATTTTCACCTCAGCTCCTCCCACATAGCCAAGAGAGTTTGTAATCTTTCCTTTGAGGAGTAAGTAGTGGCTCCAATGCCCCTCACTTGGGGTTAGTGATGTATGGTGTAACGATGTGTCTTGGAACTTTCGCATAATTCAAAAGCCTGCTAAAAGGCCAACATGTTTTCACACATGTATTGTAACTGTTGTAAGACTAATCTTTAATACTTGTGATGCATGTTGCTTTAATCCGTGTTCTACATTTGGACTATTTCACTTGTTGTAATACATAATATATTAATGGAAATGTGTTTTATATGTTGTTAATGTTGTCTCGCTCGTGTAGACTACTCTCTTGGACAATAGACAGACCTTTCACATAAAACTTGTTGTAAACAACCGTTGCACTCATGTGGACTAATCCGCTAAGTGTTATATGTGTTATCTTCCTTGTGTGTTGTGACTACTGCATCCATGTGGACTACTTTGCCAGAAGATTTGTACGTCCTATTGTGTTGTGTGTTCCTATCAGTGTTGGGACTAATCCCAATTGACTTGGAACTCACTCTCACCCTCTCCCTCGACGGTGAAAGAACCATTGAAACAAGTGACATTTACAATCACCAGGAACACGAACCTCACTTCTCGAAGAAAAAGCATACCACTCTCCTGTGTTGACAAGAAAGAGTTGAGGAAAATACTTTAGATAATGGAAACTGGACCATTCTACTGGATGGGATTCCCACACCAAATGGTGTGAGGTCTAGTTGGGACTTCACCCGGGGGTGATCCCCTGAAAGTTGGCAGGTCCAACACCTTCAACACTTCTCTATGCAAATCATGGTCCTTATTTCCTTAACTCAGTGCTCTCTGCAACTTCCATTGATCCAGTTTCTGACTCATTCAATCCCATTAAACAACCTATAGAGGTCCTCCAAATATTGCACAAGTGCCAAGCTTGGTCCAAGGTACCAAAGTGTTGCAAAACATAAATTTGTGGCCCCTCATTGATTGTAGCCTTTCTCATGCTGTCACTAGTTCAATTTTTTTCCATAGGAAAGTTGTCTGTAACCATCAGCCAATCCTATAAGCACTAAGCCACTCTACGCCCTTTGCGGGCTAAATTTCCTTTATTATTTTCTCCTGCACCCTTGATCCTTACTTGTTGCATATGCCTTCATTCGATGCTTAGCCCCTAGCTCCATTTTGCTATCAAGTTTACCTATTTTCCTTGCATGGGACCAGGTGTTGTGACCATTGGCTAAGCCTTTGGGTGCTAAGCCCCTTTTAAGCCCTTTGTGGGATGAATTCCCTTTGTTAGCATCTCTACGTCATTGGTCTCATTTCTATATGAAATTACCAAGTCCTGGCATTAAGGCTGGATCTCCCAAGTCTGATGCTTTTGTCTGCCTTATCTTTGAAATCCTCCACGCTTCTCTTAGCGATCTTAGCTATCCTATGGGATCTACCCAACGCTATCACTAGCCAATCAAAGGCCCTATCAGGATGAGATGTTTGACTAACATGCATCGACGCTTATTTCCTGGTGCATTCCCTTTGCACATCCACATCAAACTTCTAGGCTTCCATTTACAGGACGAGTTATTGATGGGGTCCTTCCACTCAGTTCTCATTAGTTGTTGATTACTTGGTTGTCAATGTCGACGTGACATGTCCCGACTCCCGTTGCCTATCACTTCTACTTTTTGCACCTAGAAACATAGTCGGGCTCTAATCAGTGAGATGACATCATTCTGATGTCACCTATACTATGTGTCAAACTATTATAGATGACACATATCACTCAAATATGGGCCCTTTGGGTACACAAAAATGCCAAATATAATTGATAGATGTCCACCACCGATTGGAAAATGTTGATATCATCACTTGAGTCATTTGGGACAATTACATGTTTCCACCTGTCTTGCCAGACGAGAGAGAAAGGTTCCCCAAGACCTTCAGTTTTCCACTCATTTTTTTTGTTAAACAAAAAACCATTGGGTTCAGGAAATCATCCTTGACATCACTCCCTTGTAGTTTATGGTATTAGGGGGAGTGGTCTTGAAGTGTTTGTCCATTGTTGATCTAAGTGATCAGTGGCATGGGAAACCACTTCCCATGAACACCAACCCTGACGAGGTTGTTGTATTAAGGTGTTGTCAGAATGCCACCACGTGGCTCAATCCCTATCTCTTGATGCCTTAATTTTGTCCCCCCTTTAAAATCCTCAGGGATGCACCCACTAGGGTAACTCCACCAGGACGAGCTGTCAAGTGCAGACCTCCCACTCACTTCTCATTATTCTACACTCTACCTATGTATCCTAACACCTACCTCCCAACGCATTCACTGTGTCATCATTAAGGTTGTGTTGGGGTAGTATTGTCAGGCTTCCTTTGTCGAACTAGACTGTTAAGTGGACTCTGCTTGCAACCAATGGAAAGTCACTTTGTTGCTCTATTGTCTACAACATCTGATTGGGACTCCTTTTGGCAGCTCCATTAACATTTTTGCCAACTCTGGCCACTGCCAAACTTGATCACCACTTTGACCCAAAGCCACATTTAACTTTGGGGCACCTCAACTTTGACTAGATTTATCTCTTAAACCAAGAGGTCGTTTTCAATATTCTACATACCAATAGAAATAATTTTCTGAGCTCTATCCAACTATGTCACTTCCAGGAGCATTTGAGTTGATCTCTTAAGGTACACATGCCTTCAAAGCACGAGACTCCCAACCATCATAGTCATATTTTTATGGCTTCTTTAATAAGCCTACTACTATGATGATTCTCTACAAGATATTGTAGTAAACATGAGACCCCCCCTGAGCTTATCCCAACGTCTCTTGCCAAAAACATCCATGCTATTCTGGTTGACATCAATTCAAACACTCTTGCAAAATATCAGACAATGCCAACTTCCCAACACATCTCCCATCATGACTATTGGCATCAATTCTAACACACTTATTTCCACTAGCCATTCAGACAATGCCAATTGTCCAATGATCTCCCCTTCGGCATTGATGGAACACCTCATCACTTCTCCACATTGATGGCCAATCCTCATGTTGCTTCCATACTTCTCCTAGCATGAGACACCAATGGCTTTCTCTCCTCTGCATGGTCCATCAAATCTTCTATGGTAGGCTTCTCTCCCCCTTTGGCATCAATGGAAAAGGGCTACAAGACACTTTTTCTCCCTGATGCAATCACTGACTATCAATGATAGCGGTTCTCGTTGTTTATGTGCATTCTGCTCAACGCACTCCCCTTCAAGGGTTGATAGTTGTTGTTGCTCTTTAAAATGGACACATGTGATATACTACCCCTAAACATATTCTTCCTCCTCCTTGATAATATTCCATTTTTGGACACCTTGTAGTTGTTGGCTGACTACCCTCCCTGCCAATGCATATTTTGTACCATTTAAAAAGGAAAAAGATACTAATTAATATTGCTCATGGTATTGCTGCTACATGTAGATACCAATTATTAATGATGCATTTCAGCTTGATTTTCACTGTTGTTGCTTGTTGGGTCCCCATAATACTAGTGATTACCCCATTACTATTGTAGTTGTACCCCTTATTAATATTGTTGTGCCCCTATTGTGCCATATTGTTACTATTGTGCCCAGAGAAAGCCCACTATGGTTATATTGTGCCTTACATATTATTGTTATGTAGGCTCTGATTATGTTATGACCCCTTAGACTCCTATATATAAAAAGAGGTCTTTTTCATTGAATCTCCAAGAATGTTCATTTATGTAATGTAAGGAGGTTGCCCCCGAAGAGCTTAATTCAAGGCGTTGATCTATCTTTTCTATCTTTTCTTGAGCTGGTTTCATAACATTTGGTATCAAAGCTTTGGATTCTAGGGTTTCGCTGCTCTAAACAGGTCATCGTGGCATTTTCGCTATAACTTTTTTTCTGTGACGTTTCAGAAGTAAAAAAAAAACCCATTTGAGAAGACATTGTGCTAAATCTCGGGTCCGAATTTCAGATCTTTTTGCGCTATATTTGCGGAGATATGATCTGAGGAGGTTGGTCTTTTTGCAGACTCCTGAATTACATTCCAAAACAGGTGACCTGGGGAAAATTGTAATAACTTTTTCTCTGAGCATTGGATTGAAATTTCGTAAGAAGGTACAGAAAGAGGATGGACTTTAGTTTCTTCTATATATTTTTCAGAGCTAAAGGTCGAAACAGTGACTCGTGGCACGTCGTACAAGTTCG
>APFE031339978.1:105065-122849 GCA_000404065.3 Pinus taeda
TGCCGCAGGAGACGCCACAGGAGGTGCCGCAGGAGACGTCGTAGGAGGCGCCGCAGGAAACGCCGTAGGAGGTGCCGCAGGAGACGCCGTAGGAGGCACCGCAGGAGACGCCGCAAAAGGTGTTCTGGGTTTAGTTTTCTATTATTGTGGATCTGGTTATCTGGGTGACTTACTGGTACTTGATGATCATTTGATATTTATGGATCCAGTTTGAAATTTTATGAAAAGTGGTCCTTGAAAGAAAAGAAGTAGGGGGTTGTAGCTCCCTTCCAGGAGAGACTGGAAAACGAGAGAGAGTTGTAGCTCTCTGCAGGTTGCAGCCTGCGTACTGGTAAAGGACTGCAGCAGTACAAGACCATTGTAAAAGGAGTTTCTAATTTGAAAGAAGATAGAGACATATTGCAGCAGGTGGTTTTCACCCACATTGGGTTTCCACCTTATATCTGGTGTTCTTTGATGTGACTGTCTTTTTTCTTGTTCATGCTCATTATTTTATGGTACTGATATGCAAAAATAATTCAAAGTGTAAATAAGGAAGATTTGGTAAAAGAACTAGATAATACTGATTCACCCCCTGTCTCAGTATTATTTTCAACACTTCCTCATTTTGTAGACACTTGATTAGCTTACCAGAAGCACCATGTGAAGAACAAATTTCATGAATTTGTTGCCAGAAACAACTTCCAACTCCTTTGATTAATGAAAGCACCAACTTTCAGGAGGCACCAACCCCCAATATTTATTCAGACACCCACTAATATGGAAGCACAAACTCCTTGTATGTAGGATCCAACCCACACTCAATAAGTAACCAATATTCACTATAGATGACAATCACTATGCTTAATATTAGCTTTTTTATCATCTATGGCCTCTCTATTCTCCTCTTCCTTTAGCCCTTTGATTTTCTCAATTGCTTTTAGCATTCAACCCTTTGTTCTACTTGAAAGAAGTCACACATATATAGCCCCACAACACTCTATCCATACTGAAACATCATACATTCTGACAAAGATCTCTCTGCTCTCGACCCTCTCCTTTTTCATAGGCACATTTGGCCTCTTCTCGGTAGTGCAAACACAAAGCTCTAGTAATAATTATCTCAAAAAAATGTTGCTTCCCCCAGTTGTTCAATTGAAATCCTAAGTTTTGTTCCACTATTTCACGCTGATCGATGTTGTCTCTGTTGTCATCCACACTACCTAAGTGTGTACTCTCAACATGGATCTCCATTCCGATTTTGCATCAAATTACTTGGCCACTACATTTGAATTAATTCAAGGAATGGGCATCTGTGTGTTCCTCCCATACTCAGAATTAATCCTCAGTGAACATGCACTCTCAAGGAAGCTCTCCATGCTTATTTATTACTCACATAACTTGAGATGTACACTAGCATGGATTCTTTGAGCTTTTTCTGATCTCTATTACTTCTCTCTGCAAATCATGGTCCTTGTTGCTTTGGTTCAATGCTCTCTACAGTTGTCATTACTCTAGCTGTAGACTCATTCAAGCACGTTAACCAACTTGTAAAGGTCCTCCAAATTTGGCACAAGTGCCAAGATTGGACCAAGGCGCCAAAGCCATGCCAAATATAACTTTGTGGCCTCTTATTGTTATAGCCCCTCTCATGCTAGCGCTAGTTCAATTTTCCACCATAGGATCATTTCCAGTGACCACCAGCTAAGCCTATAGGCGTTAAGCCACTCTACACCCTTCATGGAATAAATTTCCTTTCTTATATACTCTCGCACCCTTGCTCCTTACCTATCGCATATGCCTTCATCTAACACTTTGCCCATAACTTCCTTTTGCTAGAACCATTAATTTTTATCCCGCCATGGGACCAAGTTTTGTGACCACTAGCTAGGCCTTTGGGCACTAATCCCCTTTTAAGCCCTTCATTGGTTGAATTCCCTTTGTTAACACTTTGTGCCATTGGTCTCATTTCTGAGAAAAATGACCAAGGCCTGGTGCTAAGGCCAGAGCTCCCAATCCTAGCACTTTTATCTCGCTTCTCTTCGAAATCCTTTGGGCTCCTCTTAGTGGGTTTAGCTATCATGTGGGGTCTGGCCAGTGCTATCACTAGCCAATCAAAGGCCCTACCAAGATGAGTTGTTTAGCTGTTGTGTCCTAGTGCTTATTTCTCGATGCATTCCCTTGTGGATCCATATCAAACTTTTGGGCTTCCCTTTACAGGCTGATCTATCCAGTGGGGTCGTCATGCTCGATTCTCATTGGTTGTTGACTTCTTGGATGCTAATGCCATTGTGACATGGCTTCTACTACCCAATGCTTCCACTTTTTGAACCTAAAAACATTATTGGGATCCAACTAGCAAGATGAAGTCATTCTAACATCACTTGTGCGACGTGTCGACCTATGATCGGTGACACATGTCACTCAAATATGGGCCATTTGGGTACCCAAAAATGCCAAATATGACTGCCACGTGTCCACTGTTGATTAGCCAATGTTTATGTCATCACTTGCGTCATCCATGCCAAATGCATGTTGTCACCTGTCCTGCCATAATAGAGAGAAAAGGTCACTGAGACCTTTGTTTTTGCACTTGTTTTCTTTGTTAAACAAAAAACCATCAAGTTTAGGAAACCGACCTCAACACCACTCCCTTGTGGTTTACAGTGTTAGGGGGAGTGGTCTCGAAGTGGTTCTCTACCATTGATCAACGCAATTAGTGATATGGGAAACCACTTCCCACTTCCCACAAACCCCGATGAAAGGCCCTACCGGGATTAATTTTCTGACTGATGTATCTTGGAGATTATTTCCCAGTGAATTCCCTTTGTGCATCCATATCAAAGTTTTGGGCTTTCCTTATGTAGGCTAAGCTATCTAGTGGGATACACCCTCTCGCTTCTCATTTGTTTTTGACTACCTCGTTGTCAATGCCGACATGTCCCAGCTCCCGTTGCCCGACGCTTCCACTTTTTGCACCTAGAAACATCATTGGGCTCCAACCAATGGGATGAAATCATTCTGGTTTCACCTATGCTATGTGTGGACCTATTCTAAGTGATGCGTGTCACTCAAATATGGTTCCTTTAGGTACCTTAAAATTCCATATATGATTGCCACGTGTCCCCCGCTGATTGACCTATTAAATTATGAAACTACGGTCAAATTCTACTTTTATATATCATTTTATTTAGATTATGATTTCATTAAATTCCTAATTTTTTAGAGGATCAAAATCGAACTAAATATCACTCAAATCAGATAAGGGAAAGTGTACATATGAAGGAAAGCCCACATATGCACATTTGGACAAGGTTGGCCCTAAAGCAAATTGGGCACCCATGGAAGCCTATAAATACAAGTTACCTCAAGCTCATTTGTATATCACTAAAAATATTCTTATTCTGTTCTTCATTTATTGGTTCGCATAGGTCTGAGTTTGTGATGACAAAAGAATTGCGCAAAGGTCTGAAATTATAGGGTCTAAGACTCACATCTGTTTTAGGATTTTGGGTTATAGTCGTTGGCTTGCCACATGGTAGATTAGATCAAATTCATAGGAATTAGAGGCTCAATGGAGAGAATAGAAACCTTAAGTTGCACACACAACTCCTCATCCATGTGAACATGAAGTTTGACTGAGTTTTGACTATTGACCGCAGTTGACGGTAATTGACCATAGACAAGAAAATTTGTTTTTGATATATCTTGATGCTAAAATAATATTTCTGAATGTGATTGGGTTATTGGATGATTTTGTATTAAGCTCATTGTACTCTCTGTTGAACATTTTATGACAATCTAATATAACAATATTTTTCAAAGGGTTTTCCCCTAGTGGGGTTTTTCCCTGGTCCTTGACCAAATCTGGTGTCTCTTGTTGATGTGTTGATTGTCTCCTTTTTCATTGAATTTATTTTCTGATCTTCAATTAATGTTGATGAATGGAAATACTAATTATATCTAGAAATATTGTTAATTGAAGTATTGAATTAGGCTAAAGTAATTGATATAACATAGAACAATTTGAAAAATTAACATGGCATCAGAGCTAAGGTGAAGGACAAGCCCAAAAGGAGACAAGAACTGGAGCAATCATCTTTGGAAGTTGAAGGATCTAATCTATTTAAGTCAAGATTTCTTCCTTCTTCAAGGAAAATGAAAAGTTGGGTGACTCATCTAATTTTGTTGCATGGATATTTAAGCTGGAGATCATAGCTGATAATAGTTATGTTCTGGATTACACTCAAGGAAAAGTACCTGGGCCTTCGGAGAATGCTTTCAATGCTGTCAAGATCAAGCACAAGAAAGGCAAGTTAAAATAAAATAAAATTATAGTTTATGCTTTACAAGATAATCTACTTGCATATGTTAGAAACTTGAGAAGGTCTAAAGATATGTACGATAGGATAGTTGGCATATATGAAGTCAAAAATTTGAGTGAAATCATCTCCTTAAAATATCAACCCAAAGACATGAAAATGAACAAGCGAAAGTTTGTGCAATCCAACATTATGAGGATATCTCACCTTAAAGATCAATTTCAAAGAGTTGGGGAAACTGTGTCTAACAAGGAATTGTTGATCGTGACTCTAAGAGGTCTCCCTCCTATTTGGGAAACCTTCATAACTACCATAAGCAACAACAATATCCTCCCATCATTTGATGAAATTGTTGGAAAGCTTACTAAAAAATAATCAAGGATGATATCAAGAGGAAGGATTCAAAATCATGAAGAAGGAGAACCTACTACATTCATCACACAAAAAGAGAAGAAGAAAGGAAAAGAAGGCCCATTAAGAAATCCTCCACACCTTGAGATACAAAAAGAATGAATTATAGAACATCATCTCACATTGAATGCTATAATTGTCACAAGAAGGTTCATTATGCTCACGATTTCCCTGAGAAGAATAATGGTCCACGTTACAACACTAGAAGCAACAATAGTTTTGATGATCGAAGAAGAAGAGATGACCGAAGGAATGATTGCAATGGAAGAGATTAAAGAATAAGAATATTTGCTCCAAGTGAACATGAAGAATATACTCGTCCTCAAAGAAGTCAAGATACTCCAAGTATGAAATTAAAGTTCACAAACAATATGAATATGTTCTTATTTCTACTCTTACTAGTTCCTCTCCTTTGGATTCGTGGGATAATTGATTGGTTGATAATGGGGCCACTCATCACTTCTTTGGATATAAGGAAGTTCTCTCTAATTTGGTGGAGAGGGAGTCAAATTTGAAAATCATTCTTGGAGACAACTCCATCATCTCATTAAATGTTTTGGGTCAGCCAAATTTCATTTCAGTTTGGGAGAATATATTTTTCTCCACGATGTGATGTATGTGCCAAGGTTAAAGAACAATTTGGTATAAATATCCACTTTGGAAGGCAAAGTGATGAGGGTTGCATTCATTAGGCTAAATTCTCTTACTTGGCCTATTGGATCACCTATGAGATATGAATTCACATTAGGATCAAGATATGAAGGAATCTACAAGGTTACTAGAAGACCACTTCTAACATTGGTCCATGATACTAATCATCTGAGCAATCTATGGCACCAAATATTGACCCATATACATTATGATTCTCTTTTGAAACTGGAGAAATTGGTCTCATGGATTCCCAAGGTTCAAGCCCAACATGATGGAGTATGTCCAGGATGTGTCAGCAGGAAGAAGAGAAGGGGAGCATTCCCCTCCAGAGAACAAGACAAATGACATCCTCCATCTCATTCATTCTGACTTGGGTGGTCCAATGTCTGTACACTCTCTTGGTGGCCATATCTATTGTATCACTTTCATTGATGAATTTTCAAGAAATACGTGAATATGTTAGTTGAACCACAAGGATGAAGCCTTCAAAATGTTCAAGGAGTTCAAAGCTTTGATCAAAAATAAAACAAGGAAGAAAATCATGATATTCAGGTGTGACAGTAGTGGAGAGTACACTTCAAATAAAATATATATTTTTTGCAAGAATGAAGGTATAAGGAAGGAAACGGCTGTGCCCAATACTACCAAAAAAAATGGATTAGTTGAAAGGAATAATGGGTCTAGTGTAAAAGTTTCTCATGCCATGCTCCATGATCAATCAATTTCAAAGTTGTTTTGGGAAGAAGCAACAATTGTTGCCGTATATGTTCAAAACAAGGTCTCTCATCAAGCATTGGAAAACAAGACCCCCAAATAAGTTTTCATGGGTGTCAAGCCTGATATTAGCCATCTATGTATACTTGGTTTCCCCATATACTTTCATGTGCGAAAGGACAAGAGAAACAAGTTGGAATCCACGAGAAGAAGAGGTGAATTTGTAGGATATTGTGAAAAATCTAATTCATTTAGAATATATATTCTTGGTCAAAGGAAGGTTGAGATTAGTAGGGATGTAACATTCAATGAAGATGTTTCCCTTGTAAAAGAAAGGGACCTTCCTCTGCCTCCTGCTCCAAAGAATAATGATGATATGAATATTTTGGATGCTCCTTCTATGCTTGAATATGAGATAGATATTGTTGTTGATTCCATGGAGCCCATGAATCCCTTAGATCCTCCTACAAGTGATCCACTCTCCAAGAAGAGGCCACTTTGGCTTCAAGACACATTATAGGATGATGAGAGATGAGCTCTCGTTTGAAGATCATTTAGAGAAATAAAGATGCCATGCAGGCATCAAGGATATGTTGCAAACATGAGCAAAATGATTCAAGTCAAACCTCCCACATTTGAAGAAGTCATAAAGAAAAAGTTTGGAAATATGTTATGGCCAAAGAATATGAATCGATTATAAATAATGATGAATGGGATGGTGTGCTGAGATTGAAGGGTAAATCTTTGGTGAATTCAAGGTGGATATTCGATATCAAGCATGGAGTTGATGGTAGAATTAAGAAATACAAAGCAAGGTTCATGGATTGAGGATTCTCTTAGAAAGAGGGAGAATATTATGATGATATATTTGTACCTATGGCTAGATATATAACTATTCATTTGATATTTTCCCTTGTCACAACTCAAGGATGGAATTGTCATCAGATGGACATAAAGACAACATTCCTCCATGGTATGTTATAGGAAGAAGTGTACTTTGAGCAACCACAAGGATTTGAAGTATAGGACCAAAGGACACATGTTTGTAGATTGAAGAAGGCATTGTGTGATTTGAAGCAATCCCCCAGAGCATGGTATGCATGCATAGACATTTATTTGGTACATTTAGGATTCACAAGAAGTAATGTCCATCCCAACCTTTACTTCAAGGTATTCCAAGGTATCTCATTGATTTTGGATTTATATGTTGAAAATTTATTCTTGACAGGTAGTGAGCCCCTGATTATAAAGTGTAAGAGGGAGCTAGCCTCTGTATTCGAGATGAAGGACCTTGGAATCGTGCATTACTTTCTTGGCCTTGAGGTGTGGCAAAGGCCCAGTGATATTTTCCTTTCACAAGGAAAATATATTGTGAAGTTACTGGAAATATTTTGAATGACAGAATGCAAGTCACTACCCACACCAATGGAAATTAACTTCAAGAAGCTACGTGGAGAATTTTCATGACCCGATTTAGTGAATCCATTTGAGCATAGATAGTTGATTGGGGCTCTGTTGTTCCTATAGAACACCTTTCCAAACATATGTTATGCAGTGAATACAATGAGTCAATTCATGAACGAGCCTCTCCATGCACACTAGATCACTGCCAAACACATTTTGAGATATTTTCATGGGACTATCACACTTGGTATGAGATATTTTTCAGAGATGTTTGAATTAATGGATACATCAATGCTAACTGGGCAAGAAATGTTGTCGACATGAAGAGTACGTCTGGATATTATTTCAGCCTTGGATCTGCCATGATATCATGGATGAGAAGGAACCAAAATTCTGTAGCATTGAGTACCATTGAGTGATAGTATATTTCCGCTAACATGACTAGCTACAAAGTAATTTGGTTGAGGAAGCTTTTTGGAGAGCTATTTGAATAGATCATAGATACTACAGTGATATATTGCAACAACAAGAGTGGGATCCGTATGGAAGAGAAAATTGTATTTGATGATAAGTCCAATGTAATATAAATTAGATATCATTTCATTCGAGACATGGTGCAAAGAGGAGCCGTTTGACTCCATCACCTATAGACAAATGAGCATATTGCATATATTCTCACCAAGGCTTTGTTGAAATGGAAGTTCTTGGTCATCAAATAACACCTTGGACTAATGGATGTGACCCCTCTTGACAAGGGGCAACACTAATCGAGAGCATTAAGCCAACTATTCCCCCCGTCTAAGCTCCTAGGGTGAGGAATTGAGAGAGAGGGCTCCTCAGGTTGAGGGATCTCTAGACAATAGAGTCATATATGTTTCTTCCCTATATATTACTCATAGGGTTGTAGTTTTTTCTCCCCTATCTTGTTATTTGTAGAGTATACCTTAGTTAGTATCATACCCACAAGTTCGGCTTGTTGGGATTATCACTCCCCGTCTGGCCAACAAGTTGAGAGTGTACTTGGGGTTGTACAACGTAAGTTGGTTATGGTGTAGGTGTTATACCACATAACTCTTGAGGGTCATCATTGTGAAGATCAGTGAGAAATAGGATGGGTTGAGATGTGTTCCCCTATATCATCTATTTCTCTATAAGCGGTTGTAGATGTTTAGATCCCCCATGAGATTTTGGGTTGATATGTGCTCCTTGATGTAGATTCAAGTTGAGATGTGCTCTCTAACATTATAAAGGGTGGAAGATAATTCTCCTCGATTATTCTTCTTTAGATTCTAGAATGTTTCAGTAGATAGAGTTGAGAAGAGATGGGACACAATATGTCAACGATATACATGACAAGATATTCGATGATCAGATATTTATAGGTGGATTTATCCCTAGTTGATACAGAGTGTTAAATTATGCAACTACAGTAAAATTCCACTTTGAAAAATGCATTTTATGGAAATTATGATTGCATTGAATTCCTCTTTTCAAGAGGTCCAAAATCAACCTAAATATCACTCAAATCATATAAGGGAAAGTATACTTATGAAGGAAAGCCCACATATGAACATTTGGACAAGGTCAGCCCCAAAGAAAATTGGACACCCATGGAAGCCTATAAATACAATTGACCTCAAGCTAATTTGGACATCACCAAGCATCTTCTTCTTCTCTTCTTCATTGATTGGTTCACACATGTCTGAGTTTGGCATGCCAAAACAAGTTCGCAAAGGTATGAAATTACAGGGTCTGAGGCTCACATCTATTTTAGGATTTTGCGTTACAGTCATTGGCTTTCCATAGTGTATATTTAGCCAAATTCACAGGCATCACATGCTCAAGGGAGTGACTGGAAACCTTCAGTCACACACACACACCTTTTCATCCATGCGACCAGGAAGTTTGACTGAGTTTTGACCATTGACTGCAGTTGATCGTAATTGACTGTAGACAGGAAAAGTTGTTTCTGGTATATCTTGATGCTGGAATCATATTTCTGAATGTGATTGGTTATTGGATGATATGTATTAAGCTCATTGTACTCTCTGTTGAAAATTTTATGACAATCTAATATAAGAATAATTTTCAAGGGATTTTCCCCCTAATGGGGCTTTCCCTTGGTTCTTGACTAGATCCGGTATCTCTTGTTGATGTGTTGATTGTCTCTTTTATCATCACATTTACTTTTCTATCTTCAATTACTAGTAATGAATGGAAAGACTAATTGTATTTGGAAATATTTCTAATTGAAGTATATAATTGGGCTAAAGTAATTGATACAACATAGAACAATATGAAAACTTAACATGGCTAATACTAACGTCATCACTTACATCCTATAAGACAATTACATGCTACCGGATGTCCTGCCAGAGGAGAGAGAAAGGATCCATGATACCTTTGGTTTTGCACTCATTTTATTTTTTAAACAAAAAACCACAGAGTTCAAGAAACCAGTCTCAACACCACTCCCTTTTGGTTTATGATATTAGGGGGAGTGGTCCTAAACTAGTTCTCCATTGTTGATCTATGCGATTGGTTGGTACGGGAAACCACTTCCCATGACCGAAAACCTTGACAAGGATTCCATATTAAGGTGTTGTCGGAATTCCTCCATGTTTCCCAATGCCTGTCTCTCAACACTTTCATTTTGTTTCCCCTTTGCAATCCTCTCGGATGCACCTCCCAGGGTAACTCCAAAAGGGTGAGCTACAAAGCTGGGACCTCCTTCTCACCTCTCATTGGTCGGTGCTCTACCTTTGTGTCTCGACACTTGTATCCTAATGCATTCACTATGTGTACCTTAAGGTTGCATCAGGGTTACACCATCGTGCTTCCTCCACCGAGACAGACTATCAAGTGGACTCCACCTGGGACCAATTGAAAGTTTTTTCACTGCTCTATTATCTGCCACGTCTACTCGAAACTCGTTTTGGTAGTTCCATTAACATTTCTACCAACTCTCGCCACTACTAAACTTGGTCACCACCTTGACCCAAGGCCACATTCAACTTTGGGGCACCTTAACTTTGTCTCCATCTCTTAAAATAGGAGGCCATTTTTAGGCTTCCGCATACCATTGAAAATCATTTTCCAAGCCCTATCCAACTATGTCCCTTCCTAGAACACCTGAGTAGATCTCTTGAGGCATACATGCCTTCAAAGCATGGGACTCCCAACCAAAATAATCATATTTTTATGGATTCTTTAATAAGCCTGCTAATGTGATGATTCTCTACAAGATACTACAACAACCATGAGACTCCCCCTGAGATTATGCCAACATCTGTTTCCACCAACATCCATGCTAGTCTGGTTGACATCAATGCCACCACTCTTTCTAGTTGTCAAAAAATGCCAACTACCCGACACATCTTCCAGCATGATTGTTGACATCAATGCAAACACACTTGTTGTCAATAGCCATCCAGACAATGCCAATTGTCCAACAAATCATTACCATAAAAAATACTCATACCGATATTTGGAATATAGTAGTTCCTTGGTGCTAACTTAAAGCCTTGACAATGAAGATATTGGAGTAAAAATTCATGTTTATGGTTATACAATTTAATATTTATGCTCTCTAATTTTGATGAAATACTCCACATAGATGATTGAGTTCCAACATAATTCTTCTCCTTATTTTCATCATTTTCTTGGATCTTAATATTTCTTTTAGGAAGCCTCTCCAAGAGAATATTTTCCATGGAATTCATGGATTTTTCTATTTATTCCTTGACACATTTTAGTATTTCTTCTTTGACAATTTCTTGTACTTCTTCCTTGTTTTCCTCCATCTTCTCTTCCATTTCATCCATCATTTCTATTTTAATGTTTATTGAGAACCTAGTAAATCCATCTTTTTCATCATACTACCATTCATTTCATTAATTTTATTATCTAATAGGAGAAGTTAAATTCTAAGTATTCACTTTCTTCGTGAGTCTTAGATGAAACTTTAGGAGGGTTATTTGGTGTAGTAGCTTTCTTTAGAGGAATTTTGAAAATTAATAATAGTATTTCTATTCAGCACAACTTTCAATCACAAAAAGAAGAGATTCTAATGAAACATTATGTCACTTGTAAGTTATGTACCTTCAATACCTTTATTTGGAGAATATATAAATGGTAGGCTTTTTCTTGATATTGTTATTTCCAACAATATTTCCCCTCAAAATTAGTAAAGAATGAATATTTATTAATGGCCCCTCCAATTTCTTTTGAAGTTCAAGGTTTTCTAATTAAAAATTCCCTGAAGAATATTTTTCATGGGTTCTAAGGCCCCAAAATCCTTATTGGAAAGATACTCATTATTTTTTGTGATAGTTTGTATTGGACATAAGAGATTGGAAGAAATTGTTTCAATATCATTTGCAGACTCACAACTTATTTTGATTTTCTAATGTCAATGCTTTTTTGGGAAAGTTCCTATTAGATGCTCCTTGATTCTCACCTACACAATCTTTCCAATCGATTATTTCTAACATTGATTGCTAAACCTTATTAGATATAATTCGTAATATACGATCATGATATCCTTCCTAATGACTCAGTATTTCAAGATGCTTTAACATATCAAGAGGAGAGAGAAAGAATAGAGAAAAGAGAGAGAAAATATGTCACTTGTTCATTATCCAACTGAAGAGTAGAGAGAAAAATAAAAGGAAAAGTGCTTTTAAGAAATCAACATAGTCAAGAAAATTAAAAAGGAAGAGGAGAGGATAAAATTTGAATCCTTTGAAAAGAAGAAACTTGATTCTAAAGCTCGAAGCGAATTGGAAAATAAGGTTCAAGTTGAAGCTAAATCTAAGGAATAAGCTTGGAAAAATAAAGGAGAATCACAAGAAAAGTTGAATAAATCATAAGAGAAGGGCAGGAAGGAAAAAAATCCAGATCCTTTCACTAAATTCTCCCAACAAGAAAATATTATCTAGGAAAATAACCTGGCAAATAACCTTTTTCAAATCTCTATCATTAACTAAAATCCCGTTAATTGTTTCCATTTAATATCCAAAATGCCATGTAATTTTCATGTTGTTGAAAATGCCATAGATCTAAATGACACATTTGTAGAATTAAAAGAATATTATTTCAATATATATAAGAAAGTTATTATTCATAATGTACCTAAATGAAGAAGAATAATAGGATCAGCCGAAGAGATGATTATCCTGGAAGGTCGTGGGAAAAGGGTGATATAGGGCATCGTTGGAAAAGATAATTAGAAGGCAATTGTTGACATTGATTTAGTTTTGTGACATTTTGCTAATACAAATAAGAAAACAACATAGACTCTATCAATGGATGTTTAATGATTAACCCAAATGGTTACCTTATTGCAAGAACAATAGAAGGAACACAAGAAAAATATAGAGGATGAGCACCAAGATAGGTTGGAAGATAAATGCATCACATTCTCAAAGTCCCTAAAGGATCAACATTATAAGGATATAACAAAGATAAAGGAATCCCATGCATCAAAGTTAAAATATCTGAAACCACATGATAAGGTTGATAAAAAAAAAAAGGCTCAAGATGATATTCAAGTGCTTAAGATTCAAGCTATGAATACCAATAATGATCTTAAAAATACTCAAGAGTTTCTTGTGTTGAAATTAAGTGAAATTCAAGACCATTTTTCACAATTAGAGTGGTTTGTTGGTGAGAGCGATATCCAATTAGAATCTCAACATGTAGTCGGTGAAGCATTTAGCTATATCATTGATTGGAAAATGAATTATTAGGATGTTCTATCTTCTCTTCCCTAATCAAATAAAAGGAAAAAGGCAAGGGATGAGTTCCTTGTTAATGTGTGGAAATTAGAGTGTAAAGTAGTTACAAGAATTGTGGAAGAAGTTATGGGTATAGCGAAAGACATGTGGTTTTTTTTTGTTGAACTGGTGGGGGAATGGGACATAGAACCCATAGAATGTCTACCAAATGATATGCCTATTAATCTCAATCTTGATGAACTATACAAGGTTAGATCAGACGGGGGTATTGAAATTGAACAATTTTAAAGGTTAATGATGAATCTATTGAATAGTTTATTATTGGTCCCAACAAAGTCATGGTCCAACTTGACTACTACATAGTGGGTATTAAAAAATATGTCAAAAAGTTGGCTAATTTCGTGCTTGAGGGTGAGCGACAATTAGAGAAGATGAAAAGTACTTGGATATCCAAAATTTTGGGTATTCATGTGCAATGGAAGGTTTATTGACATGAGTTATTTTAAGAAGTCTTAACACCTTGTGACTATCAAGTTTCCAAAGTTTTGTAATTTATTTATGATATATAAATAAATAAGCACCCTAAGGACCAAAGGGAAAGGGGGCATTGTTTTTAGTAAAGACATATTCTTTCGCTGTTTTGTAAAGAAGGAATCACTAGCGGAGGAATGGAATTAACTATTCTGAAGATAGATATATATCCTTTTGTGTGGTAATTGTAATAATTGATTGTAACATTTCTGAATCTTGAAAATTTTCACAAGTTTATGTATGTGTCCATGGTTTTGTTGCAATCAATTAATCAATCATAGATTGAATATGATAATAGTGTTTGTAGAAACAAATCAATGCATCAGTTAATATGTAATTATTTGAATGTTTTCCTTGTTACTTAATAAAATAATTTATGATATCATAACTTGCATACATTCAACATAGAAATAAACCTCCCCAACTTAAAATTAGCTATCAATCGATATAGAATAGAACAAACTGACAAAAAGGGAGCGGTATAAATCTGACCTAGATAAGAATCACAATATCACTTTCAGTATCTTGCAGTGGAAACTTGGCCCACACTCTAGTCAGAGATTACCACACCAAATGAGAGTATGCCTCATTGGGCCTTGTGATTAGGTTTTCTCTCTTGTTGAAGGTCAGTTAAACAGGCTTGTCAACAATGGTGCTAGGAGGGCCTTGAAAATCATTGATTGGTCTCAAATAAATTTTGTAATTGAGCCCATAACACATTTACAACCTGGATTTAATTAGAAATAACTTTTTGATTCTTGGAACAGGAAGAAGTCAAATAAAAATGAAGACAGTAGCCCTCAAATTGAATAAAATCCCTAATCAACATTTTAGAACCATTATCCTAAAATAAATGAATAGGCAATAAAGAAATTGTGAACACTATTATGCCACATTCATATTCTCCTCAGCATACATGAGCTAATTCACCACCTAGGATACAATCTAATCAAATATTGATCCCTCTAATAAATTTTTCCCAAACCCCAACTCAAGCTTTAAATCAAGCCAATATTCTTGCAATAGAAAACACTCATGGTAGTTCTTATAGACCCAAAAACCATCAAATTATTAATTTGGTATAGAATGGTAGATGAATAACCTGAGCCATAGCACATGATCTAGGAATAGTACTCATTGAATACACCTTGAGGGAAATACGAATTTCACAGAATTTTGGCTATAGAATTTAAATCCCTTGAGAGCGAAACCTCGAAATACCATTTAGCAAACATCCCAAGAGGCACCAAAAATCTATCGATGGTGTTATCACTCTAAAGTTTCTCTAGGGTTGTGATGAAAGAAATAATAGAGGTAACCACAAACCTACTTTTGAGATTAGGATATAGCTTTCCTAATGCTCAAAGAGGGCTCTCTCTTAATGATTTAACTTTGTTGAGTTAATTGATTTTAGGCTAGTTGTTTAAGCTTGATTGGATTTTGATTTGATTTGGTGGTGGAATCACTGATTCAGATGGATAGATAAGTGTCTTTTTACCATTGGGCCATGGAGTCCAAAGTTCAAGAAAACAGGACTGAAGCAAGTTCTAAAGATAGTGTTTGCAGGGCAAGGTAGCTGAGTAAATTGATATCTTTTAGGCTGGATGGTGAAGTGGTTTTTCAATTGACGTCAAGGAAGATTTAAGGATTCCTCAAACTAGATAATGAAAGAAATGAAAGAGGTCAATCGAAACTAGGGAGAAATTAAGAATTCCCTACTCTCGATATCAGAAGAAAACATTAAAATGAATAACTGTTCAAGACAGAGTGTACTTAAACAAATTCTGAAGTAAAATTCCAATTATTTCATTCAAATTGGAAAAAACATGTATGTTTGTGAAATACTTAAGAAAACAACAATTTGAAAAATGAAAGATACCTTAGTGAAGTGGCCCAACACATGAATCATATAATGCAATGCCTATATTACTCAGTCCAGTCTGCTGACTTGAAAATGTTTACAATAAACCCTCAAGTTTTCAGATCAATGTAACTATAGAAATGTTCAACAATCCCCCCTATACTTCGAATTATGAAGTCTTTATACAAAAAATAGTTACAAAATATCCTAAACCGTTTTAGGAATTATTCAAGGAAAATAAATATCTTCATGCAAGAAGATAGAGACACCTAGGAAACTAAAAGGCTACCTGACCCTTCTTTTACTAATTTTGATGTTTTATGCTTTGAACTTTGCTACTTTTTCTCTTTTGCCATTGCTCTATGTTGGCTATCCTTTTAATTTTCTTTTCACTCATACTCTTTCATCTGATACTCTTTGACTTAGCTGAATTGATGTTTTACTTTTACTACTTTGTATTCATTGTTTACCTTGCATTTTTGTAGTAAATCATTCAATATTTCCCAAGTATTTGCATCTCATAATTTAATATTTACCATTCACCTACAGACTTCATCAATTTTTGTATATTTTTCAAAGGTGGGATCATTTACAAAAATATGTTTTACCTCATGCTTTAGGTAAAAGAGGTTCTCAAAATCCTGATAAAGGACCTTTCCTATAGGCATCCCTTTAATGGAGGAATTGTTGGCTTGTTCCTTTGATACTTCTTTGATTTTCTTATCACAGTCTTCATGTGGCATAAACCTATCATTAATTACCAGTGGATTAGGTAGATCTTTCTGCCTTAGAATATCAAATCTTACCATGAACCTACCTATTGCCAGCTCCATTGTTTGGCATTTATCCTCAAGTTGTGTAATTAGGTTCCTCTTGGTGATTACCTTTTTAACCTCTAGTATGGTCCCAGTTCTGTCAGTTATTCCAAGTTCTTGCAATTCATATTTATTTTTTGAGTTAAGGAACTAGATTATTCTTGAGGCTTCTTCTGGAATATTTCCAAGTTCGGCTCTAACCCTTTGAATTGCTTCAACAACGTCTTTGACCAAGTCATTTTGTTCAAATATTACCTATATAGATGGTCAAATATCATTGATTGAGCCAATGATATTGGCCCATAAAAGTTGTTTTGCTTGGGCTAGTGGCTCTTTTAGTGTTAATTCTTTCTCCATCTTCCCTATCTTTTCATTCAACCTGTTTGTCTTCTGAACTTCATTCGTATGCATAATGTGAGCCAGTTTCTTCCAATCCTCTAGAATTTTCATTTTTTCCTTAAGTCTATTTATTTCAGTGATTTGGATGGACATATCCTCCATGGATTTGACCAATTTAGCTGCTTCATCACTAGGATGAGATGTTGTTATTGTTGAAATTGTTGTTGATGTAGTGGTTGATGCAGTTGGAAGTGTTGTAGCTAGTGGTGTTGTTGGGGCCAATGAAGCTGCCAAAGTAGAAGGAACTACTATAGTGACTATAGGGATAATAGTGGCAATAGTTGTCTCAATGTTGGCCTATTTCAACTATATTAAATTTTCCAATTCATTCTCCATTTCTTTTATTTAAGCATTTAGCTGGAGAATGAGGTCTATCATTTCATCTTTCTGGCTTTGGCTTTCTAGAACCTCCTTGGTCTGTGGATGTTCTGAAGGAGGCAATTTTAGTTGCTTCTTCAAAGCAGCAATATCTTCATTTTTCTTCTTTATGAGTTTCTTTTGCAGCCTTGATGGCATTTGGATTATATCCAATCTCAATAACCAAGTCTTCCAATGACTTGATTCTATTATCTTTTGCCTGTGAGGATGCTTTCTCTAGCTTAAACTAAGTTGTGATGTTGTCTAGAGAATTTTGAAGTATATGAACACTCATGGCCTTTTTGGTCATTGTTGAGTAGATCATTTCGCCTGATTTCTTATGAAATTCAATTTGTTCAATAGGGTGAACATCCCTAGCCAAAAGTTCAAATTCTGATTTCCTGTAATCTACTGATGTCTTAGGCTTGTTGGACTATAGGCTACAAACAGGTCATTTGAATTTTACTAGCTTTAATGTCAAACACTGACATTAACATATTTTGATTGCTGGGAGTCTGTTTGAAACACTGGGCATATGTTTCAGCTTTCAATGCCTCATTTCTCAACTTGATCTCCTTACACTTCTTCTTTATGTCTTTTTC
>APFE031339978.1:125415-149463 GCA_000404065.3 Pinus taeda
CTTACCTTGAGACGCAAACACTTCCCCATCCTTCTGCCACACTTCCATGCCTAGAAAGCAGTGCATAAGACCCATGTCTTTCATCTTGAACTCTCTTGCAAGGTCCTCCTTGCAAGACTTGATCAACTGGTCATCACTTGTCAATATCAGATCATCAACATAAAGAACAATGATCAATGGCTTACCTTCTACCATGATGTGGTAAAGGTTTGCATCTTATTCACTCTTTGTGAATCCCAACCTGGTGAAATAGCTGTCGATCTTGGTCCCTCAAGCATGAGGTGCTTGCTTCAGCCCATACAAAGCTCTCTTGAGTCAGCACACATGCGACTCACGATCGAAGATTTCAAATCCTTCTGAATTCTCTATGTCCACCTCTTCCTCAATCTTTCCATTGAGGAACGTAGTCTTCACATCCATCTAATGGATCTTCCAACCCATATGTGTTGATAGTGCCAACATCGATCTGATAGATGAGTACCTTGCTACAGGAGAAGAAGTCTCATCATAGTCAATCCCCTTGACCTGTGAGAAACCACGAAAACAAACCTTGCCTTATGTTTCTCAACACTCCCATCAATTGCTTGCTTTACCTTGTAAAGCCATCGGGAACTCACAACTGACTTGTCCTCCAGTCTTGGGACAACATCCAAAACACTGTTCTGAACTATGGAGTCATACTCCACCATAGCATCATCCTAGACTGGATGCTGCATTGCTTGCTCGAAGGAAGATGGTTAAGTCTCTACACACTCCCCAACTAGGGCCATGTAACTAGTGTACCACTCAGGTGATCTCCTCTGCCTGCGCTGAGAGGATGGTTGTCCCACATTCTCTCTCACATCCATCACCAATTTGTCAGCTTCCCTTGAGCATTTCCGTACATCTCTTGAAGACTCTGCATGAGTGGATGTCTCCACTCTTGGATCCTCTACATGCGGTTGCTCCACATCAGTCTGAGGCTCCTCCTCCTTAGGAACTCAAAGTTACTCCTCTACATGCAACTTGAGCTCCCTCTCAAGGGACACTCGCATGGCTTTCTTCTCGTCGAACTTCAGATCTCTGCGTACCACTATTCTCTGACTAGTAGGAAAGAACACCTGATAGTCATGGGGTGTATCAGTGTACCCCATAATTATCCCGGGCATATTTGGTCACATGGCAATAAACCGATGATCCAAAGATCCTGAAGCGAATCACATTTGGTCTCTTCTCAGAGAAGGCCTCCACTAGTGTCTTCATCCCCACTATACGATGTGGGCTTCTATTCTGCAGGTATACTATTGTATTGCATGGCTCAGCCCACAAATGAAGTGGTAGGCTTTGGCCATGCAACATCACTCGAGCTGCTCCCATAATTGATATGTTCTTCCTTTCAGCCACCCATTCTGCTATGGGTTAAGGGTGTCGTCAACTCCCATTTAATTCCTTCTGTTGCACAGAAGTCCTCAAACTATTGAGAGACATACTCTCCACCATTGTCACTTCGCAAGGCCCTTAATCTCTTTGCATATTCTTTCTCCACCAATGCTTTGAACTCACAAAACCTTGAGAAGGTTTGATCCTTCTTTTGCATGAAGTAGATCCAACATCTACAAGAAAAATCATCAACAAAAATAACATACTACCTTTGTTTAGTGGTGGAGGCTGTAGAGAATGGTCCACACACATCTGTATGAGAGACTATGGCTCTTTGGCTTAGGATATAACAGTTTTGGCATAGATGGATGATTTTAGGGAACTGGTATACCTGTGGGAACAAGTATTTAGGAAAATTGGATTCCCGTAAATGAATGTCATCATTTTGGTTTAGGAATTTATCTTTACTCCAACAGTGGAGATTCAATAGATGGCTAGGGGGAAATGTGTCTTTAATTTGGAAATATTTGACAACCAATGGGAGGTTGTCAACATCCAGGTGAGGGGTTTCTCATTTATAATGCTTTGGGAAGCCATAATTTGGTTTATTCTACGAAATCATTGTTTATCTTGCTTAAGGAGTAAGCTCAGGACATCTGCAACAGTGGGAAAGGGTGAATATAGTCTGCAGAAAAGGGTTTCTTCGGATGCACATTGGGTTTCTTCAATTTGGAAGGTTTTTAATTAATTTCAATTAATTAACCTTTTATAATCACTTTTCAGAGCTTAAATAGAGGGTTGTTCTGGTTCTTTCAAGAATACTTGGAAAAATGACAATTAGGTGTGCAAACAAGGTCTTGTGGTAGCAGAAGACGTTTATGAGGCTTGAATTATATGTGTGCTACTTGAAATTTGAAGTCTATTGCGTCTTCTGGTTGCAGGTGAGGTTAAAATGGTTGATCAGAGGTTAGGGGTTTAGAATTGGTCTGCAGAGGTGGTTATAAGGAAATAACAATGAAAAGAGTGAAAAGGGGACTATTTTGGTTTTTAACCAATAGTGGTTAAAATTTGGGCGCGGGATTGATAAATGAATAGTGGGAAGTTTCCATTTATGCAGTGAGGCAGTTTTATGGCATATTGCACCACTTTTGAGTGAAGGGAGGTATGTTTTGAGAGCACATGATATAACATGGGGATGCCATGTAGCAAAAGAGCGCTCGGGAAAAACTGTGAATCTCGCGTGCTTTTGAGATTTTAACTATTGGACGGTGGGAGTGCATGATATGGATATGGATCGTCGGATATGGGAGTGTTTTATCAGAGGGCTATCCGCGATGGAGTTGCAAGGGCTAAGTCGGGGTGTGGTTGGCGAGGCCCAGGGTTAAATAATGCAGTGGTTTTAAATATATTCAAAGGTTTAGTGAGGGTCGGGGATTTATAACATGGGGGGTTAAATACATAAAAGGGGACTATAGGTTAGTAAATAACTTAGGATAAGGGGGTTTAGTGGGTTTTTAAGGGAAAAAAGGGAAATTAATAAGGGGAAAATGATTTTTAAAGGGTAATGTCTAGGGAAAAGTGTGAAACCAAGGGAAAAAAGGGCTAAATGATGGGAAAGGGTTTTTACAATGGGAAAGTGTTAAAATAAGAGGAAGTGAAAGGGAAGGGTTCTTTGGAATCAAGAAGGGGAAACTAGTGAATGAAAAGTAATGAAGGGCTAGTGGAGGAAAATTTAGACATGTAAGGGGTTGACTGAAATGAGGGGAAATTAGTAAATGAGCTTTAGTATTTAGGCCAAAAATCATATAGAACCTTTTAGGGTAAATACCCCAAGTAATACACAATTTTTGTGAATGTCCTCTTTCCTTTGATACTTCCTCTTGCACATGAAGCATAGTATTAAGCTTAATGAAGGTGCATTTGAGCTTGAAAACTTGTGCACTTCCAAAACTTCTTTTACCTACCCTTTATTTACCATAGCATTTTCTCTTCATTCGTTGGGTGCATTTGAGCTTGTTTACCCTCTATTTGTTTTTCTTTGATAAGTAAATTATCTAATTCTAACCTTATAACTTCCAATGGCTTAGATTAAACTAACGAGCTCATTATTATTCTCTACGTAACTACTGATCTGCAAAGATTAAATAGTTTGGCTATATCTTTCTTCTCTACCTATCAATATAAAATTTAAAGCATGAATGAATCAAGATTAAACTATTTGACCATCATGGATTGTGGCATTTTTGACAAGTTGCACACAATCTTATTTTTGTAAAACAAAGTAAAAGTAGTGGCATTTGAATTTGCATCACTTTCAAAATCTATTTTTTATCTCTTTTTGGTGGGGTTCATATATTATTTTCTTTTTTGATCCTTTTCTTTTAGTCCTTTGATTTTTCTTTTAGGACTTACCCTCTTTACATTTTTTTTTTAATATAGGAAAACATTTTGCAGAAAGAAAAAGTATGTACAAGATTACAAGACTAATAATAACTAATTCAAAATTATGAATCCTATTATTATAGGACCCTAACAGTGGCTCCACATGGGGATGACATTTCCTAGGGAAATTTCAAGAACATTAAGATCAGTAGCCTTTGAAACTTTGACTGTGCTTGCCTTGTAACTACTTCTCTGTGATATTCTTTATTCATATATATGATGGTACACATTTCAAAGCTTAAGGCCTTCTCTTCGGGCTTCAACTTCAAAATATAATCATCGAATCCAGTTTAAACTTTGAAATGTTATGTACAATGAGAAAAATAAACAACTGAACTAATGTTAATCTGGGGATAAGTAATGCTTCAACATTCTACCATTGATTGGTCCACCTGGTAGATTTTTTCCATCTAATTTCCTCAAGAAAAATGCATTGTTACCTCTGCAACCATAAATGGTGTAAGGACCTTGCCATAGGAAATAAAATTTCCCATGCTTACCCTTTTCTTCTCTTCTGGAATCCCACTTGAGTACTTTGTCACCTATGTAAAAATCATCAGCTTTGGTTTTCCTGTCAAAAATCTTTTTGATTTTATCTTGGATCACTTGGGATTTGACATAGACTTCTTCCCTGGTTTGATGCAAATGTATTGTCTAATTTATCCTCCTTCGGATATCATTTGATTCTACCTACAACTCTTGAATCATTTTGATCACTGGTACTCCTAAAGAGGATGGAAAAACAACATCCATTCCATATACTAGTTGATAAGGAGATGTACCAATGGACTTTTTTGTAGTTAGTCTGTCTGCCCATAAAGCGTTAACCAACTTTTTGTTCCAGGTCTTCTTATTGTCTTCTAACAATTTCTTGATGATATTAACAAGGCTTTTGTTTGAGAATTATGAAAGCCCATTGCCTTGAGAGTAATAGATTGTGGAATGGCCAAGGGTAACGTGGTATCGGTTACAAAAGTCTACCATTTTCTTGGATTTGAATGCAGCTGCATTTTCAGTAATGAACCTTTGTGGGCATCCAAATCTTGAAAGGATATTGTTTTCAAGGTATGAGATGATGACCATATTAGTGGCTTGTCTAGAAGGGATGGCTTCTATCCATTTAGTAAAGTAATCAATGGCTGTCAAAATCCATTTATGTTGGGCTAAGGAGGATGGGTGAATTTCACCAATGAAGTCTAGACCCCTGTTATGTAACCAGCTCAAGAAGAGATAGAAAAGATAGATCAACGCCTTAGAATTCAGCCTCTTCGAGGGGCAACCTCCTTTACATTACATAAATGAAGAATTATTTGATGATTCAAATGAAAAAACCTCCTTTCTATATATAGGAGTCTAAGGAGTCACAATATAATCTAGCCAACCTAACAAAAATAATATAAAGCCACAAAAATAACAATAAAGGGATTCTATGGGGCACAACAATAACAATATGGGGGCAATAGGGGCACAACAATATTAATAAGGGGTATAACTACAATAGTAATGGGGTAATCACTAGTATTATAGGAACCCAACATGCCCCTCTCCTTCAAAAAAGTGTTGTCCTCAACGCTTGAGTATTTCTGGATACTTCTGCATAAAATTCTCATCCTCCGATGTGGAATCTTCAGCGGATAAGTTCTTCCACTTGATAAGATACTCTGAAATTGAACAATTTCGTAGTTGTCGAGTTCTTGTTTCTGTGACTACTTCCGATTCCAATATAATTTTTCCTTCCTCGTCAAGTTCTGGCAATATTGTTTGAACTGGGAGCTTGTCGCCTATAACCTTCTTTAAACATGAAACATAGAAAACTAGGTGCAATCGAGAAGCTGCAGGAAGCTCCAATTTGTATGCCATAGTACCAATCTTTTGCAACACCTTGTACGGACCATAATACTTTGGTGATAATTTATTATCCTTCTTAGCTTGCTTGCGGGACATTTTCTTATATGGTTGTAGCCGTAGGAATACCCAATCACCTACATCAAAACTTCTTTCACTGCGATGTTGATCTGCCTGTTGTTTCATTCTATTCTGTGCCAGCACGAGGTTATCCTTTAAGAGTTGGAGGACTTGTTGTTGATGTTCGATGTGATGTTCCACTGCCTGAACCTTATAATTTTCTCTTAAATATGATGTGATGGATGGTGGTTGACACCCATAAAGTGCCATAAATGGGGTCATTTTTGTTGCTGTATGGAAGGAAGTGTTATACCACCATTCAGCCAGAGGCAACCATTTGACCCATTGTGTTTGTTTATCAGATACAAAGCACGAAGATATCCTTCCAAACATTTGTTTACTATCTCAGTTTGCCCACAGATTGAGGATGATAAGATGAGTTATGAGCTAATTGAGTACCAAGACAAGAAAATAATTCTGTCCAAAAAATTTCCAGTGAAAATGGGATCTCTGTCACTTACAATAATCTTTGGGTTTCCATGTAGCTTTTGAATTGTTTCCATAAATGCAGTAGAAACTGTACTGGCTTTAAATGGATGTGATAATGCACAAAAGTGTGCATAGTTGGTAAGTCAGTCAACTACCACCATGATGACACTCTTTCCTTCGGACTTGGGTAAACCTGTGATAAAATACATTGAAACCTCCTCCCAATGTTGGCTTCGAATGGATAAATGTTGTAATAGACCTGAGGTCTTAATTGTTTCAACTTTATTTTGTTGGCAAACCAAACATTCCGCCACCAACTTTTGAATATCCGATTTAAGGTCATCCCAAAAAAATCCCTCCTTAACCATGTGGTAAGTTTTTAAAAATCCTAAGTGCCTTCCTAAGGGAGAAGTGTGCAATACCATAATAATTTTCTGTTTGAGTTGGGAATTCTTACATAGGTATAAGCGATCTTTGTGCCATAATGAATCATTTTTCTAGCTAAATGTATCAGATGTACTGGGATCTTGTTGTATCTTTCGAATGAGTGCCCACACTTCTTCGTCATTCTTACATTCCTCCCTTGCTTCGTTTATCCAATCTGGTTGGATAATAGAAATGGCACACAACAATGCTTCCACATCCTCATCTTTTCTTGAGAGTGCATCTACCACAACATATTTCTTCCCTTTTTTGTAGATGATTTCAAAGCCATAACTCAACATCTTTGTGACCCATTTTTGTTGCTCTTCAGAGGATAATCTTTGTTCTAAAATGTATTTAAGAGTACGATGATCCATTTTTACCTTGAAGTGTCTTCCCATTAGGTAGGGTCACCATTTCTTAAGTGCATGTAGTATTGCCAACATTTCCTTCTCATAAATGGCTTTGCTTAAAAACTTTGCCTTGATTGGACGACTTTCAAAAGAAATGGGTCTTTCATCTTGCATTAGAACAACACCAATTCCATTTCCTGAAGCATCACATTCCACAATGAAGGTTTTTGTGAAGTCTGGTGTAGCTAAGACCGGTGCTTGGCACATTTCCTCTTTAAGATGTTTGAAGGCCTTTGTTGCTTTTGGAGTCCTTGAAAATGCATCTTTCTTCAATAATTTTGTTAGAGGTGCTACTATTCTCCCATAATTCTTAACAAACTTGTGATAATACCCTGTCGACCTGAGAAATCCTCGCATATGCTTTATGGATGTGGGGATTTTCCATTCCTTAATGGCTTTAATTTTGCTAGGGTCTACCTTAACACCTTCATGAGATATAATATGACCTAGATATTCCACCTCTTGTACTCCAAAGAAACATTTGGAGCTTTTTGCATACAATTATTTCTCCTCCAATAGTTTGAGCACCTTTTCAACATGTTCAACAAGATCCTTCCAAGACTTGTTGTAGATTACTGTATCATGGGAAAATACTAACACAAATTCTCTAAGGGTTTGAAAATGGAATTCATCAAACCTTGAAATGTAGAAGGTAGGTTGGTAAGACCAAAAGGCATGACCAAAAATTCATAATGACCCTCATGAGTTCTAAATGTAGTTTTCAAAATGTCTTCAGTCTTCATTCTAATTTGATGATATCCTGAATGAAGATCCAACTTGGTGAAGTAAATTGATCCATGCAATTGATCCAATAATTCATCAATGACAGGAATGGGAAATTTATCTTTAATAGTGATCTTGTTGAGCTCCCTATAATCCGTACACATGTGCCATGATCCATCCTTCTTGTGCACCAATACTACTGGAGTAGAGAAAGAACTTGGACTAGGTCAAATTATACCAACCTCTAGCATTTCTCCAACCATACATTCAATTTCACTCTTTTGGGAATAGGGATATTTGTACCCCCTGATGTTTAGAGGAACACTTCCTGGAATCAAATGAATAGAATTATCATGATCACGAATAGGTGGGATACCTTTGGGAGTCTCAAATACCTTTGAATGATTGCCCAAGACTTTTCGGAGATCTGGTGAAATAGATGATTTCGATGTGGGAACCTCTAGCAAACATAATTGTGCAATTACACCTCGTTGTTCCTTCTTTAGAAGCTTTGTCATGCCGTTAGATTTAATTATCTTTCCCGGTTTCCTTGAAATACCCCTTAATTCAACTTCCTTTCCTTCTGCAGAAAATTTCATGAAAAGTTCTTGAAAATTACAAGCTATTATACCCAAGGATTGTAGCCATTGGACTCCTAGTACAACATCAACACCACCCATTGGAATGGAAAGCATTGGGCTATTCAATACATATCCTCCCATGGATAGCTTTATTATGGCACTTTCTAGAGCAAGTTATTCCTCCATTTGCAATCATCACTTGACACTCTGGTGCTGGATATAGGAAGCAATTCAATTCTTTTGCTACCTTACAATGATAAAATTGTGGGTACTTCCTGAATCAATCAACACTATTACCTTTTTCTTCTTGATTTGTCCTTCTATCTTGATGGTTTGAGGATGGTAATTCTAGCCAATGCATTATAAGATATGGTCGGATTCATTTCTTCTTTATCTAGGCTTTGTTCCTGGAGTATATCCTCTTCTTTTGACCTTTCTTGCTCCTTTTCTTCTTCCTCTTCGCAATCTATGTAGAATAATTTTCTCAGCACACTTATGACCTTTAGTGTATTTGCTATCACAATTTTAACAAAGCCCTTTTGCTCTTTTTTCTTCCAATTATTGTGGTGTCAACCTTATAGGTTGTGGAAGACTAGGGGAAACAACACTTCCATCTTTATTTATAGATGTGAGTGGTATGCTTCCTGGTTGCCATAATTGTGCTTTCCATTTTTCTTGCTAACCTGAATGCCTTCTCTAATGAATCAGGTTCCCAAAGGCGAACATCATGTTGGATATTATCCTTTAAAGACCCTATGAACACATCAATCCTATGCTCCTCTGGAATATCTTTTACCCTTATTTCAATTTTTGGAACTCCTCAATGTGCTCCCTTATTGAACCCTTTTGTTTGAGACTTATCAATTGGCTAAAAGAGTGTTTCTTTTTGTATCCTCATAATGTGCCATCAATTCTTACGTAAAAATTGCCCAAGTGATAAATTGTTTACGAGAGCAAAATCATCGATACCATACAAACTGATTCGGTTCCAAATATAAAGTTGCAATACATATATTTTGTGTGTTTTGCACGTTATGGAGATCAAAAAATTGCTCCATCTGTAGTATCCATGTTTTGGGATCCTTGCCATCAAACTTCCTCATATCTATTTTTGGAACATGGTGGGTCTTCAATCCAACATTAGAGTCTATGAAATCATGATTAACATTTCTTTTGTTGTCATCATGAGTTTCCTTTACTACCCTTTCACCATTAGTGAACATTTCTTGTAGCAACTAATTCAAATTTATCTTCAATGCTTCCATCTTATCATCCATGCCATTCATTTTAGCTTCCATCTTAGCATTCATGCCATTCATCTTAGCTTCCATGCCATCCATCTTGGATTCCATGCCATTCATATTAGCTTCCACGCTATTCATCTTGGATTCATTTACCTTTAGTGAGAGTGAAATTTGTTGTACTTGGTCTTGTAATTTTGATATATCACGTTGCATTTCTTCCTCTTCTTCACGAGTCATGCTAGAGCTTTCAGGTTGCTTACCGGGTGTTTCCATTTTCTTTCTTCGGGGCATTAATTAATTCTAATAATTCTTCAATATTCCCTTTGAATTCCTTCAAAGTAATTTTTCAAACCAATCTTATGTAAAATTTAAAAAGAACTACACACCGTTTTTTTACTTTGTAAGAGCTCGATATTGAATCTATTGTATCTATGTAATTGTGGATCTTGAATATCTGAAATCTCATCCTGTGGTAGCCTTTTGAGTCCTATTTTTAGCCCTGTAAGTCTGCTCAAGATTGGATTCTCCAAGGAAGAGTTATGTCAAATCTCCCACGATGACCTGATTATAGACTAGTTGAATAGAGCGAACTTGTATGACGTGTCACGTGTCACTGTTTCGATCTTAGTACATGAAACTAATACAAAACAAACTAAAATCCATCCTCTTTCTGAAACATCTTACGAAATTTCAATCTGATGCTCAAAAAAAACGTTATGATGATTTTCCCCAGGTCACCTATTTGGAATGTAATTCGGGAGTCTGCAAAAACCCTAAATTCCTCATATCATATCTCGGTAAATATAGCGATACAAGCTCTGAAGTTTTTAACCGAAGTTTAGGACTATTTTGTCTCAAATGGGTTTTTTTTGTAGCTTCTGAAATGTCGCAGAAAAGAAGTTATAGTGAAACTTCCAAGATGACCTGTTTGGAGCAGCGAAACCCTAGAATCCAAAGCTCTGATACCAAATGTTATGAAACCAGCTCACAAAAAGATAGAAAAGATAGATCAATTCCTTATAAATAATCCTATTCGAGGGGGAAACCTTCTTTACATTACACAAATGAACAATTCTTCTATGATACAAATGACTAAACCTCCCTTCTATATATAGGAGTCTAAGGGGTCACAATATAATCAAGCCAACATAACAATAATAACATAAGGGCACAAAAATAACAATAGTGGGTTTCTGTGGGGCATACTAATAAAAATATGGGGACAATAGGGGCACAATAATAACAATGAAGGTTACAATGACAATAGTAATGGGGGAATCACTAGTTTATAGGGGCCTAACAATCCCATACTTATCTGAGAATCACTAGGAACCATTGTTTTCTCATGTCATTTGTTGCATATTCATCTATTAGGCCATAGACACATTATCCATTCATATATAAGTAAAAACATGTTGAGAACCAAACATAGGCACTCCCATAAAATGTACATGTAACTAGCACAAGAGGGGCATAAATACAAAACATATCAGCCATCAAAATCTATATATACACCAATAAATTTACACATGAAAATAAATGGAATGAATTTCTCATTAATCAATGAAATGAACCAACTAGTGATGGGACTACCACGTTCGAACCGACCATAGGTTGGCTGAGCCAAGTCTCTCTTTATCCAATCACCCTTGTTCCATATTCCAAGCATGAATGTGGGACTCATAGAATACATCAAAAGCACCAATCAATCTGGATGCCACTGGAGTTCTCCTCCTACACTGTGAGGAATTTGAGTGCCTCGTAGTCTCTTAGGCTTTACCGTGCATCCGAAGTCCAATCCAGGGATCACTAAGCCCTACACCGAGACATACTCTCCAGGATTTACCGTGCATTCTATCCTGGCATCACTAGGCCCAATGAAGAGAAAATCCATCTATTTTCTTTAATGTATATACCACCATTTACCGGCAGGGATTCCTAGGCTCATTGAGGCAGAGAATCTATCTTTAAAACAACCCATAGTTTGGTTCAGGGGTTACTAGGCTAGTGGCTTGATGCATTGGCAGTCTAGTTCAAGGACCACTACACCATGTGTTTTTCAATTTAGAGATCCACCCCACTCAACTTCGAATCCAATCTGACCATCCCCCATAAACTCAATGAGAGAACCCATCTCATCAAAGTTATGAGGAAATGGCAAGGCTAGGATGAAAATACTGTCACACCTGGAAAAAATCATCCCATGGTAGAAAAGAAACACATGCAAAGGAAAATAAACATGCAAGTCGATAACTGAAATGAAGCATGTTGTAGTTGCTTGATCCTGCCTTTCCCTACATGATATTTGCTTCCTCTTTCCTTCTTTTCCTTTCTTTTTTCCAATGCCAAAGTGCTCCAAGAAAATTCTAAGTGTCCACGAGTATGAGAGAGAGATTGAATAATGAAAGAGATCTAAAGCTAAACTGACAAAAGGTTACCAACTGATCCTCGGAAGCCTTTTTATAGATGAGTCCTCTATTTTCTTCATTTTCCTCCTCACATGCAACATGTGACCTTTTACCTCATTTTTCTCCTAGTTTCCATTATTTTCATAATTAATTATGCCAAAAATGCCATTTTTCCTTTCCAAATCCTTAGCCATTGCCTTTGCCAATTTCCTTAGCCATAAAAAACCAAATGAACACCCCCTAAGATGTCTTGTCCAAAATTAAGCTTGTAATAAGTGTCCCATTCATCTGTGGTTATTGTTTCTAACTTTTATTACATGGAATTTTCACCAGGGCTGTTACAGGACCCTCCCCCTTGTGGGACACCGTCCTTGGTGTTCAATCACTCATATACACCAGTAACCTATTGAAATAAGACATACTTCTTATGGAGATTTATAACACATCTTGATGTAGTATTTACAATGAAAGATCTGCTCAAGAGAAGAAAATCATGACAACATAACAACATACCGCATAGTGGAGCTTTATATCACAACTCATTACGGTATTTACAATTATCATCCTGTTGATTTCCAATCCACAAGACATCATAACATCATGATAACATAACCACATGATATCATAATAACATGATAACATAACCATCATGACATGACACCATAAGAAAATACCAAGCCACCATAAGCAAATACCAAACCATCATAAGGAATTACCAAACCACCATAAGAAAATACCAAACCACCATAAGTAAATATCAAACCACCATGTCAAGCTGATTTGCCTCAACTGGAAAACAAGGAAGGATTCGCCATCTCCCATGTAGCTTCATCAGGCCCAAAATGCTTCCATTACACTTTAAATTTCTCAATTCCTTAGTTTCGAAGCATAAGAACCTTTTTTGTAATATACACCAAGGCTCCCGCTAGAATTCTCTATAACACCCTCCTCCCACATCCACCCAAGCAACCCTGCCAATCGGGGTAAACATGAGACAAGAGGATACTTTGATCAGATTCAACCTCCTAAGTGACCTTAAGGAAGTGGAATCGATGAAACATCACACATAGTCATCCAACATCATCCACAAAACCTTCAGGAGACAAATCAGCCACTTAGACATCTTGTCCCTGTGTCCTACTGTTGTTTGAGAAACTTAGGGCAGATTGATGCTCCTCGGACGCTACCCAGGAAAGTTATAATGCTCCCCAGACACTACCAAGGTGAGTTATAATGCTCCCTAGACACTGCCCAGATGAGTTATCTCTAAACAAACGCTCTGTTTGTTATCATTCTAGGAAATGAGCCACCTTTATCGACCCCGAGCTCAAGACACTACCCATAATGGAATGATCACTTAAAACTAGTAAGAATAAAAGGAAACAAGGATGCAAAAGCAATAAGTTGAACAAGACCATAACCATACCCCTACTATCCATGAAAGGCATTTCGTCAAACATACCATCAACATGTAACCTACAGGTGTAAATGACATAATTAACCATAGGGAACTCATACTTATCTGAGAATCGCCATGAACCATTGTTTCCTCATGTCATTTGTTGCTTTATCATCTATTAGGTCATAGACACATATTCCATTCACATACAAGTGAAAACATGTTGAGATTCAGTTGTTATCATAAAATATGCATACAACTAGCATAATAGGAACAGAAATACCATAAGAATATCACCTACCAAGATCCATATATACATCAGTACATTTGCACATGAAAATCAAGGGAATGAATTTCTCATTAATAAATGCAATGAACCAACTGGTGATGGGACTACCACATTCCACCTAACCATGGATTGGCTGAGCCAAGTCTCTCTTCAACCAATAACCCCCATACCATATTCCAAGCATGAATGTGGGATTCATAGAACACATAAAAAAAACACCAATCAATGTGGATGCCACCGAAGTTCTCCACCTACACCGTGAGGAATTCGAGTGCCTCCTAGTCTCGCAGGCTTTACCATGCATCCGCAGTTCGATCCAAGGATCAATAAGCCCTACTTCTAGACATACTCTCCAAGCTTTACCATGCATTCCATACCAGAATCACTAGGCCCAACAGAGAGAAAATCCACCTCTTGGCTTTATCGTATATCCTGCCATTCACCGCAATGATTCCTAGGCCCATCGATGTGCACAATCTGGCTTTACCACAACCCACAATCTGGTTCAGGGGTTACTAGGCCAGTGGCTTTGTGTATCCTCAATCTGGTTCAGGGACCACTACCCCATGTGATTTTCAATTCGCATATTCACCCCACTTATCTTTGAATCCAATCCAGCCATCCCACACAAACCGCACGAGAGATCCCATGTCATCAAAGCTATCGAGAAATGGCAAGGCTAGGCTAAAAATATCGTCACACCTGGAAAAACCCATGTCATGGTAGAAAAGAAGCACATGCAAGTTGATACCTGCAATGAACCATGGTATAGCTTCTTGATCCTGCCTTTCCCTGCTTGATCTTTGCTTCCTCTTTCCTTCTTTTCCTTTCTTGATCCAATGCCAAAGTGCTCCAAGAAAACTCTAAGCATCCAAGAGTATGCGAGAGAGAGAGAAAAATGAGAGAGCTCCAAAGCTAAACTAGCAAAAGGTTTCCAACTGATCCTCAGAAGCCTTTTTATGAATGAGGCCTCTATTTTCTTCATTTTCCATTATTTTCCTTCAATTTCCTCCTCACATGCAACTTGTGACCTTTCACCTCCTTTTTCTCCTTATTTCCGTTATTTTCATAAATAAATGTGCCAAAAATGCCATTTTTCCTTTCCAACACCTTAGCCATTTCCTTTGCCAATTTCCTTAGCAATAAACAACCGAATGAACACCCCCTAGGATGTCATGCCCAACATTCATCTTGGAATAAGTGTCCCAGTCACCCGTGATTATTGATTTTAACATTTATTACATGGAATTTTCATCAGACTATTACAGAACCATACCCCTTGGGGGACACCATCCTCAGTGTTCTGTCACACATATACCTCAACGACCTGCTGAAAGAATACACACTACTTATGGAGCTTTATAACACAACTCGGTATAATATTTACAATGAAATACCTTCTCAAGACATAATATCATGACAACATACCGCATAATGGAGCTTTATATCACAGCTCATTACGATATTTACAATAATCATCCTGCTAAGTTCCAATCCATATGACATCATAACATCATGACAACATAACCACATGATATCTTAATAACATAACAACATAATCATAATGACATGACACCCATACCACATAGTGGAGCTTTATAACACAGATCGTTACGATATTTACCTCCATACACAGGTGTACGTATAGCAACATCATCAAAATCACATATACCAAAACATATGCCAAATCATATACCAAAATATATATCAAACATATACTAACATCATATAGCATATACCAAAACATCAAAAAGCATATATTAAAACATCGTATAGCATGTATCAACCATCATAAAGAATATATCGATCACCATAAAGCATATAATAAACTAAAGCTCCTGAATATTCTACCTAGCAAGGGTTTAGGGTATTTTTTCTCGATTTACTACAGGCTTGCCGTTTACCCCGTAGACCTCCGACTACATCCGTTCCCTTTGTTGCTGCCTTCTATCGTTGGCAGTCCCGATGCCATTTCCCTGCTGAATATGGAAGAAGACATGGACTTTGAGGAGGTGGATTACTCACCGGACCCGTTTCTCGACCAACCTATTTTTGGAAGCCCTAAACCTAACTCGACGTTTTTTGTTTCCCCTCTTCCTTCCATATCTTCTTTGTCTTGCTTCACCGTGGTGGTCACCCTCCCTGGTCTCACAACATCCTCCCTTCATTTCGGACCCCTCTCTATAAACTCACCTGCTTTGGATTGTTCGTCGCTCTCCCCTGGTACTCTTCACCTGCTCACCGTGGTCTCACCGCCCTCGTCCTCGTTTGAGCCAAAACCCCCAGAAGACATTCTTCATCTGTCTAGCTCTCCACCACCTCAGGATCAAGCGAGGACTGAAGCTACAAATCATACAGATGGGGGTCCTTCAAATCTCGGCTCCATCCCGTCAATTTTTGTTGTAAATTCCCTAGCTAGATGCTTCGAAACACCTATGATTAGGGTTAAATCGGCATCTCAATTTCAATAGGATAGGCACACTCCTTTTGACCCACTTCAAGATCATCCTACTGTGCCCTGGAATGGTAGGCGGAAAGTTAAGTTTGTAAAGGATTTCACCATCCGATTCGGTGAGGGTTTGTCAATGGGTGAAGTTGCGAATAAGGCTAGCTCTGTTCTGGTTGGGCATGTCCTTGGTAGGGCTTATTCAGTAGAGAGATTGACCCTCTAGGTACAAGAAATCTAAGGAAATACCCTCAAGGAACTATCGAAGGTTCATATCCTCCCTCGCGAGTGGTTTGCTCTGCTTTTTTCAGAGGAATATACAGATCTGGTACTTGCTCGATACTGGCTTATAGAGATGGCTCCGGTCCTCCTTAAGCATTGGGTCCTTTGTTCGATCTAGATAGGGAACAGATTGGGGCTGGACCACTCTAGGTTCATTTACCGAGACTCCCACTATAGTATTGGTTGGAGGATGTTTTCGTTAGGATTGGGAATATGCTCGGCACCTACCTTGACTATGATAAATCCTACATTCAGTCCAAGAATTGAACCCTAGCCTGCATTTTCGTTCATTTGGATACCTGCAAGGGTTTGGAGGAGAAAATCACATTACAGTGAAGGAATTTCACTCAGGTTCAAATTATGGACTATGAAGGAGTCCTTTTTCGATGCAGAAGATTTCATAAGGTGGGGCATATATTCAAGGAATTCCCTCTAGTCAAAAAATCACCTAATCCTCCGATCACACCAAAAGCCACAAAGGGACAAGCAATTTCTCTTCTAGACCATACTCCTATTTCGGTCCCCCAGCCACCATTCGGGCCACTTCTCCCCCAGCTGGAGAATGTTCGCACAAGACACCATCTCCTCCTATGACGTGCTCCTGGGTTGTTGCTGAGGCTGTGAGAAAAGTGGGTACTCCTCTTTCCTCTCACCCTAACTCTGTATCCAATTCTAGCATTGCATTTCAAGATTCATCATCTTTTAAGCACTTTACTCCCTCCATATCCTGCACTCTCACCATTCCCCCTCCCATAATTTCTACCATCATTCCCATTATCACCCTCCATTCCTCTCTCATCCTCTAAGGACTAGTCTGAACTGCTTCATTCATACAATTTGCACTCTCGCTCTCACTCAAAAGTTCAAACACCCTCCTATTCAGGTCTGGGACTTTCCCTCCCTAGATATTTCACTAAATCGTCTCTTGGCCGAAAATCTTATCTCTCTAAAGTCATTCAAAAGGCTGGGGTAGAAGTTGTTTTGGGAAAAAAATCCTCCTCAGACAGGGTTCTTAGAGCATTGAATACCTAAGTGTGGTTTCCCCCATGAAGTGGCTTTCCTTCAATTTTAGAGGTATGGCTAGTACCTCCAAAAAACTAGCCTTGGACAGATTATTTCATACTAATTTTGTGGATATCATTATGTTGCAAGAAACCCTTGGTGATGCTGATCTCATCACCAGATCTTCGAAATCCTTAAAACTTGGTTGGCACTTTTATTCTCTTGATGCTATGGGTCGTTCTGGGGGGTTAGCCATTGGATACAATCCTTGCACCATTAAGGTCATATCATCGTGGGGTGGATTAGGGTTTATTGGTATGGATATTTTCTTGACCGAACTTGGTATGGATCTTTGGATCATTAACATATATAGACCCTGTCATAGGCGAGAGGATTTCTGGAACAAATTCCTCAATCTATCTATAACTTCATATGATCACCTTGTCCTTGGGGGTGATCTTAATTTCTCCCTGGGATTTGGGAAATCATGGGGTTCATAGGCCTAAGTGGATCCTCTATCAGGGTATATGATGAATTTATTGGAGCATCATAACCTCTCTAATGTCCCCATGAATAAGCCCCTTCCTACTTAGAGGAATAGAAAGATTGGGGATGCAATTCTAGCTAGAAGGCTTGATCGATTCCTGATTAAGGTCCCTTTGTTACAATATCTAAATAGATATAGACAATGGGTGGGTTATGGGGGCATATCTGATCACTCTCCCATAAATTTGGAGATCCTTGGTCCCAATTCAAAGCCTAAAGCCCCCTTTAAATTCAACCATGTGTGGCTACAAGATCTGGGATACATCAAGCTGGTCATTGACTACCTGAAAGAAAATCCCATATCGTGACATAGATCTCTAGCTGAGGGTTTCTGCCACAATCTTTCTCATCTCAAACAATTATCTATCACCTAGGCTAAAGACAAAGTACAGAGGGATGATCATATCCTATCTCAGATTGAATCAAAAGTGAGTGATTTAATGGATGATCGTAACAAGGGGTTTACAACTGTTATTGAAAGATCCCATCTTATTGAGCTTGAGAAACAGAAGGATAAGATATTGAAGGAGAGAGAGGAAACTTGGCGACTCAAGAGCAAGGCCATTTGGCTTCTTGCAGGAGATGATAACACAAAATTCTTTCAGAACTATGCCAAGGGAAGAAAGGTGTCTAACACTATTTGGAATCTACCCTTACCTAATGGAGGTGTGGCAGAGACTTTCAATAAACTTTCTCTTCTAAGCACCTCTCATTTTCAGAATCTCTACAAAACCCCTCCTGGGTCCAATCTAGTAGACATTATTCAAGTAGTTGGCCATTTTCCCCAGTTTGTGGATGAAGATATGGCGGATGATCTCACCTCACCAGTGACAACTGCTAAACTTGAGGGGGCCCTGAAATAGTTTAAAAAATATAAAAGTCTAGGGTCATAAGGATGGACTATTGAATTTTATCAGGGCTTTAATGAACTCTTGGGACAAGACCTGCTCAAAATAGTGGAGGAATGTAGGACCACTAGAAATTGTATGTTGTCATTAACTCCACCTTCATTGCTCTTATACCCAAGTCTAATTCTCCATCATCTTTCAATGAATTTCACCCCATCTCTCTCTGCAATTGTCTCTACAAAATCATTGCAAAGATTATTGCCAATAGGATCAAGCCCATCCTCTCTCTCCATATATCACTCGAGAAATTTTTTTTTTCTTCAGAATCAACAGATTCACGAAGCCATTGGCACTACTCAAGAGGCCATACACTCGATTAGGACCAAAAGGCTAAAGGGCATCATCTTAAAGATTGACCTAGCAAAAGCTTTTGACCGTGTTAGCTGGCTTTACATCAAAATGCCTCTCATTCATCTGGGCTTCCCCCATGGTTTCATCACCTGGATCATGTCTTGCATCACCTCAGCCTCCTTCAGTGTACTCATCATTGCATCTGCTTCACATTTCTTTCATCTCGAGAGGGGACTCAAATAAGGATGCCCCCTATCTCCCCTTCTTTTCCTTATTGTCATGGAAGGAGTCAGTCAGCTCCTTGCGCAGACAAAGAGAAATGGTTGATTGTTTTGACTAAAATTGAATAACCTATGTTACCCCACTCATCTACTTTTTGTCGATGACATTCTCATTTTTCTTGATGGTAGCATACGAGACTCTGCCTCCTTTGCTAATGTACTCTCCCTTTTCTCTCGGGCTACGGGCATGATGGCTAACCAAGGAAAATCCACTATAACCTTAGCCCACACTACCATCCAAGATTCTCGATAGGAACAAAAACACTTCCCATATAGCATCCTCCCACTTGATCAGGGTTTTAAATACTCGGGGTTCTATATCAAACCCTGTGTCAAAAAACTGTTGATTGGATATGGTTAGTCATTAAGTTGGAGAAAAGGTTATCAAATTGGTGTCATCAATTATTATCTAGAGCAGGAAGATTAGTGCTCATCAAATCTGTATTGGAGGCCACACCTGTTTTCTGGATGGCTTCGGCTTGGATTCCCAGAAGTATCCTTGCCTGCCTTCAACATATATGCAGTAGATATCTGTGGAACAATCATCAAGATAAGAAGATTTTTGCATGGGTTAGCTGGAATAAGATTGCTCTACCTAAAAAATGGGGAGGTTGGGGATTAAAAGATTTCAATCTCTTTTCTTAAGCTCTTGCTTCAAAAATGGGATGGACACTACTCATTGGACAAAACCTCTGGACCACTGTCACTTATCATAAATACATTTGGCCTCTACAGCTCATGGACTAGGTGCGTCTTCCAAGATGGTCTAGGATTGGTATATCTTATGTTTGGAAATCTCTGCTTCACTCCTTACCTATCATGCACAATAATCTGGCCTAGAGGATAAATGATGGTTCAAAAGCTTGCATCAGTCTGGATCCCTGCACTGGTGGAGGTGATCGACACCATCTTCTGAGAGAGCTTATCACCCTTTTAAATCACAGAGACATCAAAGTTATCACTCACATTGCAAATCAGGATAATACCTCCATCTTTTCACAGGGATGGAAGTTTGCTCACTTACTTGATATCCCAGCCCAATGGCACCAAACATGGCAAAATTATACTTCTGCACTGACTGAATCTCACATTAGAATTAAGGAGGGACCTGATGAACTTATTTGGTGCTTAGCTGATAATGGAGTATATACTCCAAAAGTTGGTTATCTCAGGCTAATTAATAGCAGACAGCTGGAGGTTACTCAATATTGGTCGTAGACTATCTCGAAACTTAAAACTCCACCGAGAACTAGGCTCTTTTTCTGGTGTGTTCTTAGTAAAAAAGTTCCCACTGGGGAATATTTAACCCATCATGCCATATATGGACCACACTGGTGTGTCCTCTTTAAAAAGGCCTCAGAAACGATTGAACACCTTTTTGTAGAATGTGGTTCTATTGTAAGCCTTTGGTAGTCCATCTCTACATCGATCCAATTTGCTGGCAGATGGGATGGGGAAAACTTAAATAATGCCTGGAGAAACTAGTATATCGTCCATCACATATCAAAACTGCTTTTCCTCCCTTTGCTTACATGTTGGTCTATCTGGCTAACCCAGAACAAAATTATCTTTGAGGATGGTGTTGCGAGATGGTAGATTATTTATGCTAATATCATCTCTGTCTACCATGAACTGCTTGATTTCACAGTGCCTCTTCCTCGCCAACCACTTGTACCTGATCCCATTGACAAATCTATCCCCTGGGCATACTTTGATGGTGTTGCACAGGAACATGGGTGTGGGGAGCTTTCCTATTCTATCTATTTGATTATCATCATTTCAAGGTCAAGCTGGGACTTGGAGGAGGGACAAACAATTATGCTGAATTAATCAACCTCTGAAATTTACTGTATTTCTCACTAGGTCATGACTGCGTCAATCTACAGATATATGGAGACTCAAAAATCATTATAAATTGGTTCAATAACATCACTTCCTACCATGCACACACTCTTAGAAATATATTGGATGAAGAGGTCATATTCAAATCTCAATTTAACTCCATCTCATGTCATCACATTTATAGGGAACATAATAAAAGCGTTGATAGGATTTCCAAGGAGGCCACGCTACTACCCAGAGGCCATTGGATGATTTAGGAGTAGAGGGGTACAACCCAGTACCAATACTACAACAGACCTTATAATGATCAGGCATATGATAGGGTAGATAGGCCCTAAATATTTTTGGGACATATACAAACATAATATTATTCATTGTATATATCATAGTATGTTTCTATTTTCAAACTATCTATTATGCTATCGCCCTGTGTGGTGAATCTATATTATAGATATCTTAGTTATGGTTTTCTATTTCAGACACTATCATGCTATCGCCCTGCGTGGTGAATATGTTTATTACTCAGCACTAGATTTGAAATGGACATGGATGTACATATTTTTGACTTGTATACACTAATATGGCTAAGCACCAAATGCTGCATATGCTACCAAGCATCTACTATATGTAATTTTTCAAAAATAATGAAAGATTATGATTTTTCCTTGGGAAAAAATAATAAACCAACATAAAGAAAATCCTAAACCATCATGAAGCAACTACCAAACCATCATAAGAAAGTACTAAACCACCATAAAGAAACTACCAAACCACCATAAGAAACTATCAAGCCACCATAAGCAATCATCAAACCACCATAAGCACTCAACAAACCACCATATCAAAGTTGTTTTACCTCAACCAACAAACAAAGAAAGATACATAGCCCACATCAGATCCGCCATCTCCCATGTAGCTTCATTGGGCCCAAAGTGCTTCCATTTCACTTTAACTTTCTCTATTGCTCAGTTTCAGAGCATGAGCACCTTTTTCTGTAATATACACTAAGGCTCCAGCTATAATTCTCCATCTAGTTCCACCTGCAATATAGACCAGTCAATCACATGATTGACATCTTTAATATTCTTCCTAAGAAATGAGACAGGGAAAACATCATGGACTTTCACTGTCGTAGGCAGTGCAAGTCAATAGGCTACTGGCCCAATCCTCTCAATAATACTGAAGGGTCCACAAAAGCGTGGTGGTAGCTTGGCACATGATCCAATCCGCAAGGAGCTTTTCATTAGTTTGATGCACAAATACACATGTTTCCTAACCTAGAACTCCTTGAAAAACCTATTCCTATCTGGATAACTCTTCTGCCTATCCTGTGCTACCTTTAGATTCTTCTTGATCACCTACATTTCCTGTTCCATGTCTTCCAAAATATCTCATCCAATCAATAATCTACTAACTGAATCACTCCAACTAATGGGAATGTTAAAACTCCACACATATAATGCCTCAAAATTACTCATCCTCAATGACTCCTAATAACCATTGTTGTATGAAAACTTGACCAAAGGGAGATACTCTTCCCACTTCCTCTGTTGATGCATCACATACATCCTCAACATGTCCTCTAAAATCCTATTGACCCTCTCTGTCTGTCCATCTGTCTGTGGATGGTAAGTTGTGCTAAAGGCCAACTCAATGCTTAAATGTGCGAATAAATCCTTCCAAAACTTTGAAGTGAACATCCCTTTCTGACACAATCTTCTTCAGGACACGATGTAACCTAACCACATCTCTGATAAATACCTGTGCCACATCACTAGCTGAGAATGTAGAATTTACTAGAATGAAATGTGAAACCTTTGTTAACCTATCCACAATGAACATGATTGAATCATGTTGCTTCATTGTCTTTGGAAACCCTGTGATGAAATCCATGAAATGACCTCCCATTTCCAGTCGGGAATAACGATCAGTTGTAGCGGTCCACTTGGATGTTTTCACTACGATTTCACTCGCTAACAGTTGACACATATTGCCACAAACTTTGCTACATCCCTCTTAAGATTTGGCCAATAGTAATATCTTGTTAGGTCCCGATAATACTAGTGATTACCCCATTACTATTGTAGTTGTATACTTTATTAATATTATTGTGCCCCTATTGTCCCCATATTGTTATTACTTTGCCCCATAGAATCCATCTGTTACTATTTTTGTGCCTTTATATTATTATTTTTAGGTCGGTTGGGTTATATTGTGACTCCTTAGACTCCTATATATAGAAAGGAGGTTTTGTCATTTGAATCATCAAAGAATCATTCATTTTTGTAATGTAAAGTAGGTTGCCCTCTTGAAGAGGTTGAATTCTAAGGCGTTGATCTATCTTTTCTATCTTTTTGATCTAAGGTGTGTAGATTTTTTTAAATTTTTGCTTTAGCTTGGTTTGAGAAATTATTTTGAAGGAATTCAAAGGGCATAGTAGAGCATTATTATCATTAACTGATACCCCGAGGAAAGAAAATGCAAACACATACTAAGCAACCTGAAAGCTCTAGCATGACTCATAAAGAAGAGGAAGAAATGCCACATGATATATCAAAATTACATGACCAAGTGCAACAAATGTCACTCTAACAAAAGCTAACAGAAGCTAAGATACATGGCATGGAATCTAAGATAAAGGGCGTGGAAGCTAAGATGAATGGCGTGGAACCTAAGATGGATGATTTGAAGATAGATTTTAAGATAGACATGGTAGATTTGAAGACAGATTTGACAAATTTTCTACAAGAAATACTTACTAATGGTGAAAGGGTA
>APFE031339980.1:0-16087 GCA_000404065.3 Pinus taeda
TCTGAATTCTTGAGAGAGAGCCTTTGCTGATTTGTAATGTGTCATCAACAGTGGATTGTATAAGAGTTTTCATGAACTCTAATACTTCACTGATTCTGGCCATTTTCCTTCAAAACTGCATATGTTGACCCTTACTTTCGTCTTTAAGAGTCTTGGAGCAGTTGTTTTGCTTTTCACTGATCTGTTTATGCTCGGGGCTCTTGAGCAATGGCTTCCATATAAAGCTTCAATTCAATGCACATATTACATGGAAATAACTCTTTTGCCCACAAATACTCTTGTTATGGACTTTTGTAATTAAAAAATTGTCTGTGTCGTTAATACCCGGGGATGACCTTTGAAACTGCTGCAACAATTAATTTTTGAAATGAAGCCCTTATGACTACTTTTCTTCGGATATAAAAAAGAGAGTCCAAAGGTGCAATAAATTTATGGCTGTTGGTTATCTTGGCTGGATATTGCTCCAGTTCCTGAAGGCAGACAAAGGTCTAGATTCCTGGCCGTAGGATTATATGACAGCACAATTCACATATATTCTTTGGATCCTGATGATTGTTTGGTTGCTTTGAGTATGCAAGCTGTATCTTCTCCTCCAGAATCTCTTCTCTTACTTGAAGTTCAGGCGTCTGTTGGAGGGGAGGATGGTGCTGATCACCCAGCGAGTGTGTTTTTGAATGCTGGTTTGCAGAATGGGGTTCTTCTTAGAACTGAGGTAGATATGGCAAATGGTAGCCTTTCAGAAACACGGACCAGATTCTTGGGTTTAAGAGCACCAATTTTTTTTTTTTTGCTATAGTGAGAGGCCGTCGGGCAACCCTTTGTTTATCAAGTAGGCCCTGGCTGGGCTATATTCATCAGGGGCACTTTCTTTTAACTCCACTTTCTTACGAGACTCTTGAATATGCAACATCATTTTCTTCTGATCAGTGTGCTGAAGGCGTGGTTGCAGTTGCTGGGGATGCGCTTAAGGTTTTTTACGATTGAAAGGTTGGGAGAAACATTCAATCAGACTGTTATGCCTCTTAGATATACCCCAAGAAAGTTCATTTTGCATCCAAAGCAGAAATCATTGATTATTATTGAAAGCGATCAGGGTGCATTCACTGCAGAAGAACGTGAAGCTGCAAAGAAAGAATGCTTAGAAGCTGTTGGATACGCAGTGCATCATAGAGCGCATGAAGAAAATGCAGGCGGAATTCGATGCGTTGATGGAGGAGGTTATCGATGAGCACATTAAAAACGTTGAGCACGGGAACGATTTTGTGGACGTGCTGCTCGACATCTCTGAGAGGGCGGCCGACGAGAAAAACAGAAAATTAAGCAGCAGGAGCGAGATCAAAGCCCTTCTTTTGGATATGTTCACGGCTGGAATTGAGACGACAACAATTACTTTGGAGTGGGCGATGTCGGAGACGTTGAAGAATTCTGGTGTAATGGCGAGGGTGCAGGAAGAGGTGGACGCAACAGTGGGCAAACATGTGCGTTTAACGATTCAATATACCATTCACCATACCATTAAAAAACAACAGCTTCAAAACGTATCAGGCAGCGTTTAAAACATTCGATATCATTACCATATCAGGCCATCGTCACAAGTTCGAGCACTGTCCGGCAACGCTTCAGCCAAAACTTGAAATTTGCTCATTGAAAGATTCCTGTCCCGAGCAATCTCCGTTATATAACTGTCAACAAGCCTAGCTACTTTTGTTATTGCGCTAACAGCTGCTGCGGCATGTAATTTTTCCTCAGCAGACGCACCATACCTGACAGATGCAACAACAAACTCAGGAGCCGCCTAGTCCTTGTCGCAGTGCCAGAACAGTATGCCGCGACTAAAAAATGCTTGATTCAAGTCAAGGATAAGGTTCTTCTTGATTCAAGTGCAGTGGCAGTTTTGCTGGAAGTAGTTCGCCAGTTGGTTCCATGCCAAAGTCTTTTCCTCCTTTCCAGCATCCAAGTCATGAACTTTTGGAAGATCATGGTTTTAAACAACAGAAATATTTGAAATTCTACAAGCGTTGCCTGGCAGAGCACAAGAGAATTAGTACTGGTTGCAGTGAGGAAATGAATACTCTCTACAGATTTTGGTCATTTTTCCTCAGAAATAATTTCAACTGCTCCATGTATAATGAGTTCCGAAGATTAGCACTGGAAGATGCAGCAGTAAAGTATAATTACGGCATGGAGTGCCTTTTTAGGTTCTACAGCTATGGATTTGAGAAGAAATTTAAGGAGACTAATTTTCAGATGGAAGATCCAAACGCCATAAACTTCTTCAGGAATGGATGGAAGCAAAAGAAAAAACTCGCAGTTCAAGACGTCAAAGAATTCGCACCCTTTCAGTTTCCCTGAACAGCTCGAACAAGGCAGAACGGTCGCTGTAGTGGGTAAGCCTTGGCAGATTGGAGCCAACAATTTGGAATATGGACAGACCAGTGTCAGACCAGCGTTATGAATAGATACGTTATGGCCAGAGGCAGCGCTGGTGCGCTAGAGAGCATTATGTCAGGACAGATGGGTTATGGCAGAGGCAGCGCTGGAATAAGGCAGAGGCGTTATGTCAGAGGAATATCAGACAGAAAGCGTTACATGTAATGAAGACTAGGCCAACACTATTCAAGGCAGTTCAGACCAGTTGCTTAGGGAATAACAACATCTCATTTTTTTTTTTTTAACTAAAGGATGAACCCTGAGAAAGAAAACAGGCCACACATCATGGCTCTGATACCATGTTAAACACACATGGGGAGCGAGAAAGATAAGAACGATAAAGCATGCATTACAATTTTTATTCACAAATGATACATATTTATAGTACATGTGGTGACCGTTGGGATTCACATCCCAAGGTCCCTTGGACTGCTTAGTCTCTTTAGCTTCCACACTAACCCATTTAGGATTAGGTGTCCAACAAAATGTAGTCTCATGTAACAGTCACTATTATCAAGAAGTATGTTATCACAGTCACTGTTATCATGAAGGCAAGTCATACATTACACTTATCAGCAATCAGGCTTATTGCACATGAGGGTCACTATCAAAAAGGTCGTCTTCACAATACTATAACAACCCTATAAACCTTGACTATGAACAAATCATCTTCTACCACTAGTCAAGTTAAGCACTTAGTTAAGCATTTGGCCATACAAGCACAGGCCTACAACTCATGGGCACTGAAAGGTCAAATTATTACTGCCATAGATTTTGTGCATCAAGCTTATCACTGTCACAAGGTCAATGTTTCATTAACTTGTTCAATATGGTCGCTGTCATCAAGGATATACATTTATGTTATGTCAACAAACTGTTCATTGTACCTCTGTCAAACTCTGGTTCATATTTCACAAATAATTATAATAACTCTTGCAAGATAAGTAAATCAGTTTTGTCATAGGCTCGACAAAAATTTGTCACAACACAAATAGATCCTATACAAAAAGGCTTCAACATATTCTTTGGGTTATCAGTTTTGCACACTGTTCTCTGCATTCATCATTGCTCCAGTATGCATATTCTACCTTCTAGCTACAGGGATGTCTTTATTTGAGGTTGTGACAACTATCATGCCCTAGCTTGCAAATTTGAACTATGATGAATAGGCTAGGTCAGGGTTGCAAGGGAGCGCCCCCCCACCCCCTCACGTCTCCGCTCCCAATTCGTGCTCCAAGCAGGAGTGAGTCGGGAGCGCGCTCCCGGCAAAAAGAAAATGCTCCTTGGTTTTGCTAGAGTGTTCTAGAGAGCGGTTGGGAGCGTTTGCTCCTTGATCGCTCCCGTACGCTCTGGGAGTGTTTTTATAGAGGGGGAGCGATCGGGGAGCGATCACTCCCAATTGCTCCCCCTCTAAAAAACTCTCTCGTCTGGTGGAAAAAAGGCCACGCGACCGAGAGGGAGGGTGATGCTGACGAGCGGAGAGGAGAGAGGAAAGGGAGGGGGAAAATAAATAGACCCTCTCCCCTCCCATTATTCACTTGATCCATTGAGAGCAAGAGGAGCAAGAGAGAGTTTGAAGCTTAGAAAGAGGAGCTTGGAGGAGCTTGAGGAGCTTGCAAAGGGAGATTGGACCTTGGGATTGAAGGCCAAAGAGGTAGGATCTACACTCTAATCTAGCAATTTATTTATTTATTTTTATTTTTTATGTTCATTGCTAAATAAATAAATAATTTTTTTTCCCTATTTCCCATTCCCATTCCTCCATTTTTTGCAGATTCAAAACTTCAAATTTCAAACATCATGGTTATATGGCTTGACATTTTCTTCTTCTTGGTTCATTGTTTGGTTATTATGGTGTTGGAGAGTAGAAGAAGGAGGATTGATCATGAAGAAGTGGGTTATAGTGGATTTGACGAAAACCTTGGAGAGGAGTACCTTGGTGAGAAGGAAGAGAGTGAACATGATTCAACCCAAAAAAAACTAAACAAGACCAAACCCCATTATGGAAATATGTTTCTAGGCCTGAAGCAGGGAAAGGGGGTGGAACCACTAAATTTGATTGCCCCCATTGCAACAAAACTTACACAGGTTCATACACCTGTGCTAGAAGGCACCTCTGTGGGAAAAGGCCATGGGATGATGATAAAGCAATAGGAATCAAAACTTGTGCAAGTGTGTCAACGACAGATAGAGCCAAATACATAAGGGAAGAGGAGGAAGCCCAATACAAATCTAAAAAATCAAAGGGTTTCTTTGAACCAAGCTCACAATCACATCAACATGCACAAAGAACTCCTTCATCATCTTCCCATGGCAGTGGATATGGAGGCATAGGGTCACCAAACATCTCTTTAAGGCGTAGAACCATATCAGATTTCCTTGATGAAGGGTGTAGGAATGATGTGGATTCAAAAGTTTACCGGTTTCTCTATGTATGTGGGATACCATTCAATGTTCTTTGCTCACCTTATTGGTATGAAATGGGTTTGCCATAAATCATGCCCCTAAAGGATACAAGAGCCCTAGGTATGACAAGGCTAGAACCATTGGACTTGATCATGAAAAAGAAAAAAATATCACATTCTTTGAGTAGAATGACAAATTCTTGGACTGAGCATGGGGTGTCCATTGTATCTAATGGATGAACAAATGTAAAAGGCAAGCCATTGATAAGTGTTCTGGCTGTGCTTATTAGTGGTGCCATCTTTCTTTCAGCATATGATTACTCAGAGAAGTTCAAGACCGACATCAACATTGCAAAACCATTACTTGGAACAATTGAACGTATTGGGCCATAAAATGTCATCCAAATCATCACTGATAATGCTGCTAATTGTAAGGCAACGGGAGCAATTATTGAGAATAAATACCCAACGTATTTTGGTCTGGGTGTTTGGGTCACACAATGAACCTTTTGATGCATGATATTATTAAGAACAAAAGCCAACAATACAAATGGATTGGTGATTTGTACAAGAGATGCAAGCAAGTGATAAAATTTATTACAAATCATAGCAATACCCATGGGCTTTTTCTCAGTCACTCAAGATTGGAGCTATTGAAGTTTGCGAAGACCAGATTTGCTAGCTATTACCTCACCTTTAGGCGCCTTTTGAAGGTAAGAGAGTCATTGGCTAGCATGGTATCAAGTCCACACTGGCAGGTATTAAAGGAAAGGGCTACAAATGTAGCTGACAAACAAGGTGTATAACAGGTGGAGGAGATTGCTCTTGATGGTCAGTTTTGGGCTCGTGTGAGGCAAGTATTGGAATTCACCAAGCCCATTTATCACATGATTCATTTTGTAGATACAGATCAACTAGTGATTGGGGAGGTGTACGAGCAGATGGATACCATGTTGGGGAAAATAAAAGATACTGTTTAGAAAGATGATCCCAACTTGTATACATTGATTCACAATTGTGTGTGTACATGGTGGAATAAACTTAATGTTCCACTACATGCCTTGGCGTATATCCTTATGCCAAAATAATAATCTCCATCTTGGATGGGCCAACTTGCACTTGGGGGTGGGGTTAGGGTCAAACCCCATACGAATCTAGAGGTATCTGTAGAAACCCATTCATCCGCGGATTTTATAATAGCAAAACATGAAATTTTACATACAAAATTTAAACAATTAATCTATTGAATACCAAACTGTCTGCTTTGCTGACAATCTGTCTGCTCTGCTACAATTCTTGTCCGATTGCATTACTAAAACGGCCAAAACCTCCCTGTCGAATTGAGTACAACCTAGGTACTCAGCCTTAGAAAGCTTTCAATTGAAGCAATCTGTTTCCCCCATGCCCAAAAAACATCAGTATAATCAAGACTCGTATCCAAAATTATTCTCAACTCTGCTGCCTCCCCCAAACTGGTTTTTCCCTTCTCCTTTTATTTCCTCATCCACCGCTTTCTCCTCATTCTCGTGTCAAAAATTTGGTTACGTGTAATTTTATGAAATCAAATCTCATTTGATTTCGTTGATCTTTATTTGGATATGTATTAATATATATAAATATTAATATATTTTTTTTTTTATTTAATAAATATTAAATTTATACTTTTTAATTAATTTATATTATTATTTTCTTAATTTTAAATTGTAAATTTTAATCTGTACTTTAAAATTAATATTTTCCACTGGTTTTAAGGACTTATCATATATATGATAATCTGGTGTGGTATTAATTTATTACCTTAATTTTTATATCTCCTCCTGTAGTAACTAGTTCACATATAGTGCGATACATGCGGGTCCATGCATACGTAGCTATTGTATGGAGGTCTCGTATGTATGCTAATACTCGTATTTTATTTATAGGCGGGTCATTACAGTATCTACAGGATATATGCAAGCATTAGACAAGTTGGTATCTGATAGGGAGGAGTGTGCTAATCTGCGTCTTGAATTAGGCAAATACTTCAGTTGCACTGGTTTGTTTGGTTCTTTGCATGCAATGGAAGATAGAGACAGATTTGATGCTCTCACATGGTGGGAAGCATATGGCGGCATGGGACTTTTGCCAAAATTGGCAAAAAAAGTTCTCTCACAAGTTGTAAATACTTCTTCTGCAGAGAGGTGTTGGAGCACCTACAACTTCATATGTAATGTGAGAAGAAACAGATTCAATGAAAACCGGGCATAAAGCTTGGTTTATGTGCACTACAACTTGAGGTTGTTGAGTCATTATTGTGATCGAGCTTATGAGGATCCAACATATAAAATTTGGGACAACTACCCAGAGGACGATAATTTGGAGGATGGCACTATACATCTTGAAGAACTGGAAGTAGAACTTATGAGATATGAAGATGAAGCAACAACAACCATGCCACCCCCACCATCCAGTAGCAGTGCTCGAGTTCCAAGTCTTGTTCCTTTGCTGTCGCTGCCTCCATGTACATCCACACGCGGAGGGCATTTGCCTTCTGGTTTTGGTCGTGGGACTGTGCGGGAGGAGACTCCTAGAAGACCACCACAACCTGCTCATAAATTAGACATTATTCGTGGTGGCAAGAGGCAGCTGTAGATGATAGATTTACTTGTCTTTTCTAGTTTCTAGCAGTTTTAACTTTTAATAACTGTTGACTCTTTCATATTTATTATGATTTTTTTTTGTAAACAATATATGACAATTTAAGTTTGAAGTTTGAAGGTGGAAATTATAACTCATTGGTAATGAACTATGAATATGATGCTTCGTGAAAGTTGAAAGTTGTTTCGTTTCATTTCATTTCATTTCATGTTAGATATTCTTTGTTGTAATGGTTACACTTAGCTTACAAGTACAACTTTGGTGATCAATTATGCTAAATGTTATATATTGAAATTTGAAAGCTCGAAACTTTAAGATTGATGAATCATGAGATTCAATTTGTTGTATGTTACTAACTTGTGGACGTGGTTGATGAAGATTATAACTTCTAGATGATTGTTGTTATATGGTTCAATCTATGTTTTTTATGTTTTTTATATCTAATTCATCATTCTACATGCTTTTGTTGACATATATGCATCAAAATATATATATATATTTTATATAAAAAAATGCTCCCAAAATTGTTCCCAAACCGGGAGCTTCTGAAAATGTTCCCACTCCCGCTCCCAAGTAACCTTGACATAAAGGACCTCTGTCACATTTAGAGGTGGCAATGACTCCCTCTAAAAGGATACAGTCCCCACTCCAGCCGCTCTGACCTTGGTGTCATCTCCAAGCACCCATCTCCAAGTCTATACCCTCTGTAAGACTCATAAAGTGCTCCCTCACTCCGATCATATGGCTAGATACTCCATTGTCTATAACCCAAATATTTGTGGATATAGCACTAGTGGCTAAGTTCACCACCAGCGCAAACTCTGAATCAAATCTCAAGGTGAACTCCTTCACCTCGGCTGATGCTACCACATCCTTCTTCTTCTTCCCCTTCTTGTCGGGACAATTAGAAGCATAGTAACCGATCTTCTCACTAGCAAAGCATCTCAATTTGCTCATGTCCTTCTCAGACTCCTCTTCCTCCTTCTGCTTCTTGGCCCCGCTCGTGATCCCTTGTTTCTTCTTCTTGTCCTTAGTCACAACGGAAACGTTCTCCTCCTCACCTGCCCCACATCTCTGGCTGCTCTTCTTTGCACTCCTCCTGGATAAAATCATCCCACAACCTCCTTTAGTCTGGAAAGTGCTCTTCGGCCACAATGCCATGTATGAATCCATCCCACTTCTCTGAGAAAACATCTAGTGCAATCTTGACCAACTGGTCCTCTAGGATAGCTTCTCCCATAGAAGCCAACTCATCTTTCACTTGTGAGATCCTGGTGAAGTATGAGGTCACATTGTCAGTCTTGGTCATCTTGGTGTTTCTTAGCTTTTGCCTCAACACCATTTGCCTATTCTCATTTAAACTCTAGTGTATGTGACGAGACTCCCACATCTCGTAGGCAAATCTCATCCCGGTCACATGAGGAAATAGGTGGTCTCTAATGGCGTCGATAATGATTCTCTTCGCTTTTACATTCTTTTTGTTGAACTCATTCAGTTGAACAAGATTTGTAGGAGGAGACATAGGACTCTCCACAACGCCCCATACCTCCCAACTCCTCAAACAAAAGTGCCATCCTCACCTTCAAGGGGCCAAAGTTTTCTGCCCCTGCCAATCCACCATTATACCAGTTGCCATGACCCTCCAAACCAACACCAAATAGTCAGATCTATGGCAAATCTGTCACTAGGTAAACTTCCTCCCTTTCAACCAATCGTCCTTAGTGTTTCTGAAGATGGTTTTAGGCTGTTTTGTCACTGTTCTAGAAGAAGGTAGCTTGCAGGTCTTTCTTATCAGCTGAAGGTTTACTTTAGATCTGAAGGCTCCTTTCTCAGATCTAGAGCTTTCCAAGATCTGATACTATCTAGAAAAAATTAATGTGCTGGTAGCCCTCACAGTTCCAAGTTATTTTGCCAAATTTTCATTGCCAAAGTCCCAAAGTAGAAGTCTGATATATAACATTTGAATGCAAATTTAATTGAAACATTTTAGAGCTACTCTACCATTTAGTATTCCAGCTGATATAGGAAATAAATGAGCAGGCACACATTCAGAAATATAACACAAGCACAATTATTTTTGTTTAACAAACTCTGGAAAAACCCACAAGGGGAAAACCAGTTTTGAAGGAGGATTTTAATTGCTGCTTGGGAAATTTCTTACAACAATAAATACACAAGAGATTTAACTTATCTCTTCCCTTGAAGAAGCATCTCTGTGGTTCCCTTTGCATTGAATTTTGGACTGATAATATTGTGCACACAGTTTGCTCTCCTTTAGTGACAATATCAGCCTCTTCTCTGCTACTTCAACACCGAAATTTGAACCACAGAACAATCACTATGTCTTTCTTGAAACTCCTGACTCTTTAGCTGAAAGTGGCCCACAAATTACAGGTAATTTCTCCCTCAACAACCAGCTCCATGCTCAGGAAAAACAGGCCCGAAATTTTTGCTACACCAGCCCGAAATTGTAGCTGAGCATGCCCAAAAATGTCAAAAATCGTGTAGGCTGTTTGGAGGAGATAAAACACTGACCCAGACTGAAATAAGCTCGGATTTAGCTCAACAAGGACCCTCGACCTATGTGCTGAAGCTAACAGTGGCTGCTCCTTGAGATACGACCTGTTCCCTTAGCTTGAACTCGACCTTCTTGAGAGATTCGATCTGTTGGTGGTCCTTATCCTTGTTCTTTGCTCTAGTGTTTTCCTCACAAAGCTCCCTTCCTCCTCTCCTTGGTTAGCTCGAGCACCATCTTAGCTCTCTCAACCCTTCTCTCAAATGCTCATGAGAGAATGTGTCATGTTCTCCTCTTGCAGTCTCGAGCTACTCTCAGGCTCTCCTTGCAAAACACAACCTCCTACCTCTGAAACACGTCCTCCTCAAGTCTCATACGCTCTCCTCTTTTCCCTTTGAAAAGAATAATCCTCTATTTCCTCCTTTTTCCCTTGTCTCTTCATAAGATGAGATACCTAACCGTTGTGATCTAATGGGTGAGATTAAATATCATCTCATTAAATCAAGGGTAGAGATCAAGTCCACCACTCGACCCCGTTCTCATGTTGACCCCTCACTTAAAAGACTCCTAGGCACCTTTTTAATGTTATGTACCTTGGTCACTTTTTCTCTCATAAAGTGACTTCTAAAATATAAAAGTCACTTAAATAACATAAAGGTGAACTTAATACTTTTCATCTAAAGTCACCTTTAATACACATGTGACTTTAATAAATTGAAGTACCTAGTTCAACACCATTAAAAGGTTACTTAGGCTCGAAGACATTAATACACTCATAATGTCCCTAGACAAAAGGATATTAATGTGTCTCCCTAGGCCAAAAATATAAATGCCTAGGAAACACTTCCTAGGTACCATTTTTCTCAACATTGTTTTGTCTTGAGATGCATTCCCAAACTAGCTTGTACTTGAGATTGAGGGAAAAACACTTTCAATCTCAAAAGAATTTTGATCTTAAAAATTTCTGAGATAATGCACTCTTGCAATGCAGCCAAACGTAGCTGGCTTTGACTTTGATAGAACTAATTATCTTTTGATATTCGATGGTCCTTTGACGATTTTTTCCGGCCTTGTAGTGTTGAGTTTCTAGTGCAATGAGGGCTAGCACAATATTTCTGAAGTTTTGATAATTACTTTTGATGTAGATCTTCTTTAAACTTATTCCAATATATTATTCAACAATTATATTTCAGAAATTCAACCATAAAGAATAGTAGAATAGTAGAGATCACAATCCAAAAATGAGAGACAAGATTTACCCTGGGAAAACCCACTATAGGGAAAAGCCCAACAACCTTTTTCAATAGAGAAATTCTTCTTGTTCAATGAGAGACACACCTAGACCTAAACCTAGTCTTCTCCTCCAAGTCAAGTCACCCAATCTGATCTTGCACTTTGCTCTTGATCTTGCATTTCAGAATTTCGTTTTTCTTCCAATAGCCAGTTGCCCTAGAATTTCGGCCCTGCAATAGTTTCCCCAGTGACCCAATAATTTTGGTCCCCTGCAACAATTGCCCCAGAAAACTACGAACCACAAAGAGAGAGATTCCTTCACATGTGCGAGTTGCTAGAGAGAGAGCAGAGAGAAAACTCAACCTTCTTTTCATCCTTCTTGTCCTTTGCTCACTTGCCCAAAAACTGTCTTGTGTGAGAGAATGCGAATTGCCCAAATGAGGAACTTGAGCTGCCTTTTATATAGTAGTCTTTCTAGGGTGAATGGACGTGTCTCTTGGCTAGGGCAGACTTGACTTGAGGGAAGCCGACTTGTCAATTTTGGAGCCAAAATTTTCATTTCAAAAATTCAAATTTACATCTTTTAAAAATCGCAATGGGACTTTGACTCAAAATAAATTTTCTTTTGACTCAATCATTTATAAATATGCTTTACAATGATAAATACAATTACATGAAGTGACCAAAAGTACATTATGAATACCGACCATAGTTGTAAATTCAACATGTAGCAGACCAAATAACTTCGGCTTCTGAAAGGTAATCTTCCTTGGTAATGAACATTAGCAAGTTCTGCTTGTTTGAGAACAATAGATTGGACTTACTAGATCTAAGATCTTTAAAATTTAGATTTTTGATATTTGATAACAACAAGAATGTTATCGAAACAAGAATTTCTCTAGACTTCAGTTAATGTTTCTTTCTGCAAAGACTTGGTCACCTTCTTGACATAGCCAAGATCCTTTGACCTTAGTCAAAACATATTTTTATGATCAAGTATTTTTCTTGAGAATAATGTATGCTCTATCTTTTGGAATGTTAATCACATCACAACAATATTATATACCAGACAAATCGTATTGGTTGTGGATTTTTCTGAGAGGTTACTCGACCTTCTGAAATAAGTGACTGAGGTATCCTTGACTGAGGTATTTTGATCCCTTAAACTGAGGCTCAATTTGAGGTATTTTGATCTCTGTTACATATATGAGATCTTCGTTCCAAAACAAGAATTGTAGGCAGACTATTTCATACGATCTGAAGTTCCTTGGACCTCCTGAGGCTTGTCAATCATTGAAGAGGTCCTGAGGTTATCTCTTTAAGATCTGGATAGACAAATATTGTTATTTCTTTCCAAAAGAGATTCAGAACTTTTGATGTAATATTTGGCCCTACAAGGATAAGAACTTCGACCTTTTGCTATGTCTGAAGCTCTGAGATTTTTCGTCCTAAGATTTTAAGGCTTCAAACTTCCTAGACAGATCTTGAGGTTTCAGACCTGTGATCTTCTAAGAATTTCGACTTGGGCTTCATAGATGCTTTGACCTTAGACAATAGGGATGATTTAGGCTAACTTTTGAGGTTGCTCTTCTACTGAAGCTTTGATACCATGTTGATTTTTTAGTACTCCAATCTGATAATTGTTTCTTATGATACTTTCATAAATTGATTTTCTCTTATATTTATTGTACATCATAAAACAATTACACAAAGAACTTTAACAATAAAAACAATATGCTTGAAGGATCATAAAGAGACAGCCACACAAGAACACAACATTTTACCCTGGGAAAACCCACATGGGGAAAAACCCACCAACCTTTTCAATAGAGAAATCTTCAATTCAACAGAGATATATCTTAGTCAATAATTAGGTCAAACCTGGTCCAACCTCCTAGTCAAGTCATCTGCCCATAGAACTTTAATCTTGCCTTAGAAATGCTGCTTCACTGGCCGTCATAGACGACACTTCACTGGCTTAGAATATGCCCTTTGCTGGCCTCAGAGATGGCCTTCTTTGCTTTCTCAGAATAGGCCCTTTGTTGGCCTCAAGATGACATAGATTACCTTTGCTTTTTGCCTCAAAATAGGGTATTTTCTAGCTTTAGATATACTTTGTATGCCTCACACCTTCACTATTGGCTACAAACTTTGTTCTTGCCTCAAACTAGGCTCTTCTTGTCTCAAATATATGGGAGTTTCATTCATGTCTTGAGGGAGGTCAAATTGCCTCTTATTTATAGGGTTTGCTGGTCCGAATGAGTGTGTCCTTCAACTGAGATGCCTTGAACATTTGAGGGCCCGACTTGACTAGGAGGAGGTCGACTTCATCCTTTTGGAGCCAAAAATTTAGCTTTACAAATTCAATTTTTCTTCTTTGTCAACCGACATGAAGAATATGTCTCTTAATTTTTTTTCTTTTTGCTTCTAGCATGAAGAACATGCTTACAAATATATTAAGGATTACAAATATTATGAAAACTGATCATAGTTATAAAGATCAACAGAAATAACCCTTAATTAGAAGATCCAAAAGAACAAATAAAAGAGAAATGAAAGAAGAGATATCAAAGGATCGAGTGAAGGATAAACTAAAAGGCAATCAATGATTGAAGATGTGTGAGAAGGAAATCAATTAGCTCGAGGGGAAGGCTTGTGGGAAAGATGGTGGATGGTGGGTTTCCATGTTTGATTGAGTTTAAAGCCATCTTCCTGATTAAAGTTATTGGAGAAGCCATTGAACTCGAAAAGAACCCAGACAACTTTAATCAAGAAATGGCTTCAAACTTAGTGGATCATGGAAACCCACCATCCACCATCTTTTCCATGAACCTTCCCCTTGAGCTAATTGATTTCCTTCTCATGCATCTTCGATCATTGGTCTCCTTTCAGTTTATCTTCCACTCGATCCCTTGATATCTCTCCTTTAATATATTTTTTCTTTATTCTTTTGATCGTCTAATTAAGCGTCCTTTCTCTCCTATCTATTGATTATAATGTTACAATCTATTAATAATACAATCATTTCATCCTTTGAATCTTGATCTTTCTCATATCATTTCATTTCTCTTCTATATTATTTTGATCATTTAATTAATGATTCTCCCCCCTATCTATCGATTATAATATTATTATATTAATTCGAAATAACACAATCTATTATTATGATTCAATTCTATCAAATATAATATAATGCTATGATCTAGTACTATAAAATTAATACTAATACTGATAAACAATATATAGTACTAGTAATAATAATTTGCCTAATTAACAATCCTAATATAATAATAATAATATAATAATAAATATATTTATAGGATACCTTTCCTAATTATTTATTGATTTTTTGTTATATATTTTTTTTATCATTATAATAAACCTCATTTTAATTATTTATGACCTTTCCTTTTTTGGTCTTACCCACCCTTGTTTCTAATTTATTATTTTATTAATCTATTATTTAAATGTTTTTTTTGTTATATATATTTTAATTATTATAAATAATCTCCTTATTTATTATTTATGACCTTTCTGTTTTTGGTCTTACCCATCGTTATTTCTAATTTATTATTTTATTATTAATTCCTTCTTCCAATTTATTTGAACGCTCAACCTCTAATTTTTTTCTATGTGGTTCACAAACCCCAGGGATCGATGCCCACTATGTCCACGAAATATTTGTACTAGGCAGATCTACTTGAAGTGATCACTTCCTGTCGGTTCATCCATGGATCCTAACCGCGAAGGTGTTGAGAGAATTGACCCCATGACCTTTCAATAGAAAACATGCTTTAACGATGGGGACTCGACCAATTTAGTTAACCGTCGGGGCTATTCAACCTTTAAATTTATTTAAATTATTTATGAATAAATGTTCAAAACCTTTTAATTAATTAATTAATTTTTCCTCCAACTACTAATTATTATAAAGTTTTGTTGTATATATTTTTATCATTGTAAAATCTCACCTTAATTACTCAATAATTATTTATAACCTTTCCTCGCGTGGCCTTACCATCCTTATTTCTAATTTATTATTTTATTATTAATTCCTTCCTTTTTTTAATTTTAATTTTTGTAAATTCATAAATTATATTATGCAAATATATATGTACAAAGCAAACTAAGAAGCAAGACCATGACCAACGCTATCTTGCCTAAGTGGAAGTTGAGCTTATAAAACTGGCTAGGTATTAGTCTATTAGGTCCAAAAAAATCAAAAGTTGAGCTAGTGCTGGCCAAAACTATTACATAGAAAAAAAATTAGCTTTAAAAGTTGTGATAACCATGAAAATAGTGAGCAAAAAACATATACTAAAACCATGAATTGTAGTAGTAACTAGGCATACTAATAGTGGCTTTGAAGGCATAGAGAGGCCATATTATCATCTAGCTAGTGCAGGCTGCATAAGAGGTGGCTGTTTGCGATCCTAGAGCAAAGTTGCCTCCAAATGCTGCAGTTGGCCATCCATGATTTCATAGCGCAGATGAAGCTCCTCCATGTGAAGGAGGAGCTCATCCCTGCTCTCATTGCGATCGAACACAACTTTTCCCAGCAAGTGCTTGAGGTGCTAGTGTGTAAGTCGACGATGTGGAGATATTGATTGTGTTTGGTTCTCGGTGTTCGCAAGTTAGGGATCCAATCCTCCACCTCTACCAAAACATTTGAATTCGACAATGTAGCTCGTTCCCTAGCCAACTCCTACTCGATGTCAGATAGGTCATGTTGCACAATGTAGAAATTTTGAATAATAAACACATATTCAATGGAGATTATCCTGATCATGTACTATTGCGGAATACATACACAATACATAAGATCCTCTACGTTGATCATCAATATAGCAGCATCAATAACAATAAA
>APFE031339980.1:16373-35106 GCA_000404065.3 Pinus taeda
GTTAATAATTAGTTTAACAACTCATCATTAGTCTATTTGCAGTTAGACTAATTAAAACTAGTTTAACCAAGTCAAACTAAACACAACTCCATCAACTCCACAATCAACTCCACCAAACTCAACCGATTGAGTTCTAACTAAAGTCATGCATGCAACAAATCAACTGACCCACAAATAAAATGTATTTCCTTCTGACAGCTACATGTGCCACATCTATAGCTCAAACTGAAGTGCTCCAAGAGAATAAGGTAAAGTTTATAATCTAAATATTATTATAAGCTAATAATATTTGATTGCTCTATAATTAGACTTGACAGTGTCACCGCTGTTGTCTAAAAATAGAAGTCCATCTATTTTTGCCAACTTGACCAATCATCCATAAACATCATCCTGCAACTCATAGACATGATCCATATGTCTAAAAATAGACAATCTAAAAATAGACTTTGCGCCATAATTTTCCTGCGGGCCCACTTAGTGAAGGCGACTCTTTTCACTAAGTCCCAAAATATACGTGTGCGGAGCTACGGGTGGAGTGTAAGTAGAAGAGGGAGAAATGCCTACCACTAAGAGAATTGCCAAAGATTAGACAATAATGAGTGTCCACTGCTAATGAAAACAAAGGGCCCTGGATGGGAGGGCCTAGTCCTTCAACATGCAGAACAATTGCAACAAAGCTTAGGAGGTTGTTTCCTTTGCACGTCCCACTATTAACTAGACGAGACTGTATACAAAGAGTATGAAATGGAAACTTGCCCAACTCGCACTGGTGAGACGTCCAATCATTTTGGAAATCTCAATGAATTGAAGGAGAGCCTTCATTTTTGACTCCGCAAAGTAAATTCTTAGGACCAAATGAGTGTCCCAACGTGCCTTTGCTCGGGGCTACATCAATACTATTCTCATCCCCCTCATGATTTAGAGTACAAGTGGATACATGATGAATTGAGCCCATCAGATGGCCTTCCACATTTACCTTGCCATGCGTGCTGTGTGTTGTGCTTGCAGTAACTACTGTGCATGCATGCTTTGAGGGCGACCCTCATATGGCTTGCCTTGGGATTGATCCACCCCCGTCGGGACTGCATAATCCCTTTGAAGGAGATCGTGGCATTCTTGAAGCTTTTAGGAGACTGCATGAGAGGGCCAAATGACTGATATGTTAGGAGCTTGCTTTGCACACCCTTTGTTTGTCAGATGGTCTGTTACTTTGTTGGCAGATCTACGAACATGGGGCGGTAAAATAATAGGGATTTTAGCAATGGAAGATCTGATGCAGGATAAAAAGTGTTCCAACCTCCAATTCACCGATATTTTGAGAGAATTGCCTCCATATAAGAGGTGCTTCATTTTATTGATAACCAAATTGGAGTTGCCCTCAATGATTAGTTTTCTATAAGACAGTTAAATGGCATAAGTCATGCCTCTTTCCAGAGCGCAAAGTTTGGCAACATTATTAGTGTTATGGCCCAAAGATCCATGGAAATAGAAGAGAGCATGTCCCTGGTCGTTTTTGAGGATGCCTCCATAACCAACAAGACTTGGATTGCCCTTGGAGGCCCCATCAAAGTTAAGCTTAATAAATGAAAGAGGAGGGGTGACCATTTAGTGGGGGATGAGCATGGCGAGCAGGGATGAACATGGGGGAAGAGAAGAGAGTCAATCGAGGGAAAATCTTTTGCAGAATAAAAATTTCGGAGGGTGGGGATGTTGAAGCATATGGTGGCCAAGGGTGAATGGGAGCAGGTTCCTTGAGATTGTTCAAGAAAAGAGACCAAATGCTAGTGCCAAGGAGGTGTTGGTCTTTAAAGATATGTCGGTTGTGCTCCTTCCAGATGTTCCAAACTAGGCTTGGTGTGAGGGACCAACCTTTGTTCAAGATGAGGTTTTCAATTTGTGCTAGCTTCCAGTTAACAGTTCTGTTTGCGATACTATCCTTGTTCTGGTTTGAGTGTTTGAATAGAGAAACCACTCGATCCCACATGTTTGCATAATAGCTATAGGGATTGAAGAGATGATTAGGATCTTCTGCTTCATTGTTGCTAAGGTGACAATCCCTCAAAGCCAAACTTAATCAGTCAATCCCATGTGAGAGTGCGCTTTCGGCTTAAAAGCCAAAGGAAGTGGGCCACCTTCAGCCATAGATTTTGAGTCCATATTCGCTTCCATATCTTTTGGATTGGAATATCTTTGTATCCTGCAGGAAGGGAGTAAGATTCTTTAGTGATGAAGGTTCCATTGGGCTGATAACCTCATCGAAGCTTATTTGGTCCATCCTGGCATTAGATTTTTGAATTTTGAAGTTCAGTCCAGAGTTGTTGTGCTGATTCAATATCTTCCAAGAGAGGCCATTGATCTTTTTCTTTCCACAAGTGTTAGGGGGCCATGGAGGGGGTGGCTTGCTAGTAGTTCGCCACTGTTATCCAGTGTTGCTCTTGCATTATATTTTTAATCTCATTGTAGGAGGCGTTGGTATTGAGTTTGTGCGTCTATTGCCAATAGTTCTCCCAAAATAAGGCTGATTTTCCATCACAGATCTCCCATAAGCTATGTGTTTGAATGAGGCTATTGTTGGCATTAGTGTGGTTTCAAATCGATGAGCTACGAAGGTAGGAGATTGTCCTTATTTTCTATTGGAATGAGACATCATGGCTATATTTTTGAGTCCATAGTTGCTTCCACAATTCTATTACTCCCTATATATCCATCTCCACCAAATCTTTGCTCCAAAGACTTTACTAAGGATTTCTGGATCTTTGAGACCCAAACCTCCTTTCAACACGGGAAGGCATAATTTGTCCTAGGAGACCAAGGCCCATTTCTTTTCCTAGATGCTCCTCTCGATAAGAAGGCGCATTGAATGCGTTTAATGGATTTAAGAATTCCTGTGGGGACAACAATGGCAGAGAAGAGGAAGATAGGAATGGCTTGCAATATCGATTTGAGGATAACCGCTCGCCTTGCCAAATTGAGGGAGTGGAAGGTCCAATGGTTTAATTTATCCTTAAACTTCCGAAGGAGATGATTCCAATGTTTGGATCTTAAGGTGGAGTCCACTAGGGGGGACCCTAAGTATTTGTCTAGTAGATGGCAAATTTTTTATCCAAGAATGCGAGCAATATGTCTTTGAACAACTATGGGGGTGTTGAAAAAGAAGAGTTTGGATTTGGCTAGATTTATAGTAGCTCTAAAAGTGAGCGAGAAGTCTTCTAGGATGTTTTTGAGGGATTTTGCTTCTTTGACGATAGGGATTACCATAAGGAGGATGTCATCCATGAACTATTGGTGGGGTTACAAAAGTCATCTCCTAAAATTTGAAGGCCTTTGAGAGAGCCTTGGCAGATGGCTTGAGAGATTGTGCGACCAAGGCCTTCAATTGCTAAAATGAAGAGAAAGAGGGAGAGAGGGTACCCTTGTCATATACCACGAGAGGAGGTGAAGGTGTAAGTGGGGATTCATTAAGGAGAATAGAGGAGAAAGGGAAAGTCACCAGGGATCCTACCACGATATTCAAAACTGATTGGATCAAATTAGAAAACAGTTAAGCTTGTCGGTTGATTAGCTAGCCGGGTCGAACTGATTGAAAAAGCAGGTTAGGTAGCTTGGCGGGCTAGGGTTTTCAATAAACCAGCCATACACTAGCCAGTTATGATGGAATAAATTGGTTGTATCTGTCATAAACCAACTGATTCATTACCAACTCGGCCGCTGACTCCATGAGACATGTTTTTTGGCATTTGTGAGTAGTTTTGAGGGAAACTATGGGCTGTTTCCCTCCAAAAACAATCCCTCCAAGCCTTTAGAAGCAAGCATGCCTCCCCTCTCATTTGCCTCACACATCTCATTTGGATTTTTTGTGAGCTTCATTGTGAGCTTGGAGAGTGTTGAGTTTTTGTCGGAGTAGTGGAACAATGGAGAGTTTGGGCTGTGTTTGTCATCTTAAAGCTACTTTGGAGTTGTCCAGTGAAGGTGGCATCTTCAAGAGGAGGCTAGGGCACCTAGTTTGCATTTCTAGCTAAGAATTTTCACTTGAAAAACCCATATTTCATTGCCGTCCATGTATTTTTTTTTTACGTGTTCTTTCAAATTTCAATTGTTAGTTTTCAATTCTTAAATTTCGACTTGTTTGTATGCTAAATATGCCCCATTTTTTTTCCAAATTTATCTTAGGTTTTCCATTTTAATTAGCTACAATTTTTTTTTTCTTATATTTTAAATTTGCAGATTTACTTTGCAAATTTCAAATATCTCATTAGCTAGTAGCCAACATGGCTCCGAAAGCCAAGGACACTACATGGGCTCATTGTGATATGATTGATGGAAAAATGATTTGCAAATATTGCCAAAAATCTATTGGAGGAGGGGATATTCCACCTGGCTAGGATAAGAGGCCAGGTAAAGCCATGTAAAGCACCGTAGGAAGTGATATACAATATTAGGGAATAATACATTGTGAAGTTTGAGAAGTTTGAGGAGAATGAGGTTAGGGATAAGGCTATACAAGAAGAAATTGCAAGGAAGAAGGAAATTGTACAAGCCATGAGAGATGGTGTATATGAATATTTTGAGATTCAAGACTGCTCTTCTATCCCTTCCATCTATGACCCCTTCCACTCTGTTCCTCATCCTCTTGGGTCTTATAATCAAGGACAACAATCTAAAGGAAAAAAGAGGATGAACATCAAGAGATATTCTCAACTTCCGCTGCCACTGCCTCTGCTAATGCCACTTCCTCCCAACTAGGTCTAACTCAACCCATTTTGGATAACCATTGGTAAAAACAATGTAAAGAAGTTGTTTTTTAATACATTGCTAGATGGTGGTATGATGCAGATATGCCCTTTAATGCTACCCGCTCACCTTATTACCAAGCTATGTGGGACTCTATTATAGTTGTAGGAAAGGGCTTCAAAGGCTCTAGTGTGCATGACTTGAGAGAAACTCTTTTGCGAGAAGATATTTTTTGCATCGACAAATATTTGATCGAGTATAGGGAGTCATGGGCCAAAACAGGTTGTTTCATCTGTTGATAAATGTAACTAGTATCGGTCTTCATAATTGTATTTGAGTAATGTATTTGTCAAAAGAAACAAAAGGTATATTATCATAAGAGAAAAACTATTCTATAAGCATGGGCTTCATGCTTTGTTTATTTTGTTTTAGGTCAAAGCACCCATTGAGTGCTTCTAGGGTGTATGCCATGAGTCATAGTCCTTATCATTATGATCTAGACCCTTCTTGGGCTCATTGTATCAAAGAAGAAAAATATTTTTGTGTCAAAATTACGTCTAGTCCCTCCTCCACCAAGTCGGCTTGGTCATTCTTCATGTCGGCCTAATAGAGGAGCTTCAAATCACTATATATAGTAATGAACTCGACCTAGTTTGGGAGCAAGTCATATGGAATTCGATCTGCAATGACTTAGTAAAAAAAAGTGAATGCAAAGAGCCTAAAAAGAGAAGGAAAGCTATAGTGAAAGAGAGGAGATACTTGTTTAATCAAAGGAAGCCAAAATATCTATCTTTCTGCCACACGTGCGAGTAACCTAAAGCATTGCAGAGCCAAAGATGCAGGAGTGAACAGACTGAAATTGCAGAGGTGTAAGAAAGGGTCGAGACCCTAGTTGACTTGATTTGAGATGCTTTTCTTAACATTATTTTGGAACTTTGACTTGTCTTCATGAGAGGCTGGCTTGGTGGATGGAGGAAAGTCTTTGTCTTGGTCTAAAGGTCTTGGTTGTCTCATTTGATTTGGTTTTCGAAGAAGAGAAGAGATTTTTGGGTTTTCCCCTCAAAGAGGGGTTTTGATCTGGGTTAGAGCCTACATCTTGTATCCTTGATGTACACGTTTATGTTTTGGTAATTACTTGATGATAAGAAGATAAAAGAAGACATAAATAAATTAAAGAAGAGCTAAAAGAAGATAACAAAATATCACAAGTATCAAGACAAGGAAATCTTTCTGCCTTTATGATTTTCCAACATGGTATCAGAGCTAAGGTGAAGAGGAAGAAAAAGGTAACTTGAAGATCTTTTGAAGGATTCTGTTTGCAAAGAAGAAAGAAATCTTGAAGTCCTGGTGTATTATAAGATACAAGGAGATCTAGACCTCTTGACTTCAATAAAAACCAGAGACCGAAGTCTTGATTACTTCTGTAGGAGGCTAAAATTTTGCGAAGACAAAAAAACACATTTAACAACCTCCTTACATTTTTCCGTGATTCGAGAAAGCAAAATTCTAGTCAAAGCGAAGGTTTTGTAAAGTAGACCGAAGCTTGTAACAAAATCTGAAATGGATCAAACTAAGATTTCAGAGACTCGGAAGTAGTCTTACATAGGCAGCATAAGAAGGGAGATTGATAACAATAATCTATACAAAAATGCTAAATACAAGAGAGTAATATGAAGTGATGCTAAGATTTAACATGAATATAACCTTACCTTGCTTGGATCACAACAATTAGGCTGAAACCAAAGAAAGAAAAGAAGGCCAAGCTTGAAAGGAGTTACAAAATATTCAGTATATAAGGAGACAATGTAATACTAGTCTCTTCTATATGATATGAGTCGCCACTACAATACTTGATCAATAATCCGAAGTATAACAAAGCAATAAGACAATATGATCCCGATTGGAACTATATCTGAGACATGTTATGAATAATATGAAGCATCACTAGACAATGATCCCAAATCATTCTGATATTGAAACTACAGTGAATCATAATGTGAAAAGATTCGAAACAGATAGACTGCATCCATGGAAGAAAGCATGTTTAAAGAAATCGAAGCATGTTTGAAGACATCCTTGAATTAAGTCCTTGAACTCATCATATTTGGAAGAAGAAGATCATGACATTTTAAACATTGCAACATACTTATTATGATCATGGAGGACTACAGTAAGGAGTCCTTGAGGTAAGTATAATTGTTTTATCCATTTAATTGTCTAATTCTTATTAGATTAGGGTTTTGAAATCTCATTTTGGTTCTAGGTTTTGTAATTGTTGGCATTTATTTTTTTGTAAACCCTAGTTAAGAAACCCTACCCTATTCTATTTTTAGAAACCCTATCTCTTGGGTTTGTAGGTAGTCTAGGGAGAAATTAAAGACTCTAGTAAGAATAAAATTGGACTTGGAATTCAAGACCTAAATGTTGATGTTTCGAGAGACAACACCATAAAACTTAGGATTTGGATCTAGAATCCCTAAGAATTCTCATTCTCTAAAGATTCCATGAAAATCCGTAGTTTGTAATCATACTCTTGTACTTGTATACTTTTTGTAGTACTTGTCAGTGAATTTTGCAGGTAGATATAGAAATAAGGATTTTGATGGTGAGAGGGAGCCCTTCAAAAGGGAGCTTCCACCTTCTCACAAAAGATGAGTATTATTTTTGATTTCCTATATATATATATATTATATATATATATATTTAGCTTTATCCTTGTTGCTTGATTATTATTCTTTCTCTTGTAATTTTCTTGGAAGGACTAAGCTTGCAGGTGTATTCTAAAGAATAAGGATTGTGACTAGATTCAGAGGAAGTCCTTAAAGGAAACTTGTAAGAAGCTTTGTTGCAGAGGGAGCCCTTCAATAGGACACCCTACAAGGTTTGTGAAAGAAGCAACTGAAGGTATGTATACAGAGTTGTAGCAAGTTTTCTTCATATAAGAAGGTACGATCATTTTGTCTTTAAAAGTTTGCTTCATAATGCTAACTCTCTTATGTCTAGGGTATTGCTATAAAATCTTGAAAGATTCTCATAGTGTTAGGGTGATTGATCTTTAGATTAAATCAATCCTCGTCTTACTATTTTTGCTATTCTGATAAAACCCTAACCTTTAAGGTTTACTATAAAAATCCTAGCCTTTTTGGGTTTGTTGGTGAGACCCTAGCTTTTTAGGTTTTGATGATTTAGTGTTTATGACAAAACCCTTGTAATAGTTAATGTAAGATCCTAGGAATGAGACCCTAGGTATATATGCTTCCTTATGATTGAAACCCTAGCTTGGTCAAGTTAAAGTTTTGATGTTTGTATCTAATAAGGTTTAATGACAAGACCCTAGCAGAGATTGATATAAGATTCTAGGGTATGATAATGAAACCCTAGATGTAAAATGCTTTCACTGTGATTTAAACTTGATTTAGTTGTTGATATCTAAAGTTTAGTTTTGACAATGGAATCTAGGATTTGTGACAAAACCCTAGTAAAGATTGTTGTAAGAGTATAGGGCTTGAAAGTGAAACCCTTGTTGATTGTAAACCTAACCAATTTTAGGTTTTGGATATCTAAAAGTTTGACTTATTCAAAACTTTGATAACCCCAGATGCTCCCATTGTGATGACATGCTAACCCTATATTGATGAAATCAACTTTGTGCTCCTGTATATTTGTGCTTGCTTGTGCTTGTTGTTGAAGATATGCGAGTACATAGTCTTCAAGATGTTGAAGATGCTTACCTACCTCATACTTGATGATGACTTGATAATGAACATGATGAAAAGAGGGGGCTGTAAGAATCTTGATGGCATTGAAGTTTACATTGCTGATTAATAGATGACCTATTGCCATGTGAAAGAATGATGTTCCGGAAGGTTGAAGTTCTTCGATGATATGATGATGCAAAAGAAAGAGCTTGTGTAACAGAGTTGTTTGGATAAAGAAAGTGTATATCTCCCCAGTTAAGAGGGAGGGCATATTGTGAAAACTATAGTAAATACCTTGAAGAAAGAATAAGATCGGAGAAGGAAAAAGCACTATATATGGTTATTCGTGATTGACGAAGTTGTGAACAAGAATTGGATGTTTTGGAAAGAGCTGAGGCTGAGTTTGGTGCTGTCGGAGAAGTTGAAGAAGGAAGCTTCTGTCGAGATGTGTTTGGATATTGTGGTGACCTAAGCAACATCAGAATAGTTGAAGACGCCGAAGTTTTGTGCTAGCATACAAGAATGTATACATTGGAAGTTTGATACTGGTTGGGGTTGTGAAGCTATTGGATGTTCTAATAGTTGAATAAGTAGTTGATGTGTGGATATCTCCCTGGGAAGTTTTGAATAATTAAGGAGCATACTTGGATTAATAGATATATCTATCTTGGTTGAGAGAAAGAGATGAGTACCATAAAACTATCTGTATGATGATACTCAGGAGGACATATTGGCCTGGTTAGTATTGAGATCTCAGTTGTTGTTTGGCCTTGATGATGTCCGGATCTAGGTGTGGGACGGTATCTTGGTCATGTGGAGCTCCGTTGTTGTGTTTGACCTTGTTGAGATACCTGAATCCTCGAGGGTTGGTGTTAGGGCATAGAAGCATGGATGATATCTATATTGATACAAGGGTTGTAGCCTGATGGTACCTATAGTGGCATGCTGCCTAGATGATACCTTAGTCCCTGACAATGTCTTAGATCCTTGCACCACTGCCTTGGAAATGGCACTTGGATCCTTAATTTGATGGATCCTTGAAAAGGTGTCATTGACACTTGGATCTTTGATGTGTTGGATAACTTGGCAATTAGGGTATCCCTAGCATTGTGTATGCTGTTGAACTCTTCTTGGAACATTTAAAATTGAGGTCAACCTTGTACCGATCGAACAATTATGAATACCTCCCTAGTTAAGAGGGAGTGTTGAGAAATGTAACTAGTATCGGTCTTCATAATTGTATTTGAGTAATATGTTTGTCAAAAGAAAGAAAAGGAAAATTATTATAAGAGAAAATTATTCTATAAGCACAGGTTTCATGCTTTGTTTATTTTGTTTTAGGTCAAAGCACCCATTGAGTGCTTCTAGGGTGTATGTCATGAGTCATAGTCCTTATCATTATGATCTAGACCCTTCTTGGGGTCATTTTATCAAAGAAGTAAATACATTTTGTGTCAACATTATGTCTAGTCCCTCCTCCACCAAGTTGGCTTGCTCATTCTTCATGTTGGCCTAATAGAGGAGCTTCAAACCACTATATATAGCAATGAACTCGACCTAGTTTGGGAGGAAGTCAAGTGGAATTCGATCTGCAACAACTTAGTAAAAAAAGTGAATGCGAAGAGCCTAAAAAGAGATGGAAAGCTATAGCAAAAGAGAGGAGATACTTGTCTAATCAAAGGAAGCCAAAATATCTGTCTTTTTGCCATACGTGCGAGTAACCTGAAGTATTTTAGAGCCGAAGATGCATGAGTGAACAAACCAAAATTGCTGAGATGGAAGAAAGGGCCAAGACCCTAGCTGACTTGATTTGAGATGCTTTTCTTGACTTGATTTTGGAAGTTTGACTTGTCTTCATGAGAGGCTGGCTTGGTGGATGGAGAAAAGTCTTTGCCTTGGTCTAAAGGTCTTGGTTGTCTCATTTGATTTGGTTTTCGAAGAAGAGAAGATATTTTTGGGTTTTCCCTTGGAAGAGGGGTTTTGTCCTGGCTGAGAGCCTACATCCCGTGTCCTTGATCTTCATGTTTATGTTTTGGTAATTGCTTGATGATAAGAAGATAAAAGAAGACATAAAGAAATTAAAGTAGAGCTAAAAGAAGATAACAAAATATCACAAGTAACTATCAAGATAAGAAAATCTTTTTTCCTCTATGATTTTCCAATACCATCATATCAGAGGGATGGAACCCCACACTATCATTATTTTCCTTGTTTCTTTCCCTCAAGGAGTCCATGTTTTTGAAATCAATGGATGCATCTGATAGGGTGAAGGATGCAAACCTTCTAATTGAGCTTTTGGATGAGATGATTAAGGCAGTGGGGGAGAAGAATGTTGTGTTGGTCATCACAAATAATGCCTCATACTATTTTCTTGTTGGAAAGATGCTAGAGTCCAAATATAAGACCATATTTTGGACTCCGTGTGCTGTACATTGCATAGATTTCATGCTTGAGGACATAGGAAAAATGGAGTCGGTAAGAAATATTGTAGAGCATGCCAAGTGCATCACAAAATACATCTACAATCGCTCATGGGTATTGAGCTTAATGAGGAAAAACATTGGGGGCAAAGAGCTTGTGAAGCTTGCAATTACGAGATTTGCAACTCACTTCCTAATGTTGAAATCTCTCAATTCTCAACAATTTTTTTTGCAGAAAATGTTTTATTCTGATAATGGAATTCATCTCGGTGGGCTCATAGACAAGATGGCAAAGACACCAAAAAGAAAGTTTTTGACGATTCCTTTTGGAAAAAGTTTGTAGAGGTTGTGAAAATTGGTGAGCCCCTTATTAAGGTGTTTTAGATGGTGGATGGGGAAAAATTGGCCATGAGCTACATCTATGTGGCTATGGATCAAGCAAAGGAGAAAATATGGGCAACCTACAAGGATAAAGTAGCTAAATATGGGTCTATTTGGGATAGTACTGATAACATATGGAACAATCAACTCCATCGTCCTATACATGCAGCTGGGTATTTCCTGAATCAAAGTATCATTATAAAACTCAACTAGGAGAAGAGCACACTTGGGAGGTCATAGATGGGTTGGAGCGAATGGTCCTTAACCATTCTGATTTGTTAGAAATACATAAATAGTTTAGTCTTTTCAGTAAGGTCGTAGCTACCTTTGGCAAAAACTTGGCAAACATGGCAAGAGATGTGGATCAACCAGGTAAGCAATTCCAATTTGTTTTTCTTTTAAAATTCAATGGGTTACAATTGAAACTATAAATACTTGTTTTTAGCCAAACTTAGAAAATAAATTGTTGTACAATGAAGTATTGGAATGAACTAACTAATGTCTTTTTCTTTGTAACACAATTGGTGGGAGTCATTTGGCAACCAATTTCCTCAATTGCAAAAGTTTGCAGTTAAAGTCTTGTTGCACTCATTTTGTCACAAGTTTGAGGAAGCAATGTACAATTTTTTTCAAAGTTTAGAATCATCAGCCAACAAATTGTTGTATCTTTGTAAGCTCAAATTCTGCAAGTTGTAATGTAATTGACTAGTATGATTGCTTAATTTTGTAACAACACCTAGGTAAGCCTATGATTTTGGTGACAAATTTCATCCTAGGAGGATTTTTAACCTCACCACATTATCTGTGTTTCTAAACGTGAATAATCGACAAAGTTTTTCCTCCAGATTAAACCCCAAAGCTAGGGTGGAATTTGTTGACTAGGTCTTAGGTGAGTTCTAGTGTTATATTGAGTCTTTGTAAAAGTGGTTTGGGAATAATTTAAGTTATTTGGTTAAATTATTTTATTACTAATCGCTTGGTCTGCGAGATCATATTATGTCGCAGAATTGGGTAATTATTTTGAGGGTCTATATGTAAAGGTGTATTCCCCCTTTGAGGGATGAATTTGTAATATCTTGATGTAAAAAATATTTTAGTGCATGGTCCCTCATACTTGGACACCATGGATAAAATATTTGAGGGTGGAAAAAATATTAATCCACTCGTGTCAATTAACTAATTTTTGTGGAAAAAATAAAATTAAATCCTAAGCCAAAAAATTAATTAATTTAGAGTCATATAATTTTAGAGAAATTAATTTCTCCAAGTGGAAAATGACACAAAAATTCGTGGGTCAAAAGAAGTTAATTTTTGGAGGTCCCCCAACAAGGCAAAAATGGATTTTTTGAGAAAAAATAAGCCCTTGGACCTTGATGGTTAAGTCAAAGTCAAATTTTTGAGGAAATTAATCCAAAATATTAATTTTTGGATTAATTAAAAGTGGCTTTCAAGAAAATTTCGAATTTTCCTCAAAATAAAAATATTTGACGGTGGAGATTAAAAGATTATTTTCAACGGTCAAGAGTATTTTGACAGGGATCAAACCAACTTGCCGTTATTTTCCACTTGGATGGATTTCTTTATAAAAAGATGTTATTTTGCTTCTATGGGTCATTTTTTGGATATAGTGATTTTGGTTCTGGGCTATGTAAATTTGTAATGCTAGTATTGAGCCATTGCTTTGTTGGGAATGTTTGATATCATAATAAAAGACTTTGGGGTTCAGTTCATGGTGTCCTTGTCTCATTGATCTGTGCTACATGCTAGTTATTTGCTAATCCTATATTATGCTTTAATGCTATATAAATTGTTATTTCATTTGTCAATGATAGGAGCATTCTATTGGTAAATTTTGGGTTTATCTTAGGTGATCCGATTCATTATATGATCTAACGATTTTTCTTGAGAAAAATTATAGAGATCTGTAGGTACACTAGCCCTTGGGCTCCAAGTTCATAGACTGTGGGCAAGGGCCGACGTTGTTTGGGCTCTGAAATTTTTTATATGGTATTGTTACTTCGCTAAAGGGTGTGGCCAATATTCTATCTTTCGAAAATTACATTGATCCATTATTTAAAATTAATTTTTTCAAAAAATTCTATTTTACAAGCATTGTGTATTTGTGAATATCTTGTATATAATTTTGTAAAATAATTCTTTGTAAAATATTTTCTAACCCTTGTTTGACAGTAATTGGGGTTTAAGGTTTATTTTAAATTTGGTATATATTGGGGTTTTGGGAAAATTTTATTTTCATTTGTGCAAGTGATTTCTCAAGTCAAGTTTGAAATTTTGGAAGAGATTCAAGGGTTTCCAGCCTTGGGAAAAATTTGTTGGAGTTTTTAGAGGTGGATCTAGGCCTAGGAAGGCAAGATCCACCCTCTATATCTCCTCCAAGCTCAACGTCCAGGCAAAGAAGGAAGCTGCTAGCCTTTTTGCAACACTTTCATGGTGAGTTTTGGCAATTTGAGGAGCTGGTGTTTCAAATTTTTTTAGGCCTTCTAGGAGTAGCATTGGCTCTCCTTGCCCTAGCTGTCACCTCTTTGCGCTTTCTTGGTGAGTTGCAGACCTGAATAGGCCTCCAAACCCTTGCTGTCTGCCTCCTCTTCCTTACCGTCAAGCCTAAAGGGCTATCAAGCCCTAGCCGTAGCATTTCCCGTGGTTTTTCTCCCCTCGGCCTACCTTATCTCCCCTCAGCTGACCTCCTTTCTCCTTCCTCAAGCTTGCTGTAGGCCCTAAGGCCTTTCCTTCCTCCTCGACAACCGTTATCCCCCTTGTCGTAGCCCGATGAGGGCTTGTCCCTTGGGTCGTAGGCCTTTACAACCTTGATCCCTTTGCGACAACCCTTATTGAGCCTCCCTCTGCCATACGACAACCCTAGAAGGCCTTGATGTCAAGTCTTGAGGCTTCATCCCTCCTTGCTATGGGCCCACTTGGCCTTTTCCCCTACCCGCATGCCTAATTGTCCTTGCTACCCCCTCTCTAGCCCTTTTTCCTCCTAGCTTACTTTGCCTCTTTCAGTGAGTGCATTGGGTTATCATTTGATTTTGCATCTAACACTTGATGTTTGCAGCGAATTTCAAGCTAATATTGGTGATTGCAGGTGCTCATTCCATTGGAGAAGTTTTAGAAAACTTCTCTAGTCATCTTCTAGGCCCAAGTGGCCTAATGGTTTGCTTCCTAAACCCTTTACTTCCCCACTGTTTTGTTTACAACCATCTAATCATTTGCATAATAGTGGTAAATATCTAATTAAGTGGTGTAAAAATAATTTATAAGTTGTCTAACACATTTCTAATTTATGCAAGGCATTCACTGTTTGGTTTATTTCATGAGAGTTGGATGACTGTCATAAGAATACCGTTGAAGGAAATGTAACAAGGTTCGGTCTTCATAAATGTACTTTTGATATTTGTATTTATTCAAGAAAAGAAATATTATTTTTATAATATATGTCAATTAGTTTCTTGCTCATTGAAGTAGGTCTAACGCATTTTAAAGTGCTGTAGGTGAGTCAAAGAGTCAAAAGAATTATGTTGAAGACCTTAAAGGCATGTTACACATTGTCTATTATGTATGAAAGTCAAAGAAGACACCTCCAAGCAAAGTCAAGTCTCCTCCTAGCAAAGACACCATCAAAAGGAGCAATGGCACCATTAAAAGCACCCATCGAAGCAAAGGAAGTCAAGTTAGCCTTCAAGTGGGCCTAAATGAGGGACAATCCTCTATATATAAAGGTTGTCCACTCCCTCAAATGACAAGCAACTCACTCTGAAATCAACGAAGGTAGAGGACCGAGAAAGAAGCCGAGAAAGGGACGAAGAAGGAGCATCTAGTGCAACGAAGAAGAAAAAAGGAAAAGTGAAGGTTTTGGGATTGTATTTAGGGTCAATACCAGCGACACGTGCGAAGAGAAGGAAGGGCTATTTGCGGTTAGGACAACAACAAGTCACCTTCCATCATACCTTATCGTTTGGGCTACAAACTAGGCCTACTAGGCCTCCTATCCAAGCGAAGAAGGAAGGACCTCAAGCGAAGGAAAGAGGAGCCATATAACATCAAGAAGACCTCTCACACGTGCGAGAATTAGGGCTGCAGTGCTGTCACACTAAGCCTACCACTATACATCAAGAAGGGACTCAGTTGATCAAGAGAAGGAAGGAGTATCCATAGGTGAAGGATATCACTAAGTACAAAAGATAAGTATCTCTTCTAGAAGGTCTACTAACAGTGGAAGGAAGAACGAAGTGCCGAAAGAAGGACAAAGTGCCAGGGAACGAAGTGCTGGAAGGAGGTGGACAAAGTGCCGAGGAAACATAGTGCAGAGAAAATGAAGGACTTGACTTGTGCTTGGAGGATCTTCTAGTCAAGGGTCTAGGGTTTGGCATTGATCAAGAAAGAAACTTCAATAAGAGAAAACTTATCGAAGTGTTTTCCTCTCAAGAGAAGAGAGGTTTTGGCCTTGGTAGAGAGCCAACATCTTGTGTTCTTGTTTTATGTTTTGATAGCAGTTTGATGAAGCACACACACATGCATTAATAAGAGAAGAAGAAGATTAAGCTAACAAAGACAAATTGTAAAAAGACTTCACAAATTGTTATCTAGTCCCGAAGAATCACTCTACACCTAATTGCCCTAGATTCTTCAACATGGTATCGGAGCTAAGGTGACATGTTAAGGAAAGGGCATTTGAATAACACTCATCAAGGAAGAACGTCTACAAGGTTGAAACATCAAGCCAAGAAGTCTCAATCACTTCAAGGACAAGAAGGTCTACAATCAATCATTCATCAAGGAAGTCTACAAAGCTAGAAGAAGACCCTTACATAAAGGCATCTACAAGAAGAGCAGATCAAAGAGGGACCTGCATAAAGCTACAAATCATCAAGCAAGTCCCATCATCAAGCAAGCCCACTTGGAGAAAGCAACCTGAAAAACATCAAGATCCAAGGAAGGCAAGTCATCAAGTTTATAAGGAGAAAAGAAGTCAACTACATCTCAAAATCTATCAAGTATATGTCCCCTTCTGAATATACATCAATGTCATTTTGCAAGGAAAGCAACAAATTGGTAGGTACTAATAACTTTCTTGCATGGAAGAAGAGGATTGATCTACTTCTCAGGGAGAATGAACTTCTAGAACATATCAAAGGGAATATTACTATCCCTGCTAAGGAACAAACTCAAGCATTAGCCAAGTACAATAAGGATGAGACAAGAGCTCAAAGGATTCTCATAGAATCTATCAAGGACTCTCTCATTCCTTATATCTCCAAACATTCCTTATGTCTCCAAATTTGAAGCATCAAAAGAAATTTATGATAAGCTAGTAGAGCTATTCTCCATAACCACAACTGGAGAAGTGATATCTCTAAGAAATGAATTGTACAAGATGAAGATATCAAAGGAAGGAATAGCTCCCTACTTCATGAAGATCTCTGAGATGAGGGATCAACTTCAAGAGCTTGGGGAAGTCATGTTTGACAGAGAAATGACCACTGTAGTACTCAATGCTCTACCTGAGGATTGGGGCAACTTCACATCAAGCATATATGATGCCAAGAAGGAAGCTACCACACTCAGTGAAATGTGGTCTCTATGCAAGACAGAGGAAACTAGACTTAAAGCAAAAGAAGACGTGGGATCAAAGGGGCAAGCATTTGCTACCATGGCCAAGAGAAAGGGAAAAATTGGCAAATTTGGCCACGAAGAACAAACAACAAAGGTATGTCCAAAATCCAATGATTTGGATGCCAAGAATATGGACACTACAAAAGGAATTGTCCTAAACTTAAGAAGGATAACAACAACAAGAGAAAAAGGGAAGAAGCTCATATGACTCAAGAAGTGAAAGAAGAAAACAAGAAGCAAAGGAAGGAAGATCCTCCAGATCTCTACTATGACTAAGTCAAACTCTTTACTTAGGTCTTCTTTAAAAGCTTCTAGTAGTATAGGAGCATGTAGGAATATAATAGGATGCATGGTTAGAAGTATATTTTTTAGAATATAGGAGCATGGTAGATATAGTTCAAGATATTCATATAGAAGGAACATACCTGGTATAGGACCTCATCCACTATGAAAGAAAATTGATCATGAACAAGAGTCTTAGAAGGCCTCCATCATCAAAAGAAAGAAACATTTGCAGGATAAGGGTCTTCAAGATCCTTAGATGGAATCCTCAAAAGAAGATTCATGAAGAAGAAGCAGATGTCTCATTGGAAGTCCCATTCATGCGATTCAAGAAAAGGATGATATGCAAGCAAGCTAAGATGAAGTAAGAAGAGCCACACCACGGACAATCAAATGAAGCTAAGATGATCAAAGAAGAATCAAGATGAGGTATGTATGCATCAAAGTTATGTCATGTTATCATATGTGTATTGTTGAAGTCATGGGAATAGTTCTATGACATGAGCAAGTATGAAATAATCTCTTTCACCATGCTCAAAGGCATGTACTACAATGCAATGAAGGTCAACAAAAGGATATGCTCACATAAGGAGTACAAGATTGCTGATGAAGAAGCAAGAAGAAATGCTGACTAGTCTAGGAAGCAAGCAATGAAGAATTGCTCTCACAAGGAGCATAAGGTGGTTGACTAATCTATCCAAGAAGAAGCAAATGGAGAAAGAAATCAAGCATGTGAAGAACACAATGATCACAAAGAATCACTATCTGACAAAGAACCATTGAAGGTATCTCCCGAAAGAAGGCAGGACAACTTTGACAAAGGAAGGAAGGACCCTTGACACCTATGAAGGCCTTGGAGATATGAAAGGTGCAGATAACTGATTCTACTCTACAAAGATGTCGTGGTGAAGAAGCCATCCAACGAAAGCAAAGCAATGTTGAAGCAATATCAGGGTGAAGTCATGAAGGGCTACTAGATCAAAGCATGGGAACAAGCAAGCTCAACGAAGCATCCATGAGAAGAGTATTCCGAAGCATGGACAAGATGACAAAGGAATAGCTAGATGACAAGAGAACCTAATATATGACAAGAAGACCACTTTCCACAAAGGAAGCAATGACATGTCAAGCCAAGAAGGAAAGTGATCGACATATGGTGCCCTACCAAGAGGAAATTCGAACAAAGACTTCATGACATCGAAGGAAAGAAAAAGATCGAGCCACTGAAGGACCCATGAAGAAGAAGTTGCTGATGAATGGAAAAGTCCCTAGCTAAGAGGGAGTTCTAACAAGTTCCCAAAGGAACATGGGCAAGTTACCTGTCAAAGGAAACTTGGGCATGCCTTCCTCATTCTAGCGGAAGGGATAGACACAACATTCTTGTCTTCACTTGGGAAGAAAGAATGGGAGGATTGGGTAATCATCTGGCATTCGATACTCTTTGAGGATGTGTAGGTGTTAAGTTATGGTATGTTCTATGCTTATAACAATTTACTTCTTTTTCTTATTATATTCCATAGATTAGCAATCACATGTACATAAAGTAAAGTGCAGATAGAACATTAAACAATCGACAGAAAACAAGCCAAG
>APFE031339993.1:0-10289 GCA_000404065.3 Pinus taeda
AACAATGATAAGTTCTTGGAAAGCATCTTTCTAACGAAGTAAATATTTCACGAAGACAGTTGAAATATTTTCTGACATCGTAACAAAACAATGACGGATAATGGTCCCTTGATCCTCCTCGTGCTACGCAGTGGTCCCATATAGTGGTGGAATATTTTCTGACATCATAACGAATCAATAACGTGTCATTACTATCTCAATCGGAGGGAAACTAAATTTGAATGTGGTCGTTTCTACACTGCGCCACGAATTTGTCCCTTGTTAAAAAACATACGCATTAAACAAGGAAGCGGCTTTACATATGCATTCTTTGCCCATGCGGAAGTATTTTACTGTGTGAAATGTGTTTTCAAATGTTTTGTTCCCTAAATTTCTTTATTTTCTGAAAAAAGTATTTTCATGTTTTTTTAGTGAATAATTGATTTTAATTTTTTAAGATAATTTTAAGAATATTTGTTAAATCAATTATTTGGAATTAATTAAAAGTGTGATTGACTATAAATATTTGCATATTTTGGATTTTATATTCATGTTGAGATAAAGATCTAAATGCTCATGTTAGGGGAATTACAGATATATGATAGTTTGGATTACAAATAAAAGCCCAGTATCCTTATCACAAGTTCGACGGAGTAAATAACATATATACACATATATACAATCCGTCGTTTTAGAGGAGAAATAACTATTTAGACTCTCTGACATGAATTTCACTACAATCACAAAAACGAGTTAAGCGTTTTAACTGGCATATAGTTTCTTTCTCAATAGCAAATGCAAGATGTTGCCTATTTAAGGGAGCATGTGGGAAGATAGATAAAAGTGTTTTGTATGTACACAATATATAGTCGAGTGAAACGAAATACTTAAGAGTACTTCTCCTAAAATGTCATCAATTCCCTAGTTGCGCAAAATAATGTAACTGTTCTCACGGTATCTGAAAATCATATTTGTTGAACTTTCCTATATATTTTTCAAACACAATATTTAGTTCTTTTCGGTTAAACTAATACACTTTTCTAATTTTCAGAGTGGAGTGCCCAACGATAGATAAAAAAACGTAGATGGCATCCCATGAAGTTAATATTTTGAACATAGCACCTTTTATTTTTTTTTACAAATATTTCTAATTTTATAAATATGGAAAATATTGTAATGATTATAATTATGATTTTAATTATTAATTAATATTTTTAGTTATGATAAGTATTAATTAATATATGTCATTTGGTGATAGTTATTAAATAGATGTTAATTTAATATTATTACCTAAAAGACATAATGAGAGGTAAATTTTTACATTTTTCCCATATGTTTTTAGGTTTTCATGTTACTATAATTTGAAAAGATATGGTATATATACATATTCAAGAATAAAATTAGTTTCTTTATGGTATAATGACCTAGCAAATACTAGGTCAACCAACTAGTATGCTTACTTTAAAGTTTACAAGGCAAGTCACCACAACAATACTTATAAGCAATCAACAACACAACCATATTTAACAAGGTATTATATATGTTAGAGATCGAACAAAACAAATATATATTCAAGAATTTGTGCAGCTCACAAGAACACTCTACACTTCATCATTAATAATCAAGAATATATGTAGTTTACATGCAAGTGGGAGAGTTAGAACAACCACGTAGAATGTAGAAACTAATCCCTAAGCTAAGTCTCACACAAAACTAATGAATGAACTCTCTCCAATAATAATTTCTCCATTAAGTTCAACACTCCCCTTTAATGGAGAAAGGGTTGACTAGTACTCCTAACATCTCCCTAAATAACTTAGATTTAATTATTCCAAGGGACTTAGTAAAAATGTCTACAACATTATCACAAGTATTACAATATTGAATATAAAACTCCTTTGACTGAACCTTCTCTCTAACAAAGTGAAATTTGAAAACTCCCCTTTAATGGAGAAAGGGTTGACTAGTACTCCTAACATCTTCCTAGATAACTTAAATTTAATTTTTCCGAGGGGCTTAGTAGAAATGTATGCAACATTATCATAAGTATTAAAATATTCAATATAAAACTCCTTTGACTGAACTTTCTCTCTAACAAAGTGAAAATGCGTATCAATAGACTTTGTGTTTTTATGAAACACTCGATTGTTTGTAGGTTTGATCAAGCTCTGGTTGTCACATCTGATAATTCTTGCATATTTTGTTCTTCTTTGGAATCATGGAGAAGTCTCCTCAACCAAACTTCTTCACATCACACATTGCATGATACTTGGCTTCTACTAAAGACAAGCATACAATGTTCTGCTTCTTGTTGCTCCATGCAATGACCCCAGAAACAATGTTGAATGCATAACCTTTTATGGATCGTCAGTCATCTAGTTTTCTGGCCCAGTATGAATTTGAAAAACCTGTCACTCTAACATCAAATGAATCAGTATATTTAATACCAATGTGTAAGGTTCCTTGAGGATACCTTAAGATGCCTTTTGTTGCAACCCAATGGTCCTTAAGGGTCTTTGAAATGAATTCACTAAAGACACTGACTGCAAAACCCAAATCCGACCTAGTTATGGTCAAGTAAATTAATGAATAATTATCTCCAAATCCATTAAACTTATCTAGAATGGGATCTAGAAGTCTTATCATGAAAGAATTATCCATTCCCATTCACTGATGGGATTTTATTTGGAAAGAACCTCATCTCTGGGTGTCCCCTTTTCCAACCGTTTTATATTAGCTTTATTTATTTAAGCATAAAGTATTTACTTTCATTGTTACACCTTGGACCTAGCTTTTCTTAACTTAGGTTAGTAGAGAATATAATGGAGGGGTTTACATACTCTGACCCTTAAATTTACATCGTCCTCAGTGTACTACTACATCTTACAATATTATTTCCTTTGTTCACACATAGCTTTTTCTGAATTTATAAATTCCCACGGCCTCGCCATTTCATGCACCTCTTCCTATATATCTATATATATATAGATCGGTTACAAAAGAGTTTTACCCACACATCTCCCTCCATTGCAACTGGTAGCATTTGTTTCAATCAATTTTGCGAGAGCTTTTAGACATAGAAACTCAACTTTGTCTACCATAGTTAATATCTTAACTTGATTTACAGTACTACTATTTGGGAAACTAGGGGTTACGTTTCCCACCTTTTAAATATAATTCCTCGTGTTCATTCTGTTTCAGGAAATTCATGTTCTTTCCTTACATTCTTCTAATCATTTTGTGTTATTGTCAACCACTTGCTTCCTGCAATTCCCCTCCATTAGTCACAACAAGTAAAACTAGCACATTTGACTAATCAACATGTATAAAATATCATATCAAATTAGCTCAAACATAACCATCAAAATCATATGTACCATCAATTATAGATAACCTATTATCCACATAGATCAAAATCATAATCACATTCATAGACAACTTAAATAAAACATTGATACTTATCCTTGAATCACTTCTTAGCTTCTTTCTTCAGTACGCACTCTGAGTCGATTGCCATAGTAGACAATCACCTAGTGGCTTTTCTTCTATCATGTGCACCCGCACATAGTGTGCATTACACACACACAACTATACATGTAATATATCATCATGCAATACATGCATCCATACCAGTACCATATATATTGTTTGTACACATTATGACTTGTACATGTGTACCTAATTTCAATGTCCATAGCATGAAATATCCTTCATCCACATGTTTTCAACCATGCTAGTATTATTCCAAATATTCCTTCAATTTTTCATATTACCTTTAGGAAATTTTGACTAAACCATGCTCGGTTTGTCCATAGGAAATTAAGGAATTTCATGGTCTTGTTCAATTTCTATTATTCGAGCATAAGTAAATAAATTTTTTATGTGAATGTATTTAGGTTCTTTTATTTATCTAATCCCTTTCATGTGTTTTGTGGTTGCAGAATAATTTCATCAAACTCCTTCATACTACAACTTTATCATACCAATAACTTTGCGTTTTGGAATTTACTTGGTCGCTAAAACAGGTCTTAATGACCTCTGCCAAATCATAAAGTAAGCATTTAATATAGTATGAATTTCAATATTATACTTGAGGTTTAATAGCAACTTTTAGCCTTGTCGTTAAGAAAATAATTATTTGGTACTCAAAAGTACTCTACACATAAACTAATGATGTCATATGATTTACTATTGTTCTATTTACACTCCTTCCTACACCTTGTTGGCCATGAATACTTTAGTGTATGTTCAAAACCAATTGAACAATAAATATGAAAATAGATACATCTCCCATACATGAGTTATAAATGAAGGTTACCATACTCTTAATTCCACATGCTCAAAGTTTTCTAGGTACTATGCCTACCAAGTTGTGAACCTAAGTTAATCACATTTTACACTTCTTCTTAAACATTAAATCACTGCTGGAAACAAAATAACATAACTCATTTATCAATTATCAAATGAATTCTTTCATCGTTTAGGAAATATTTTTTATGTTGTCCTATTCAGAACCAACAACACTATTAAGGAAATCTAGCCGGCAAACTTCTTCAAGATTTTTTGATAGTGGTATAAAATGTAAATTTCATATTATATGTTTGAGTACAACCATCCTGATTAATAGTCCCACCTAACCATCCTATATGGTTAAAGCATCCTATTGATTGAACAATGAGTTGTTTCACAGTTTATCATTCTTCCTTCTAGAGACATTTTTATATATCACTCCTTTGGTGCAAGTATTATTTTATTAGAATAAGATCCTTAGATCTGCATGACTATTTTAATGTGAAACATTTTGGCTTTATCAAGAATTTTTTAATTAATTCAGATAGTCATGCTCCAAATCTAAATCTAGTGTACTTCTTATTAGCCATTAGACTACAACTCGATTGCTCTATTTTTAATTCAAGTGCATAAACGCCACCATATCCAATCTATTTTTGATATAAATTTTATCAATACATACAAATTATTTTAATATTATCACTTCCCATATGAAGTACCTTTGTAAGATCTAGCATTTTTTTCTTGTTGCATCTTGGAAAGACATATTGTAAGATATCAGTGGAACTTCATCCATATTTGAATGGGTATGCAGATCAAGGTTGTAAATTTTGTGGTTGCATGCTTTGAGTTGACACATTGGAGTTTGATTCAAATCAATAATGTGGCCTTGAACCTGTATTTAATATTGTCTTAATAATATTAATCGCGAGCCTTAGGAGAAGGTTTTACAATTCCATTACATATTGTTACTTTTGGGTGATAGTCCCATTGACCTACTTATGGAGGTCATACCATTATTAATGTATGATTTCTTCATGCATACAATAAGTTGTATCGCATGTGTGCATACTCTTCACAACTTTGACGCTAGTTCCATCTAGATTTGAACATAAAATTTGTGCTTCTTATTTATGTTAGCTAGAATTATTTAGATATTGTTTTACTCAAAGACACCCATAGGTCCAAACTATGCATGTCCAATGAAATATGTATATGTTACTTAATATAATAACCTGGAAAAATTACATTCCACTTAAGAAAAGATATGTAAAATAAACACATTCAATTTTATAATCAAACTCATCACTAATACAAATCAACATAATAAACAAAAGTGTTTATTGGAAAAACACTTAGTAAACATACTTAAGAAAATTCAAATGCAATGGAATATAAAATTTAAACACATACATTAACAAAAAAACATTGAAAAAGCCACATGCAGATACAAAGATACATCAACAAGCATTGGAAAAACAAATTCTCACATCTATATGCAATTTCAAACAGCACACGAAATACAAATATAGATAAGCAAATACACAATTATAAAACTTTAAATATTAAATACAAATGTAAATAGAATATGATAAAAGGATGACACTTAAGAAAATCTATGTAAAATATACACATTCAAGTTTATAATAGAATTCATGGCTAATACAAATCAACATAACAAACACAAGCATTTATTGGAAAAACACTTAGAAAACATACTTAAGCAATTTCAAATGCAATGGAATATAAAATTTAAACACATACATTAACAATCAAACATTGACAAAACCACATACACATACAAATATACATCAAAAAACATTGACAAAACAAATTCTCACATGTATATGCAATTTCAAACAACACACAACAAACATACCATTCTAAATTTTGAAATATTAAACACAAAATACAAATTCTAATAGAATACAATAAAAAGGTAACACTTAAGAAAATATATGTAAAATACACACATTCAAGTTTATAATAGAATTCATTGCTAATATAAATCAACATAGCAAACACAAGCATTTATTGGCAAGACACTTAGTAAACATACTTAAGCAATTTCAAATGAAATGGAATATAAAATTTAAACACAGATATTAACAAACAAACATTGACAAAACCACATATACATACAAAGATACATCACTGGGAAAACAAATTCTCACATGTATATGCAATTTCAAACAACACACAAGATACAAATTTAAATAAGCAAATATACAATTTTAAAATTTTAAATATTTAACACAAAATACAAATTCAAATGGAAAAACACATATTATACAATTCCAAAGTCAATACAAAGAAACAACTTAGAAATGCAAATGCAACATTAAATAAGTAAACACACAATATACAAAGTAAAAACATACAATTTATATAAAAAATAAAATTTACACTATGAAGTTAATTACAATCAAAATTGAATACTACAAAAACACAATTTCAATTTCAAGCTAGATACAATACAAATATTCAAAAATAAACATTCACACACACACACACACACATATATATATGCAATTTCCAATAAATAAAAACATACAAAGTACAATTTCAAATAAACAAGCAAGCAATATACAAATTGAACTAAACACACAACGTACAATTTCAAATAAGTAATTCACAAAAATTTAAAAACATACATTAGCAAATAAGCATTCAAAAAACACACTACACATACAAACAATGAAAAACAAAATTCTTACATGTATATGCCATTTCAAAAAACACATGAAATAGAAATTTAAATAAGAAATCATACAATTTTAATCTTTTAAATATTAGACACAAAATACGAATTCAAGGGTTAACATTTATCTCAAATGTAGTTTTGCCTTTTCTACCCTTTAATTAAATTGATTAATTTAAAAAACAAAATGTTATATGAACATGAATTATGGTACTTGTAATGATTTTTTTATTGGGCTAATAATCCTTTTTCTGATCTTCCAAATCACACTAGGTCCAAGAAGAGAGCATATTCAAGAAATTATTGAACTAATAACTCTCTTTTCTAATCCTCCAGATCACACTAGCTGCAAGAGGAGAGCATACTTCAACAAATTATCAATTTTTCGCTATTTTTTTTTAATTTAAGAAATAGGATACCTAATTACACTTCCCCGATAATGGCGCCAAAATGTTTAGTCAATTTAGTGTTTCCTAAATTGCTACATAACTTATCAATTTGGGAGTCATAAACTGATGAAGTGTAGTGCACTGTATGTGCAAGACAACCTTTTTCTTACCTTACTGTTTTCAGTTTTTATCTTGTTTTAGGGTTTTGTTCTTGTTGGTTTGCTAAACTGTTTAATGCAAATGGAAATCCTATTCTAATGTTTTAATAATACTTTTAAAGATCAAGTGTGGATATAGGATTAAAGACAAGGTTTATGTCTTATGGTAATTTCCAAACTTAGAACTTCAAAGATTTCAAAACATGCTGTCTACAAAATCAAAGTTTTGAACAAAAGTGTAAAACATGCAACTACATAAATCAAGCTGAAGATAAAGTACTGAAAATGAGGTTATTGTCTCTACTGTCCATCTAATTATAGAATTGAAATCTAACAAACTATTGCACTCAAAGCCAAAAAGTAAAGAAGCTGAAAACTAATCACTGATTTCACCCATAAGCACAATATTTCATCAATTAACTTCTAAAATGGGGTTAAGTTAAAGACTCTAGGAATATCATCATATGACACTTAAGGAATGACATGTAAACTATCTACTTGCAGACTAATGAAAACAAAATCAATTACTTCACCTATAATCACAATAGCTTTCCAATTAACTTCTAAAATGGGGTTAAGCTAAAGTCGCTGGAGATATCATCATATAGCATGAATAACTGATATCTAAACTATCTACATGCACACTAATGAAACTGAAATCAAATTACTTCACCTATAATCAAAATAGCTCGCCACTTGACTTCTAAAACAGGGTTAAGTTAAAGGCTATGAAGATATCATCATATAGCATGAAGAACTGATATCTAAAATATCTACTTGCAGATTAATGAAAGAAAATTCAAATTACTTCACCTATAATCAAAATAGCTCGCCAATTAAATTTTGAAATGGGGTTAAGCTAAAGGCTCTGGAGATATCATCATATAGCATGAAGAAATGATATCTAAACTATCTAAAAGCAGTAAAAAATCTCACTAAAATGAAAGCATAATAGTTGGAATTAAAAACTAAAGTTCAACAGAGGAAGCAAGTCTCATATCACCACTTGATGCAAGAACTACATTAGAAAGGTCGAACATAACCTATCCTGAAATGCACTAATCAGTGTTAGTGGAAAATATAACAATGATGCAAAAACATGTACAGGAGTAAAACAATTAATACCATAAACGAAACATGAAATATGTACAACTCAAGTAAGAGAAAATATGCATCAAAACTATACCAAATGAAAGAAAAACCTTAGCCAATAGGGGCCCTCTATACAGCTTTGGATTAACACACTGTCACTTCACTTCAAACCACACTTAAACAGTCATGAAAAACAGAGTTTTTTCTATTATGAAATAGAGGATATATCTCTCGGTTACAACAACAAAATAACGCTAAAAACAACAATATCAAAACTAAAATACTTGCGTTGCAAACGCTTATATCTATAGAGGAAATAGATACCAGTATTTTGGAGAAATTTCTTTAGCAGTGGACACGTGAATAGCTCAGAATCGGAGGATTCAGCCTCTTTGTTCCCGTGACTAGTAAATCTATGCAAAGAGGATGTTAGATTGCGTTATGGAGATGACCTGCAGGTGGAAAAAACGAGTCCATGAATTCTGGAACAGTTTCAGGCTTCGCTGCGTGCTGGAATACAGTCCTAGTTGACACAAGACTTTTTGTTGACCACCCTTTGATTGGTACTTTTCTTCAGAAATTCGGCTAACTAGATAGGACCTCGTCCATGTGTGGATCATTTCTAAACTACCCATGTGTCTCATTTCTACTACTGACACCTGTACCCTACAGAACAATGAAAACAATTGCAAATTGCTAATTAGCTGCAGAAAGTGGCTACATTGCGTAGCTGATAAACAAACACTAGATCAAATAGCATACACAATGATATAATCTAAAATCACTCAATTGTATTGCTAAAATCAACATGTAACAACTTTTGATAGCTTATGGGACACTGATATGGGAAAATAGAAGAGAAAAGGTTTAGGAAAATGAGAAGAAGAGAGGTAGTTCTAGGGTGCCAAAATGTTTAGTCAATTTAGTGTGTCCGAAATTGCTACATAAGTTATCAATCCAGGAGTCATAAACTGATGAAGTGTAGTGCATTGTATGTGCAAGACAACCTTTTTCTTACCTTACTGCTTTTAGTTTTTATCTTGTTTTGAGGTTTTGTTCTTGTTGGTATCCTAAAGTGTTTAATGAAAATGAAAATCCTATTCTAAAGTTTCAAGAATACTTTTAAACACCAAGTGTGGATATAGGATTAAAGACAAGGTTTGTGCCTCTTACGGTAATTTCCAAACTTAGAACTTCAAAGATCTCAAAACATGTTGTCTACAAAATCAAAGCTTTAGATGAAAGTGTAAACATGCAGCTACATAAATTAAGGAAAAGACAAACTAATGAAAATGAGGTTACTGTCTCTGCTATCCATCTAATTACATAATTGAAATCTATCAAACTATTGCACTCAAAACCAAAAAGTAAAGAAGCTGAAAACTAATCACTGATTTCACCCATAATCACAATATTTCGTTAATTAACTTATAAAACGGGGTTAAGCTAAAGACTCCAGAAATATCAACATATGGCATGAAATAATGGCATGTAAGCTATCTAATTGCAGACTAATGAAAAAAAAATCAATTACTTCTAACCCCTCTCCCTCTACTACTCTCTCCCCCATCTTTCTCTTTCTCTACTCTTCCCCCTCTCTCTCGCTCTCCCTATCCCCCTCTCCCGCTCTCTCCCCTCCTCTCTATCTCTCTCTCTATCTCTCTCTACCCCTCCCTCCCC